>CM065725.1:35071817-35091817 GCA_033310375.1 Conus canariensis
ATCCCAGCTCACATCAGCAGCTATGGTGAAATGGTTAGTATTGCATGCTGCAGGCTTGGTGGTCCCGAGTCCGAGTCTCATCAGAGGCATTTACTAGTGGGATTCTTCTATCCTGGTTGACTCTAATCCAGGGCTAAATGTGCTATGGGCTCAAGTAGAGAGAATGGATCCACACAGCTAAATTCTATCCACTCTTTGGATGAATCTTTGGATGATGCCGAGACATACTATGAAATAAAAGTGAAGAGTACCAACCCTGTCAATGTGTCATGGGGATGATAAGACAACCACAAATTTTTAAAAATCAAAAACTACAGCTCATGCAACGATCAGCTGACCACAACTTGATCTACCACTTACTTCCGACGTCTGTATGATAAGTCCAGCTCTGTATTCCGACGCTCCTCTCTTTCCCCATTACCAACACTAGGTGTGGCATCAATATCCATGGAAACAACACCACTAAGACCTGCACTCTCATTCAGAGGTGAAACTCTTCTGCACCCACCGGAAGGTGTAAAGTTTTCGCCGCTGTTCAGTGCCATTACTTTGCACTTCTTTGCTTAAAAGATGCACAGCCATAAAGCGTGTCTCAAAGTAGCATGGATTTTCTGTTGGTGAGTAAAGATGGTGAAAAGGCGAGGGGAGGGAGAGTTAGATAAAGCCCAATTAGTCTGCCAAAGTTATGAGAACATTTTGTGAAAAGCAGATCCGGATCCACTGTGAAGTCTTTCCCCTAAGTGGTTAGGACTGCTTATGAAAATCAGCTCTAGATCACATGTGCGCTCTTCTCAATGTTAGCAATGAACTGTAGTCTATCAACAGTATTCTGCAGATACTCTAAATGAGAAAATGGAGGAAGTGGAGGGGGGGGGGGGGGGGAGGGCGCAAGAAAAAGTTACCTATGGCCCAACTGTTTTAAACCTGGTTTTACACATCGTCCAGTCTTTGGCCCATAGTCTATGACTAAATCACCATTCTCCACACCGCAAGATTGTGGGTTTATTTGTACTCTGAACTATGGGCAAGCAGAGGCACTGAGAACAACTATGATACTGACTACACTGAACCCCTAGTTTTCTTCAGGAGCTTTATAAACTTTCTCTGCTGTCTTTACTTTCAAGCCTTTCAACATTTCTGCTTCATCTGCACCTTTTCCTTGAAAACCATGTTGGTGCACACCACCCACGTCCAGTACAACACACACTTCCACTCTCTTGATCACAAGTCTGCCTCCTTTTAAGTATTATCCGGTGACAGACTTTACTTCTGCTGATGACTATACTGTCACTCCACACACAGTCAAATAAAGAAGACCAGTTTCATCAACATTCCCTGCACTTGGCCCTGAAACTGCAGAAGTGATCTGCTGCACACTCTATCCAGCATGTGACTAATTCACACCAACTGCCTGCAATCCTCAGGCGATGAGAAACGGATGCGTTTACTCAAACTTATGTACAGATTCTTGTAAATGATTGGCTGATTGGTATCTCACCTGCTTCTGTCAATAAGGAACACACATGCTGTCACTGATCTTTTAGTTTATAAGTCTGAAGGCCATTGCCCAAAAGACAAGAGGACGGGGCTTTGCTCTGTATGTCACAGCTGTGCTGGTTGACTGTTCACAGCTGTGGATGCTAATAAGGAACAAGCTTCAAAATGTCATTGTTCTGAGTGGGATGGTAATATCGTGGATCTCATCTAGCGTGTCTGTGGATCTCTAACACTTGTGGATCTCTTTATTTGATCTTGAGAAAGAAACAGCACATCCACACAAGTTAATTTGCAAAGAGTTAGCTGATGTCTTCTTTTGCTTTTTGTGAGAGATTTTTACACACACACACACACACACACACACACACACACACACACACACACACACACACACACAAACACACACACACCTCATCTATCTTACCTGCGTATCAGGTAGGCCACGATACTGGGTAGATCATGATTGGCAGCGTCAGAATCATCGGCATTGCTGGAATTCTGTGTGGCATTGTTTTGTCTGTCATCATCGGAGTCCATGGCTGAGGCTCTGTGAGAGTTGTTGGATCCCATCAAGTTTTGACTCCCGCATCCACCTGCTGTTGTCAGTCTGAACAGAATGAAACAACCATCCTAAATAACTCATAGGCAAGCAGCCCAGTGGAAAGGGATGTAGTCTAAACAGAATAAAACAATCATCCAAAATCATTCACAGACAGGCGCCGGAATAGCTCAGTTGGTAGAGCGCCGGACTCGTAATCCAAGGGTTACGGGTTCGAATCTCCACCGGGCCGTTTTGGAACAGGAGGATTTTTCCCTCGGAGTTAACATTAGTTCTGACTCCATTTCCTATACACTCCTTCCAATGAGACTATAAACCGAGATTCCGTGTGTGAACGCACGCATTAACATCTTGCACACACGTAAAATCTGAGCACCAACTTTCGGAAGAGAAGGCCAGTTTGGCCGTTGGTATGGATGACACGTTACACATAGCATGCACCTTCCCCAAAGATGGAGTATGGCTGACTTAATGTCAGGATAAAAAACAGTCATACACACAAACTCCACTCCCTTTGTTGGGTAGATGGGATTAATACTTGTCTGTCCATGTAGGGAGTGTCCGCAGGAGTATCAGCCTGCGTACGCAGAAGAAGAAGAAGAAGAAATTCACAGACAAGCAGCCTAGTGGAAAGGGATTTAGTCTAAACAGAATAAAACAATCATCCCAAATAATTCATAGGCAACCTGCCTTAAATAACCGGAATGAAAAAAATCATCCCAAATAACTCACAGGCGAGCAGCAGCCTAGTGGAAAGGGCTGTAGTCTAAACAGAATGCAACGATCATCCTAAATAACTCATAAGGAAGCAGTCTTAAATAAACAGAATGAAATAATGATCTCAGACAACTCATAGGTTAGCAGCTTAGTGGAAAGCGATGAAGTCTAAGCAGAATAAAATAAACCTCCCAAATAACTCATGGGCAAGCAGCCTTAATGACACAATCATCCCAAACAACTCATAGGCAAGCAGCCTTGGTGGAAAAGGATGTGGTCTAACCAGAATAAAACAAATCATCCCAAATAACTCATAGGCAAGAAGCCTTGAACAAAAAAAAAAAGAAACTCATTCCAAATAACTCACAGGCAGGCAGCCATAAATAAACAGAATGCAACAATCATCCAAAATAACTCAAGGCAAGCAACCTTCAGCAGAACAGAGAATAGTCTAAATACAAAAGTTCAGATCACTTAGAAATGTGGATATGGTTCTGTTTGAAACTAGAAACCATGCAGAGAAAACACAAAGTAATGAAAAAGGTAAGACTACATACAATACTATTCTTCAGAGATCCAATCACGTGCTGGCAATTGGCTGATGAGGTATGTGGTTTGAACACAATTTTATCAACTCTATCATCCTTATAAGATCTGAATTGTTTTCAGGCACAAGTCACTAACAAACTAAAACACTTGCTTCACGAAAACAGCTTAATCTTGGCACCTTTGCAGCAAATAACTGCGCCCAGTACCATGACAATACACTCCCTTTGAAAGTTTAAACTTGTTCCGAAGTCACTCTCATGTGCGAGTGTAAGAGTCAATGATGTTGAAGCAAGCAAAACACTCAGCATTTAAAAGAAAACTACTTGTTTCAGTTTAATCTGTACCCATGAAAATTTTTGCTGGTGTCTGATTAGTATCACTTGAAAAAAAAGTTTGAAGAAGTCTTGCACTGAGATGGTACTGAAACATTGAAAATATAATAATCATCCCATTTAACTCTTAGGCAAGCAGCCTGAAGCAGAAAATAATTTGGTCTGAGAAGAATGAAACAATAAATCCAAACAACCCATGGACCTAGCAGCATAAATGGAAATAGATGTAACAATCAGCATGAAACCACAGTTCATGACACCATGTGGCAAGCATGGCACTGCCATGGAAGGCGTTCAAAATATACTCCAACATTGCAACTATGGTCATGGCAAAGAAGAAGGCGTATGGCACTTGGACATTTTGCTGAGCTCAGACCTTGCCTACCTGCACCCCATAAAAGGCTTGAAAGACTGATGAATTCAGGGTGTTCAGTACCACACCCAGTTAAAGGCAACTGAAGGTGCAGATTGTTCTCACTGGTCAAATTTTGTTACTGAACTGTCTTTCAAGCAAACTGTACACAAAATAGGGAGGAGCAGACAGTGTGACTGACTAGGTTATGCTAAAAGTCTGAATGAAACAATACTACATAAAACTTCATAGCCACCAGCTCTAAGCATTTAAAAAAAAAAAAAAAAAAAGATTCCAACAATACATGTCGTAATGTTTTGTTTTCTTTTCTTCTAATTTTAATCTGTAAATTATCTCATACTAAATACTTTGGATTCCCATTATTATTGTGTTATTAGAGTATTTATACAGCACCCATCCTTGGTTTTCGAGCCCAAACTCAAAGCACTTTACAATCCACACTGTTATTTACAAAATAGGCTGCCTACACAAGTAGGGGAGATTGAAGAGCTGCATGCTGGCACTACATTTAGTCATTTTCCATTTCATCCAGTCTAAAACCAGTCACTCAGTCATTCTCTAATTGTTCATGTAATGGAGGGAGCATTGCTACGTTCATCCATATCAATGGCCAAACTGGCCTTCTCTTCCAAAAAATGGTGATGGGATTTTATGTGTATAGAAGATATTATGGGTCTATTCACACACAGAATTTCAGTCTAGAATCTCATTCAAAGGATTTTTCTGGAAACGGAGTCAGAACCAAAGTTAGCTCCAAGGGAAAAATTCCCCTTTATTGAAACAGCCAGGCCAAGAGTCAAACCCGTAACCCCAGGATCGCCAGTATCACAAGTCCTGTAAACTATTGAGTCCAACTGAGCTATTGGAATCCCAACCATGGGATTCTTCCCCCCAATTTATCATCTTTCATGTCTCATACTCCTGAGTTCAAATCAAAGCAAATATCAAAAACCTGTTCCATAACCAGATACCTAAATTATACAGTTGAGGTGGATTTGATTTTTTGTTTTCTTGATTGGTGTTGTTTACTCTTCCTCACACATCATGCCCCATTCCTACCTTTCATATCTGTTTGCTTCCCTTTCAAGTGTTACTGTGTCTGTTTGGTGCTTCATATTTCGAAATTACTGATTAACTCTTGTGTGTGTGTGTGTGTGTGTGTGTGTGTGTGTGTGTGTGTGTGTGTGTGTGTGTGTGTTTGTCTCTTTGTGTTTGTGCTTGTGTGTGATTTGGTCCTTTTCTTTTCTAATAATGTTTGTCTTTTCACTGAAACTAAAAGTAAATACTGTAATCTCAGACCAACCAGGCCTGACAGACTGTAAAGATAAAACACCGCCAGCCATCTAAAAACAGCAGCCAGTGGGAAGCTGCCTTGGACCTGCAGCACAACTCTCAACACAGCTGGGACTGTCAGATTTGAGATTTGTGCCTGCTCGAACATCTCTGACAGCCATCGCACCAGCCTCTGGGTCACAATATGGTTCAGGGAAAAAACAAAAACAAAACACACAATGAAAAAGAGAGAGAGAGAGAGAGAGAGGAGAGAGAGAGAGAGAGAGAGAGAGAGAAAGCACTGGTAATTAAAATCTTCATTTGCTGAGTCAGACAAGTCCAGAATGAATGTTCATTGCCTGGCCTGATGAGGCATTTGCCTTGGGCAGTTATCCAACACTTAATGTTAAACGCTGTACCAAAAACTACCATCAGGAAAAGCAGCAACAAAGGCATCATAACTATGCAGTGTACATCGCATGGCTGCTAAGTCACTGGCGACACTGGTTAAAATCAGGCTACACTGAAGGTGTCAGCCATGCTGCTTGATTTTTCAACCCCAATTATTCAGAAACTGTTCAATTTGATAACACTAGTTTTGGCCATATTCACTGTCATCTCCCATCTGAAACCAGCTGAAATATAAGCTGTTTTTTTTGTTTTGTTTCTGTCATCCAGCTACATTTATTAAAAAACATAATGATATTATGGACAAAAACAATATAAATAATTCAGTCAGATCAAAAGTCATGTCATGACAACCATTCTCAATAATTCCTAACAAAAGTTCATTAATAAAAACTAAAAACACTGCATGGCTGCCCCCCCCCCCCCCCCCCCCCCCTTTTTTTTTTTTTTTACTCCATGCATTCAATTCACAATATCTGACAGTTTTGCTCCAGATTTAATACTTATTATCAACATTGAAATAGCTTGACTTAATACCATTTTGTTGTAAAACAACTCATAGCCACTCACTAGAAACTGAATCAAATGCTTTTTAAAAATCAACAAAAGCAAAACATGATTTTAATTCATTTGCAAACTTTTTGCATCACAGCTAATAAAGTATGCATGGTCTATAGTTTCCGGGGCCGGAATAGCTCAGTAGGTAGAGCACCGGACTCGTAATCCAAGGTTGCGGGTTCGAATCTCCAACAGGCCGTTTCGGTACAGAGGGATTTTTCCCTCTGAGTTAACGTTAGTTCTCCATTTCCCATACAGTCCTTCCAATGAGACTATAAACCGAGGTTCCGTGTGTGAACGCATGCATAACATCTTGCACACATGTAAAATCCCATCACCAACTTTCGGAAGAGAAGGCCAGTTTGGCTCTTGGTATGGAAGACATGTTAAACATAGCATGCACCATCCCTGAAAATGGAGTATGGCTGCCTTAATGGCGGGATAAAAAACGGTCATGCGCACAAAACTCCACTCCCTTTGTTGGGCAGATAGGATTAATACTTGCCTGTCTATACAGGGAGTGTCTGCAGGAGTATCAGCCTGCGTACGCAGAAGAAGATCTATAGTTTCTCCAGTACGCTCACTTTTATTTATCCAATTCTGCAGTCTACAGTTAATAACAAAACACAAAATCTGCCCCTTAAATTACACAATGAAACTCCTCTGTAATTATGTACATCATTCACATCATCCTTCTTAGTTAGATAGTGTCATTCCAACTTCCAGTTATTTTTTTAACAGCTGACAGTGTGCCTCCTCTCCTGACATCAGTCTATCCAGCATAGCATTTGCCAATTCCTTCATTACCTGCCTCTGACATTATTTATCCAACTTTATCTAGTATACCTACAAAAATCTGAAACCATTCATCCCATTTAACAAGGAGTCATGGTAATCTTTCTTCTTCTTTTCGTTTAAATTTTCATGTTCATGTCTTGTTATGTATAGTACACGGATGTATCCTTTTCATCATAATTTTTTCTACATATTCTCAACAGTCTACATGCCACATGCTCGGAAACTCTGCATTCTTGATCATACCAATTATTCTGCTTGTTTCTCATGCACTGGTCTTCTTTTTTTGGTAACATGTGCTTGGGGTTTTTTGTGGGGTTTTTTTGCTTGTTTGTTTTGTTTTTTTGTTTTTTTTTTTTTTTTCTTCAACACTCCCATTAAAAGTAGCAAGTGTCATTTCAACATGAACATTAACCAGTTCTTCTTCAACAGCAAGACTGTCTTGTGCATCTCATGAGTTCATAAATCAGGAAAATGTTATTCATAGTCTTCCTTCCTACAGTATTTCTCAAAAAATTGTTTATCCTTTAAGTTGTCACCACTGCCTTTCAAAAATAGTCTTGTTTCTCAATATACAAATTACTGGAAGAATTATCTTCATTAACACCCTCAAGTAACCTGAGTGCTAACTGGTCTTTTACAAATTTAAATAACAATAAACATTTTTTTTCCAAAACCAGGAATGTAAATTAAACGAACCAGAAGGTCACTATACACAGACCTAACACAGTGCACATGTTTAATAGTTTCCTTATTTCGGGATTTCACACTTTATCTACAGAGCATATGAACCTTTTTGCTTTGTAATGTCCATGATTAATTCATCAACACAGCTCACTTCAGAAAAAGTCTCTGAAGTCCATGTATTCATCTCTCCACACTTTCACAGATCAATATCACCTAACAATACAAATTATCCACCACACATACTTCAAACATTTCCATAAAATACCATCATCAAAAAGCATACACTGAATAATACAGATCAAATCTGGGGAGAACATAAGTGCAGCACTAACTAATAGGACATTTCTTAAATAAATGTTAGCGAACCGCCCAGAGAACGTGGACAAACGAGTCACAAGACGAAACACTAGTTTCGACCTCTTAGGTCTTCATCAGGTGAGACATTAACGAATAAAACAATGAAAATTCACTTAGCTTTGATCGCTTCAGATCACTTGGTAGGGTTCAGCGCAAGGAAGAAGGCGTTCAACGCCTTCTTCCTTGCGCTGAACCCTACCAAGTGATCTGAAGCGATCAAAGCTAAGTGAATTTTCATTGTTTTATTCGTTAATGTCTCACCTGATGAAGACCTAAGAGGTCGAAACTAGTTGTGTTTCGTCTTGTGACTCGTTTGTCCACGTTCTCTGGGCGGTTCGCTAACATTTATTTAAGATTTGTTTAGATTTCCGCCTGCAGTCCTCTCGCTTTGCAACTAGATCTAATAGGACATTGATAAAAAAAAATTTTTTAATCCCTTATAATCAATAAAAGACAATGAAATGACACTGTCACATTCTATCTGGTGTACATATATGCCAAAATTGGTTTACATAAGAGAAATTATTCCCCCTGAATGCCTTACTTGTTGATAAAATTCAACTGCAGTTTCTTAGCAACTCCTGATCTTTAAATCCCTATGTTTAAAACGTTTCAATGAATGTTTCTACCAGACAAATATATCACCAGAAGAAATAAACTGCAAAAAATCCAAGTCACTCATTTTGGAAGTAATGACATATATTTTCCAATGAAAAAAAAGGAAAAAAAAATATTTACAAGTTTTATTTTTAAGTGTATTAAAAAAAAAAAACAACAGCTTCTGATTTGAAAAACTATCCTTCTCTACCACATATAATCTATCAACTACATCTCCATCTCCACACTTATTCATGTAGTTAATAACACTTTCAGCTGGGAATTTATTAAAATCCACATGAACAATGCCATTGTTATAACATTCCCCTCTCCTCATTTGCAAACATAGCACACAGCTCACCGTGTTCTTAAATAACACTTGGAGGAGAACAATTATGCTCCACATCGAAGTCACAGGATAAAACATTTCTATGACAACTTACAGTGAAGTCATCTTCATTACAAACTTTGTTTCTTTTCAAAGCTCCAATTTGTATTCAGACTATTCAAATTTATATTGCATTCAACACATCAGCTGACTTTTTAAAAAAATTTTTATAAAAGTTTATTTTTTTGTTTCCCTATTCTTTTTGCACAGCACTGCTATACACCTGACAATCACTTAACGCAGATTCCCCACTGCCAATTGGCTACATGACATCATAATTCACATGCACAATGAATCTACATGCTTAAAATGAGAACCTGTATTACACAACTTATGTACGGTCAGTCATTTTTGTGACTCCTGATTCAATGCAAAGAGACAATTCAGTGCTACCAGACCTCCATTTAGTAAAATCGTGCCTGTCTTTGCTATCAAGACCAAATTTTCTCCCTTTGATGACATGATGATCATAAATGTTCACACTTTCATAGACCACTTTTTGCCAGTTTCAAATCTGTTACTTTTTTTTTTTCTTTGAATCTCCCTCACACATAGGGAATAATCTTCACTGATGAATATTCCACAATCTTTTAATTTCTGTCTTGGCCCAAGAATTTAATCTTTTTATTTTAAAATGGTACAATCTAATTTCAGTCTTGGCCTGAGAATTCTATCTTTTTAAATGAAAAAGGTACAACAAGCGATTCTGAGGGAATCCGGGCTAGAACTGATGTAGTTAATACCATTAAAAGATGTCATCTGGTAACTCACAATCTTGACAAGATTCATTTTCAATAGGAGGGATTCCGTGAATGACTACGTTATTACATTTTGAAGAGAGATTCTGTGAATGACTACGTTATTACGTTTTGATCTAAACTTGAGGTCATCAACTTTCTTGCCTAAAGCTTCTACCTTTTCATTCAGTTTTTAATTTGCACTCTCTAGAAGTTTTAGTTTTTGAAATCATTCAATTCTTGGTTTAAATCACTAAATTCTCCTTGGAAATTAGCAAAAGCATCCTTGCTGGAGTTGGGAAAAGAAAGACAGACAGCCAGTCAGAAAGGCACGATTTATTTTGTAAGTTGAAGACTAAGATGACGTTTTCAACCTACAAACATGATTCACATGACTTTATAGAAAAAAGAATCACTGTTTCAACACCAGTTTGTTCACACTTAATTCTATCTAGTAAAAGTGTTGCATACATGTCTTTCCTCTACGTCACAATTCTATGAAAAATTTCTATTTTGCTGATCTTAATCATGACAAGAACACAAGAATTAGATGTAAGATTTCCTGTCATCATGAATTTAATGTTGTTGTGAGTTATAGGTTACAAAAATGAGCTTGGCAACAACATGCCAGCTTTGTCAGTGATCCATAACACCTGTGAAAGAATAATCTGGGATTCATTAAATAAAGACTAAATCGAATATCAAACTTTTTATAATCAGTATGGATTTACATCTGGTAGGTCCACTGTCATATGTAGAATTATTCATTTAATCATTACTATTCAGCTCAAGATTAAAATGGTGAACAACAACACAATCGTAGATATAGATATAATTTAACTGAACTGTCAGAAGACCTTTAATAAAATCCCCACACTGGTCATGGGATTAAAGGCAACTTACTTAGCCAGACAGAAGACTTTTCTAGAAGTTTTCACAGATTGGATGGCAGTGTGTTAACATGGTGGATAAGAAGTTAGGTAAAGGTCTCCAGTAGTGTTCCTCAGAATAATGTTTTGGGACCGATGCTATTCATATAGTATTTGTCTATTCAATCAATCAAGTGCCTGATAATGTAAATGATATTACTACGGGTTGGTTTGTTTTTTTCTCTGCTGGTGACTAACGCATATTGTAGAATAACTTAATTGAGAAAGGCAAATTCTGACTCAAGAAAGTAAAGACAAACTAGTCAAATGGACACATACATCACATGACAAACCAAATTTCACGATGATAAATGCAAAATTGTTTATGCCTGTTAAAATACACCTTAATTATCCTGATCATAAAATCCATTCTGCTGACCTGAAAGATACTGTGTTGCAAAGGTTTTGAGTGTTTCAGCAGACAAAAATCTAACCAACATCACATCAATCTTGCAGTTAAAAAGCTAACAGAATTGCCAGCATAATCACTCATTTTATCCAATTCAAAAATAAACAGGAAATGGTTCCATTATTTTCTATTAGACTGATCCCAGAACATGAAAATGTTGTGGTCCCTACACTTTGGAAAATATATGAACTAAAAAGAAAATGTGCAGGGTAAACACTGGGAAACCAGACGACAAAGGGATGGGTGGGGTTAAGAAGGGGCAGTTTGGTTTTTCATTCGTAGCATTTTTTACCCCCTGCTGTTAAAAACACATAACACTAGTACTGATTTTTCTTTTCATAAAATCCCTGACGAATGTGGAGTTGAAAAAGAAAATGCATTTTCTATGGCATAAAATTCTGTCAACATTCTCTTAACAGCATGTGGGCTTTATAATTTGTTCTTTAATACTTTATCAGCCCCATGCAAAACTGACCCCTCAAACCCCTCACTTTCACCAGAAAACTGAAATTCTGGATTTTTTTTTTTACTGAATTTAAGATTGTGATAATTAAATCTAATAAAGGGAAATTCCAGACAAAAATCAGGAGCACTGGCAGCTATGTTCTAAGTAATTTGACGTTTCTGCAGCTGCCTTGCCTAAAGAATAAAAAATCAGACATGTAAATAATAACATGACTGAGATATGGTTTCAGCACAGTGTGACATTGTGATGAAAGCAATACACAAAATATTTATCACATTTTCTAAGGAAAATACACTCTCACATGAACACACACTTAAGTGTTTTGTAAGTTTAAACTTACAAAACCGCTCACTAAGTCTAATGTTGTTTAGCACTTTTTTTTTCTTTTTTTTTTACAAACAGTCATAACCATTACAAAGTAATGGAGGCATTACAATACGTAACTTCAGTCATTTTTTTCCAATGGAACTTCTAGCCATAAATGAAAACAAACAAACGAGCAACAGCTGATTGATCCTTTAAAATTCTGCATTGTTCAAAACCATACAGATCAAATATATCAGCACAAACACACAAATCATTCACAGAGTTTTCCTATCCTACAATATGGAAAAGGGAAAACAATCAGACGTCTTAGTGATGGATTTCTCAAAAGCCTTTGACAAAGTCTGCCACTCCCTTCTAATCCACAAGCTCCGACATTACGGGATCACTGGCCAGGTCCATGAATGGATAAAGAACTTCCTGGCAAACCGACAGCAGGCAGTGGTAGTTGATGGAGCTTCTTCAAAGGCCATCCCAGCAGAGTCAGGAGTCCCCCAGGGATCAGTCCTGGGCCCAGCCCTTTTTCTCCTCTACATAAACGACCTCCCTGAACAACCTCCTCCAACAACACGGCTCTTTGCAGATGACACTCTCTGCCACAGAACTGTAGTTTCCCCCCAAGACCAAAGGAAGCTACAACAGGACCTGGACCACATGGCAGCCTGGGAAACAAAATGGAAAATGTCCTTCCACCCAGACAAGTGTCAAGCCCTCCACGTCTCCAGGAAGAAAAACACACTGACTGGCACATACCATCTCCATGGCCAAAATCTCAAAAGCGTCGAAGAGACAAAGTACCTGGGGGTCACCATTTCCCAAGATCTTAGCTGGGACACCCACATCTCCAATATAACAAACAGGGCAAACAAGACCTTAGGGTTCCTCAGGCGAAACCTGCGAGTAGGCTCTATTAGCATCAAGGAAACTGCCTACAAAGCCCTAGTTCGCCCCACCCTAGAATATGCCTCACCTGTCTGGGACCCCTACACTGCCAAAAACATCAACAACATGGAAAAAGTCCAACGCCGTGCAGCTCGATGGGTTGTGAACCGCCACCGTCACACCTCAAGTGTCGATTCCATGCTGACACATCTACAGTGGTCCACTCTGGCAGACAGAAGAAGAGCAGCAAGGCTGACCACCTTCTTCAAATACCATCATGAAGAGGTCAGCATAAACACCCCATTCAGGCCTACACCAAACACCCCAGCACGGACTACAAGACAGTCTCATGGGGAGACTTATCTTCTCCCTGCCTGTAAAACCAACTACAGGAAGTTTTCTTTCTTCCCAAGGACTGTCAGGGACTGGAACAGCCTGCCTCCTGAGGTCATTTCCTCAACCTCAGTGGAGTGTTTCAAGTCCCAAATCTGACCAACCAGTGCCCTCCCCCCCCCACTCCCCCACTACCACCCCCCCCCACAAGTTCCCCCCCCCCCCCCCCCCCCCCCCCCGGCTGTCAGTCCTACATGTCTATGTCAACACCCTGTGGGAACCCCCCAAGTTTTTACACACATCAGAACCATCAAAATGATGATGGCGGATGTTCAAAGAAAGAAGAAGAAGAAGTCTGCGCATAACTGAAAGCGATATTGTTTGTTTCTTGACACAGTCAAACACTGATAAGTTATGACTTATCAAAATGTTTTATAATTTCCAATCAAATGGCTGCTTTCTTCATTGCCAGCTTCTACACCTGCAAATCTCTCTCTCTCTCTCACTCTCTCTCTGAGCTCCCCCCCCCCCCCACACACACACACACACACAAACACACGCACACACACACACACACACACACACACACATAATGACACACAAGCTACACACAAGTTGATAGACATTTGAGCATCTTTGCATACAAGACGGAAGTTTTCAAAAACAACAAATGCACGATCCAAAGCATATGGATTCACATGAGGACAAAAATCAAATATTTGTTGCCCAGTGACAACACACCAAACAAATTTTAAGAGCAATATATTAACTCGAGAGTCCAAACCTTAGTAGGAAAATAAAACGAAAGAAAAACAAACCTAATGAAAGAATTATGGCCCTTCAGAATTATCAGTCATCAGTGAAAAATGAACATTTTCATCAAAGTTCTTATCAAACTCTTACTATTCAAACGCCACAAAGCGCCGAAGTCTGGATTCTGAGTGGAGACTCGGTCAATATATGTAACATCGCGACATAAAATCGAAGTCATTGTTTCACTTCAGCCTCGTCCTTTCGTAAAGTGCAGTGCCTAGTGGCAAAGTGCAAACGTACGGAAACGCACCATGAATTTGCAGTTTCAGTTTGCACGTTACCTTTCATCGACAGCATTTTACATGTCTTACGCATGAATATGACTAATTGTTTTGTTTTAAATTTACCTGCCAACCTGTAGAAGAACCAGTGGGATGCTAGGGCTACATTTTTTGAAAAATTTGGGTGGACTCTGGACGGATTGACGCAAAAGTTCCACACTCTCTTACCCAACAACAAAGATTACACAACCTAGTTTGTGAGATTAGCTGAAAGTTGTGTCCCTTGATGAAGAAGTTTTGCTCGACGGGACATTTCCTTATTCGACGGAGCATCTTTTCCATAACCGGCGGAGATAGGAAGAGATAACTCCACTGCCATCACACTGTTGTGTGAATCAAGGAGGGAGAGAGAGGGGAGGGGGGTGGGGGCGTGAATGACGACGTATTTACGCATTAGAAATAAGAACTTTGATGAGAAAACTGGGAGACCAGTCTCCAACTTGAAAACGCATGACCCTAACCCTGAGCCTGGGCTGTAACAGACCTAATCCGCCAACCCAAACCACCACCACCACCACCACCACCATTACCACCTTCTCTCTCTCTCTCTCTCTCTCTCTCTCTCAAAACTAAATCCATGCTTATCACAACAGACAAAAAAGACAAAATCTTACTTTTAAGTTTCCTCCCGTGCATCTTAAAGATAAACCCCTTGAACAGGTCACATGCCTTAAAGTGCTGGGAATAACAATTGATAACAATATTAGCTGGCAGGCTCACATAACCTCACTGTGCAAAAAAAAGTCTCACAGAAAGTCTATCAACTCTCCAAAATCAAACGCTTCCTTGACCTGCATTCACGCAAGCTCTTTTTTCAGTCTATTCAATGATACATAGACTATGGCTCTACTCTATGGGGCTCTGCTAGTGCTAATACACTCAAGCCATTGCTAAGCTTACACAAGCGAGCACTCAAATTAGTCCTCCTAAAAAGCAGTACTTTCCTACACTCAGGCTATAAATAGGTTCAAGTTCTCCCCTTAAGTCTGAGATTAGAATACAACAAAGGGATCATAATGCACAGAATTATGTCTGGGAAGGCATCCCCAACATTAGTTCACAGATTCTCAATTAATTCCTCAAGGACTCTACCCAAACTTCATGTCCCTGTTCCTAGAATTGACTTGTTCAAATCCAGTTTAACATATTCGGGTTCCTGTCAATGGAACTCGCTCCCTGAGTCAACCAAACAACACCAATGCACATCAACCTTCAAACACCATTATTTCAACCATCTTATGTGTCAATACTTGCATACTCTGCCATAAACCCATCACCAACCACTACCACCCTCTTTGCCTTATGTATGAACCTGACTATTAAGAAAGTGTTTTGTACTTGAAATGCACATGCTATTCTGTTTAATAAGTATGTCTTATGTGAGCAAGCGCGCACGTGCGCGCACGTGTGTGTGGTGTGTGTGTTGTGTGTGTGTGTTGTGTGTGTGTGGGGTGTGTGTGTGTGTGTGTGTGTGTGTGTGTGTGTTTTTTTCCTACTACCTCTTGCCCTCTTGTCACTATGTTGTAATGCTTGTATTCTCTCTCTCCTCTCTCTCTCTCTCTCTCTCTCTCTCTCTCTCCTCTCTCTCTCTCTCTCTCTCTCTCTCACGGTTCTGCTGGAATGACTTGATTTTTCATCTATATGACCCCTCTTCTGTGAACCATACTTTGAATAAATCGTCTAAATATAAAACCTACTCCGTTAAAATCGCTCATCCCCACTCCCACTGTCTACCATCCCTTTTCTCCTCCCCCTACCTACCATTCTCTCTTCCCCACCCTCCTCTGACCTCTCTCTCCGTAGTTTTGTTTGTTTGTAAGTTTCCTTCTGTTTCACCATCCCCCATCTCATTAGTACTTTCATGAATAATTTGCTTATCATTGTAGAATTAGATTACAATGTTGCTATGTTGAATTGTCAGTATGAATGATATGTGTTGAAATAATGTATGCATGACAAGGACAGATTGTAAGACTAGGCTTTGGCCTAAAATCCCCATCCTTGTGTATTAAAGATCTCTCTCTCTCTCTCTCTCTCTCTCTCTCTCCCTCTCTCTCTCTCCTCTCTCTCTCTCTGGATGTAAAAAAAACACATCAGTGCTTATCTATTATCCTCGTAAATAAAGAATTTTGTCTTGTCTTGTCTTGTGTTCTCTCTCTCTCTACATCTTATACCAGATAATTGATACTGCTGTACGGGTAACCACAACCAGCAGTACACTAATTCACCACATGTATCTCACCGACTCACGAAACATCACTAAACGAAATGTTCCTGTAAATGGTTACAGTTACCATTTTTCAGTATGTGTAACATGGGCGAAAAATAGTATTAAAATCCCCCAAATAGGTCACAAGTATGTGACCTACAGTTCCTTGGCAAAATTTCAGAAGAATAACTTTCTTGCTTATCTCTCCTGCTCATCATTTTCAAATGCCTACAATTATATTAGTCCAGAAGAAACTCTAGAGCACTGGGTACGAACGTTCAATACTTTTTTGTATGATGGACATGCTCCATACAAAACATGTAGAGTGAAACACGCTTCTCAAGCTAAGTGGATGATTGGAGAAATACAAACTGCAATATTCTTACGTGAAGATCTATTTGAGATAGGAGGGAAATCAGATGGATTAGAGAGAGAGAGAGAGAGAGAGAGAGAGAGAGAGAGAGAGAGAGAGAGAGAGAGAGAGAGAGAGAGAGAGAGAGAGAGAAGAGAAATAAGGTTAATTCACTCAAATAGCTGCGCAAAAGAAATATTAGCAGGATTTTGTTTCATCCAAACAAAATTCAAAGTCAGTGTGGAAAGCTATAAATGGACTTACAAATAAAATATCCCAGTGTAGGACATGTCACATAAGTAACATCATCCCAAACGAATATTTCACACGTGTGTTCTAAATCTCATTCAAATTATTTACCTTTGAAAACTAACATTGTTCCGCAAATCCAAGAATACTCATTCCCAACCGTCGGTACCCTTAATGTCTCTGACTGATGTTTACTGTTCCTTATATGTCGTTTGAAGGAGACAGGAGGTCGCTGATTTGATGGAACTGATGGTAACATTCTAAACCTTTCAGCTCCAATCATATATGAAACACTTACTTACATCTACAACTTGTGCTTAGAAAGGTGTAAACTTCCAACACATTTCAAAGTAGCAAAACTCATTCCCATCTACAGATCTGGTGACAATTCTAAACATATCAATTACAGATCAATATATGTCGTGCCATTATTATCTAAACCCTTAGAAAAGCACACAAATAAACACATATACGATCACACTGAGGCACATATCTACTGAGTGATGGCCAGTCCGGTTTCAGGAAAAATAATGTGTCATACCCCTCTAATAAAATTAGTAGATCACTGGCGTATAAATATTCATGAAAGTAAATTTTGTGGTGCACTGCTTGTTGATTTTGCGAAGGCTTTTGATGTCATAAATCACAAGCTGTCATGCAAAAAGAAAAGAAGTTATGATTGTATGACATCAAAGGAAACGCCTCCAGCTGATTTCGCCATTCCTTAACAAACGTCAGCAATTTGTCTGTCTGAATTCTTCAACGTCTGATGATTTACCTGTCAGATATGGAGTATCCCAGGGCTCCGTTCTAGGTCCTCTCCTTTTTCTGTCTACATAAACGATCTCCCTCTTCATAGTGAAGAATCTTGTGAACTCTTTTGTAACAATACGGTTCATACAATCAGGTCTAACCTTCATTCGGTGTATGCGTCGTTACAGAAGTCTGTAGACCACTTAAGTGAATGGTGCTGTATGGATCATAGGTCACAGCAAAAAGACGGCAAATACGAAACAGTTCCTTTCTATCTATATCAACAATATAACAACTGAAGAAGTAAACAATCATCGTATACTAGGCAGAATAATTGACAACAATCTTTCATGGTCTGCTCACATCAAAACATTATGCGAAACAGAATCCCAATACATACACACACACACACATATATATATATATATATATATATATATATACATATATATATATATATAGAGAGAGAGAGATATATATATATATATATATATATATATATATATATATATCAGTTATGCAGAAATGGACACCTTTTTGAATTACTGTTCAACAAGAATTGACTGAGCTTGTGCAGTTTCAATGAAACCTTTAATCAGCATCTATAAACGTGCTCTTAAAGCAGTTCTTGAATCCTCGGGCCTTACATAACTGGACTATAAAGCTGGAGTTCTTCCACTGAAGGATATGTTTGCTATCAATAAGGGAAGGCTCATGCAAAAAATTGTATCTGGATTAGGTCCGCAAGCTATTCAAAAAATTCTAGAAATTTAACGAAATTCCAGGTTCCCATGCCAAAAACTGACCTATTCAAAACGAGTCTTTATTATTCTGGTCCTCTTCTCTGGAACTCACTTCCGCTAGAGCTAAAAGCCATTTAAACTCATAATCTTACAGACGAAAATTGTTTACGTACTTTGCACACTCACACTAGTTATGGAGATAAGTGACATAATTGATATTATCAATGCCTAACCACATACATGTAATTGCTATATTATCACAACAACATACAATTCAACTTACCTTCCAAAAATGTTTGTTGTTGTCTGTAAGTGTTACTGTGTTAAAATGATTACTGCTACTATTGATATGCTATGTCAGTGCATGCAAATGTCAATATGTGAAAGTTTTATGATGTAACTCACGCAGTGAACGTGTTTGAGCCAGAGTACTGCTCATATAGTCACATGTACTTTTTCTCTAGGGATAGATTGAAAGGATAATGGTGTTACTTTTTTTGTTCCTTCTCTCATTTTTCTTTTGACCCTCTTATTTTTAAACTTTCTCCCACCCCCACCCCCCCTTTTTTAAAACTTATTTTTATTTGTTTGTTTGTTTGCTTGTTTGATTTTTTTTACAAAGGCTTTCGTCTCTCTGTTTCTTCGTTCTTCTTTGTCCCGCATAGCATTAAAGAATCTCTCTCTCTCTCTCTCTCTCTCTCTCTCTCTCTCTCTCTCTCTGTGTGTGTGTGTGTGTGTGTGTGTGTGTGTGTGTGTGTGTGTGTGTGTGTACACATATATGGGACCTTGTCAGTCAGTGTATCCCTAGTGTACGTTACGAACAGCAAACAAAAATGCAGAAAACAATATAGTTCCCTGATAGCAGTCAGCATGAGAATCTGTCAGGGGAGTATTAGTATGTGCATTTTTGTTAACTATTTGTCACGTATGAAGAAGACCTATTTGTCGAAAAATTGCTTGTCTGTTTGGTATTGTACATAAATCTGCATTACTTCACACTTTGTTTTGTGTGTTCAGTCGTAAACAAGATCCCATAATGTCCTACAGAGTCCACGAAATCAATTTTCTGCTTGTAACAAAACAACAGATCGTAAAATAGATTGACCAAATTGACAAATATGCAAAAGAAGATTGGAGAAATTTTAAAAATTGGTTACAATAGAGTGAAAAGACGATTCTCCTGACCCATTGAAATGGTTTCCCTTGCCAAGACGCCCCAACTGAGAAGTTGGTGAGTGTAGTCTGAACTACAGCGCCCGAATGTGAAGTGTTCATTTCACTCAGACAAGATCTCGTCCCGTCCCTCTCGATTAAGTTTGTCATGAATTTAGTTGTTTAATTGCTTGTTTGCAAGTGGCTGACATAAGAATTTTTACTTGTAGTAACTCAAAACTTATTAGTGATTTGATTCGTTGCGAGGTTCACTGGGCT
>CM065725.1:35096817-35126817 GCA_033310375.1 Conus canariensis
TGTGTGTGTGTGTGTGTGTGTGTTCGGTGGCAGTGCTGTGATGAATTGACAAAACTGTTATTTTGTCTAGTGTTCTGTCAGTTTGCTGATGTCACATGTTTTTGTTTGTGTGTGTGTGTGTTTTATGTTTATGACAGCGGCCACTGTGCAGTGCAGTGACAGAGGGTATGAGTGATGTGGTGGAAGTACTGGTGCAGGATCCTCGCTGTAACATCACACAGGTAGGACATGGTATTGCAGAGGTGCTGAAAATTATGGCGAGTCATTTTGCTAATATTCCTTTTATTGATGTTTGTCATTATGTTTGTTTGTTTATTATTTTACATGTTTTCTGTGTCACTTCTCAAAAGCTTTTGCACATGTATGCATTTTGTGTATGTGAACGTGTATGGGAGCATGTGAGTGCAAGAGAGAGAGAGAGAGAGATTGTGATTAAATCTTTAACTTTAGCCTCCTTTCCCCGCTTCCCCCATCCTGCAATACACTGTGTGTATAATAAACATTCTATTGTCAGGAAATTAATTATTCCTAGGAGTTTAGCTGCAACATTTCTTTCTATCATCATCATTCTGAAGATGTCTTCCACATTTTTATCTTCTTTTTTTTTCAAATAGACTGCTGCTGCTCCATTGTTGTTGGCTTTCTAACGTATTTGTTTCAAACCTTCAGGAACTTAAAATAGTGTGGAAGAATCAAATTTTAACCGTCTTTCTCTGTTTTCACATCTACATCCCACTGTTAAGCCATCTTCTCTCTTCCAGTCAACAACAGAACTGGTTAAGAATGATTATACCTCTGGTTGAAAGTCCTCTGCAATACCAACCCATCCAGCCTTTTAGCTTCCTCTCTTCTCTGGAAAATGATCTTTGTTCTACCACTGACTCAGAGAATTGGTTGATGCTACTTCTCCCATCTGGCATGCTCCACTTTGAATGAACTTCCTTACTCTGTTTGACGTTTCACATGTCTGTCATCTTTAAACAATCGATCTAAACTGCTTTCTTCCCAGCTCTTAACAATGAATCAACTTCTATCCTGTGTTTGACATTTCACGTGTCTGTCATCTTTAAACAATCTTATCTAAACTGCTTTCTTCCCAGCTCTTGATAATGAATCAACTTCTATCCTGTGTTTGACATTACCGCAAGCCTGTAATCTTTAGCCCTTTCACTGCCAGACGTTCTATTTTGCAGAAATCCCCATTGCCAGCCATTTTTCCCCAAAAGTCTTTTATTTCATACCAGCATGTGTGAAACGTGGATATCTCTGGAACTTAACAACCAATTCTCATGCTTTTTTTTTTTTTTTTTTTAATGAAGGAGTGGACTGTATAATTTTTATTATATTATAACATGTTAGTAATGGTTAGTCAAAAATAATTTCAAACATTTTAGTAATTTCAAGTGCAAAAAAAAAAAAAAAGGCAAAATGAAAAAAAAATGAATGTTATCTTTCTTCTCAACGTAAAAACAGAAAAAAAAACATGCCAACAAACTCTCAAGGAAGGAAAAAAAACTCCTTTCACCAAATGAAGACCAGAAAGCTTGGTATATCCAACAGAAAAATGGAAAAAACAGCCATAAAGCCATACTACAATAGCAGAAAACTGGTGATGGCAGTGCACAATAGAACAGAAAGTGTCAAGTTTGTGGTTATGTTCAGGGTTTAGTTTTCATACAGAATGACAGCTACAAATGAATCTGCTCCTACTGTCTATGCTGTACACAAGATGACTGGGCAAACTTGGAGGCATTAGTCCAGCCCTTGGATCAGCTGACCGGTGGCCTTCCAGAAATCTTGCTGTGTGTAATAAAAGTTCAAAGCTGACAGTGGGGCACATGGGCAACTCACAGGTTTTACACTGAAAACTGGTCAGCACTCTCTTCCACCCTCTTTGAGTCCTGGAGCTACAGGCAGGATGGTTGTCATGTTTTTTTTTTTTTTTTCCTCAAAATGTTGCTCTGTCAAGCATGCAGGTGGTTGGACTGCGTCATCATCAGCTGGAATGCAGCATCAGGGAAGAAGAGCTGGAAGTAGTCCACAGGTTGAAAATCATCCTTGTTCACCAGCACTTCTGAAACAGCAATCAGAGGAATAATTAGTGATATGACTAATGAGGTGATGCAGAAAAGCAATCACACACACACACACACACACACACACACACACACACACACACACACCACACATTCTTATGCCTAACTGGTACACACGTGAAAGAAAGAAAAAGGGAACACACACACACACACATGCACACACACACACACACACACACACACACACACACACACACACACACACACACACACACACAACATCCCTTTCATTCTCAATGTTGAAAGCAATATTTTTTTTTTTAATGAAAACAAAGTCATTCACTTGCCTGTTGGTCTCTGGAACCTGGGGAACCATTCAAGCTGATCATAATCGCCACTCAAACACATATCTGCTGCTCACCTCTGACATGTGTCAGTCGGCCACACCCCCTTAGACCTCGACCTGCAAGCCAGCTGTGTTTTGAAGTTCATTGTCTCTTACTAGTCTTAGCTATTCGTGTTGGTCGCCTCCTCATATACACTTTGAACTGTCAGTCACTGCTGGTTGGCTCAACACCAAAACACTGGGCACATGCGCTGGGCCTGCGTCACGTCTCTTCTCTCATTTTCTGTTCTCTCCCCACCACTTCGCACACGTCCAACGTCTCACTTTGCAGTAATTTGGTCAAGCTCTCGCTATCCCATAATGTTTCCTGGTCACTGTCTGGGTCTTCTTCATCTGAATCAGGATCAACTGACCATCTGTTCAATATTTCCAGCACCTGATCTGTGGTAAATGTACGGCTAGGTCGAGTCCGTGAAGTGCTTGGTTGTGACGTCATAGTGAATGGAAAAACAATCAGTGTAAAATTGATAAAAACGCTTAATTGAACAGCGCTCTGATGAAGCAAATGGCTGTGAGCACAGGTCAGGGTATCCCCCAACTATGATGTTTATATAATTGGCTTTCTATCTCATCAACTTGGAGAGTGAGAGTATCGGGAGTTAGGTAACCCTAGTTGGTCACATTTCTGCGACCTCGGCGGTGAGCACATGGTGGCAGAAATGTGACGTAGGCGGCGTAAGGGTTAAAACAGTCTGCCTAAACTGCTTTGTTTTGGATTCCAACTCTCATACAATAGAATTCCTGCCACATTTTACTTTTCCATCTGTGTCAGCTCCCTTAACTTGCCTACTTGATTTTCATGTTGGTGTCTATATGTGTGTGTCCATATGTGTTGTGTGTGTGTCTGTAGTGCGTTTGTTTGTTTGTGTGACTGAATTGCTATGAGTGCTTAGTGTTTTTGTAAGATACAGTGCAAATATGGCCATTGTTGCTGTTATTGATTGGATGATGAAATACAGCGTCTTTTTTTTTGTATGCTGCTATTTTCACTGATTTCAACAAGGGGGCTTTTATGAATGCAGTGTCTTTTCATGTGCTGCTGCTTTCATATTCATTGATTTCTACAAGGGGGCTTTTATGTCTGTTAACATTCTTATCCAACTGCATAGGCAGTCAAACATTTTTCTGACTGTCTTCTCTACTCTGTGAGTGACATCACTCACACCGCTTACTATGGCTCCATAGACACATCCACATCTAGGTTAATTCTGACACAGCCTTAACACCAGCAATGCATAGAGAGCTGTCATTTTCAGTTAGTCATGAGGCAGGCCACTAGAGAAGACACTGCACTGTTGTGGAGTTATTTGTTGGTGTTCAGTGGTGCCTGTTCTGATGCAACAATCACCGGGCATCTCTTACTACGCCCTCTACTGATGACAATCAGAGTATAGTTGCAAATCCAGCCAATGTAAGTGCCCTTTGCGGAGGAGGATCACTATTATGTCCATTCAAAGATGATGCCCATGAAATGGCTGACGCTGAAGTCTTGGATGCCAGCACGTCACAGGCATGGACATAAAGGGGGAAAGAGAAAGTGAGATCACCTGGAGAGTAGGGAATAAAGGGCCTCAGAGTGTGATGCTTTTTTACAATGACTAGTGAAGATGATGGATTATGCTATAGTGTTCCATTCCAGTCTGAAACTACATGACAATACTGCACTCTACAGTTCTTGTTAACCCTTAAGCTGCTGACGTCGCCGTTCGGCGACAACATGGCTCACTGCCGACGTCGCTGTTCGGCAACCAACTAGGGTGACCTATCTCCTGATGCTCTTGAACATGACGAGATAGAAAGCCAGTGATAACTGTCATAGTTCTGGTATTCACTGACGCGTGCCTCACAGCCATTAGCTTTGTCAGAGCGGTGTTCAGTCAAGTGTTTTATCCATTTCTGTTGATAAGTTTTTCATTCATTATGGCGTCACAACCAAGCACTTCAGGTACTCGGCCTCGCCATACGTTTACTACAGATCAGGTGCTGGAAATGTTGAGTAGACGGTCAGTTGACCATGATTCGGATCAAGAACACCCAGATGATGACCAGGATACATTATCGGACAACAAAAGCTCAACCGAGTCGGAATAAAGCGTGGCTGACCCAGTTGGACGCGTGGCAAGTAGAAAGGGGCGAGGCACAGGCTGGCGCACTGTGAGCTTGTGTGTGTTGGCAACGAGCCAACACACTGACACCGATAGCAGTGTGAGTGAGACGACTTAAAGTGTAATGGTCAGGGGTCAAACAACACGGAGGGCTCAGAGGCAACTGACTGCGAGCGCATCTGGGGTACAAGGGTGGCAAGGTCGAAGGGGATGTGGCAGAGTGACACGTGCAAATGTGTGCAACAACAGCAAACTAGGCCAGCCAGAGACGAGTTCGACTGGGAGTTATATGACCAGTTTGACTCATACGCCCCAGGAGAATGGCTCCCCAGGTTCCAGAGGCCAACAGGCAAGTGAATGACTTTGTTTTCATAAAAATTATTGCTTTCAAAAGTGAGAATGAAAGATAGATATGTGTGTGTGTGTGTGTGTGTGTGTGTGTGTGTGTGTGTGTGTGTGTGTGTGTGTGTGTGATCTTTTTCTTTCTTTCATGTGTGTACCAGTAGGGCATAAGTTGTGTTTGTGTGTGTGTGTGTGTGTGTGTGTGTGTGTGTGTTGTGTTGTGGTGTGTGTGTGTGTGTGTGTGTGTGTGTGTGTGTGTGTGTGTGTGTGTGTGAGTGAGTGAGTGTGTGTGTGTGTGTGTGTGTGTGTGTGTGTGTGTGTGTGTGTGTGTGTGATTGCTTTTCTGCATCACTTCATAAGTCATATCAGTAATTATTCCTCTGATTGTCGTTTCAGGAGTGCTGGTGAACACAGATGGCTTTCAACCTGTGGACTATTTCCAGCTCTTCTTCCCTGATGCTGTATTCCAGCTGATGACAACACAGTCCAACCTGTATGCAGAGGAGGTCCTGAGTGGGATCATCGAGCTGGACCCACACTCCCGACTCCAGGCTGCCAGAGAGACAACAGTGGAGGAATTGAAGGCCTACACAGCCCTGCAGATTGCTATGGGGCTGTGCAGTAAGCCGGAGTTGGAGGATTACTGGCGAACCTACTGGCTGACCAAAATACAGTTTGGGTCTGTCATGTGTAGGAATAGATATGAATTCCTAAACCGTTTCCTTCACTTCAACGACAATGGTCATCAGAAGCAGAGAGGTGAGGAGGGATATGATCCTCTCTTCAAGATCCGTCCATTTCTGCAAATAACCGACCCACTGTATGAGGCAGCTAACTGCCCTGAGCAAAACTTGAGCATTGATGAGAGCATGATCAAGTTCAAGGGGCATCTTTTCTTCAAACAGTTTCTGCCTGATAAGCCAATTCGCTTTGGCATCAAGCAGTTCTGTCTCTCAGAGGCCTCCAGTGGCTATGCCCTCAAGTTTTTGATTTACACAGGGAGGGAGACGTTCACCTTCGATATATTCAATGCTGGGGACTTTACTGTCACAGAACAGGTGGTTCTAAAGCTCATGGATAGCCTGTCTGACACAAGTCATATTGTGTATACAGATTCATTCTATTATACATCAGCAAATGTTGTCAGACAGCTGAAGACCCTCAACATCGGTCATTGTGGAACTGTGAGGCCAGGCCGCAAGAACATGCCACCACACTTCAACAGCCGTGACATGCCACTTCAGAAGGGGGATGACACTTGTTTTCATGAAATCATCTACCACTGACATTGTGGCCTGTGCATGGCATGATGTGAAATCCGTCCTCTTCCTTTCCTTTGTGCACTCAGACAACACCATTGACAAGAGGATGAAGTCTGGGAAACATGCTGGTGGGTTCCGTTGGCTTGCAGAGGACTATAATCAGAACATGGGTAGTGTGGACCCGACGGACCAGCTTTTGGGGACTTATGCCTACCTGCATAAAGTCTCCAAATGGTACCATGCTGTCTACCACCACCTTCAAGAGGTTGCCTTGACAAACGGATACATCATTTATAAAAAGACAACTCCCAGACCTCACATCATTTATAAAAAGACAACTCCCAGACCTCACCTTCCAGCCAGGGTTTTCAGGGAGAAGGTCATTGATGGGCTGTTGGAAGACTACAGGCCTGTAGTTCAGACCCAAGGCCAGAGGGAGACGTCTAGACCAGCACGCTTGATAGAGTGACATTTTTTTGAGAAGATTGATGACGGCAGCTGCCCTGACTGCACAGTCTGTAGCTCTAGGACACAGAGAGGGTGGAAGAGAGTGCAGACCAGGTTCAAATGCAAAAACTGTGAGCTGCCTATGTGCCCGACTTTGTGCTTTGAAGTTTGTCACACACGGCAAGATTTCCTGAAGGCCGCCGGTCAGCTGATCCATGGACTGGACTAATGCCTTTGCCCAGTCAGCATGAGTACAGCACAGACAGTAGAAATAGTGTCATTTGTAGTAGTAGAATTTTTTTTCTCATTCTGTCTGAAATGAACCCTGGACACACAAACTTGATACTTGCCTGTTTATTCTGCACTGCCATCACCAGTTTTCTGATTTGGAGTATGTGGTTTTGAGGCTGTATTTTTCATTCTTCTGATGGATATTACATACTTTCTGGCCTTCATTTGGTGAGTGGAGGATTTTTCCTTCCTTTTTCAGAGTTTGTTGGCATGCTTACTTCTTTTTTATGTTGAGATGAAAGATAACATTCAAAATGTTATTTTGCATTTTTTTTTTACTTGAAAGTACTAAAAAATTTGAGATTGTTTTTGACTAACCATCAGTAATATATTACAATATTACAAAAATAGAGTTTTTCTCCTCCATTAAAAAAAAAAAAAAATGAAAATTGTTTGTTTAGTTCCTGAGATATATCTGCATTTCACACATGTATATGCTGGTATGAAATCATAGTTTTTCTCAAAAATTGGCTGGTGATGTGATTTGGTGTATGTGGTTTTGAGGCTGTATTTTTCATTCTTCTGATGGATATTACATACTTTATGGCCTTCATTTGTTGCATGGATTAATTTTCCTTCCTTTTTCAGAGTTTGTTGGCATGCTTGCTTCTTTTTTTTTATATGAGATGAAAGATAATATTCCAAATTTTATTTTTCATTTTTTGTTACTTCAAATTACTAAAAGATTTGAAATTGTTCTTAACTAACCATTACTTATGTATTATAATATTACAAAAATACAGTTTTTCTCCTCCATGAAAAAAAAAGAAAAGAAAATTGGTTGTTTAGTTCCTGAGATATCTGCGTTTCAAACATGCTGGTATGAAATTATGGTTTTTCTCAAAAAATGGCTGGCGATGGGGATTCATGCAAAACAGAATGTCTGGCGGTGAAAGGGTTAAGATAGAACATGGCATTGAACAGAGCCAAGCAATACAGTGCTGGTCAGGAAAGTTGAGCTTAACACCGTCAGGAACCTACCCATTATGAAGATGAAACTCAACATTGTGCTCCCAGTCTTTTTTTTCTTTTTCTTTTTTTTTTTTTTTTTTTTTTTTTTTTGCTGTCTCATCTTTCTTACTCTTTTACTTCCAGGTGACTCATAATGTTTTTCCCTATTCACAGCTACATCCTGGTAGACCTACTCAGCCACACCAGTGGCATTCCACATGGAGCAGTCAAAATGAAGCCCATGAGGCAGCATGCTAGAAAAGACACTGCACTGCTGTCAAGTCATTTTCATGGTGTTGGTGCTGCCTGCTTTGATCCAAAACATGCTTGACACTACATGTTGCTCCCCTTACTGAACAACAGTCATTAGTTGTGGAGACAGTTTGAGTGAGTGCCCCTCACCAGAGGGAGAT
This sequence comes from Conus canariensis, assembly GCA_033310375.1. Lineage (NCBI taxonomy): Eukaryota > Metazoa > Mollusca > Gastropoda > Neogastropoda > Conidae > Conus > Conus canariensis. The sequence goes on from CM065725.1 coordinate 35,105,071, forward strand.
CGTCAACCAAAACACTGTCCATGAACTTGCCAACACTAAACACTTGGACATGAACTCCGTACCATACACAGTATCCTCAACCTGTTGTATCACCTGTTTAATTGTCATGTACATTAGAGAATCTGGGAAAGGAGTTGTTAATCAGGTGTACAATTTTAGGTGCTGAATGATGACATGGAGTACTTGAACTTAAATTCAACTATTTGATCAGCTGCTTGTGTGTTTACATTGGTAAAACTGTGGCGTTCGCAAATATGTTAATAAGAATGACAGGAAAAATCTCCATCTTCATTTTACAAATCATTGCTGGTATTTGTACACAGATCCATAAGAAGTCTGTTACCAGAATATGTATAAAGATATGTTTGTATGTGTTCATGCATGTGCATGTATGTTATAACTGTACATTAATAATGTATGTGTTGGTGGGCATTCAGGGCAATAACATTGGCAACTCGGCCCTGCACCTGTCCTTGCTGCACAAGCAGGACGACATCACCAAGATCCTGGCGCGGTGTGAAGGCTTTCGCTTCCTCACTAACCTAGCTGGCCATGCCCCAGTGCACATCGTGGCCACTCTGGGTGACTGCAACAGTCTGGACCTGCTGTACCCCACCCCATGCAGGACAGTGGAGACATTGCATGCCCCGCAGTCCACGGAGAAGGGGTCAGAACCTCCACTGACACCAGTGTATACATCAGCCATGCTTCGGCGAGAGCTGGACCAGAGAGTGAAGTATACAGGTGACACAGCCTTGCACCTGGCAGTGAGGGAGAAGCATGATGAAATGGCCCGGCGACTAGTTGCTCTGGGGCGGCTGTGGATCTACAGAACAACAGTGGCCACACGGCTCTGTTACTGGCCTGTGCTGCTGACAACTCAGAGCTGGTCCTCCATCTGCTGAAGAATGGAGCTCCACCTAACCAGGGAGGATACCTTCGTCTGCAGCAGCGTACTCTTTTGGGAACGCACTCGCGAGAAAGCTCCTTAACCCCACTGCACATTGCTGCGTCAGCCAATAATATGGTCATGGTGCAAGCTCTTTGTGAGTTTGGCGCCAATATCAGCAGCTGTGACGAACGAGGACGCTCAGTGTTGCATGTGGCGCTACTGAACGGTGCAGGGGATGTGGCACTGTACCTGTTGAACCAGACCCCTGAGATCAACGATTGTGCCTTAGTCACAGGGGGCAACTCCGTGCTGCATGTGGTGTGCAAGTGCACCACGCACGCTGCAGAGATCACCACCAGACTCATGGAGCGTGGCTTCTCCCTTCAGCAGCCCAACCGTCTGGGGAACCTGCCGCTGCATGAAGCCTTGTGCTGGGAGAACCCCGAGGTGGTGCGCGTCTTGCTGCAGTATGGTGCCGACCCCAGTGCGCCCGGAGAAATGGGGGTCATGCCCCTTGCCATTGCTGCCCGAACAGGACGTGTCGAGATGGCCGAGCTCCTTCTGGCAGCAGGTGCTGGTGTTGATGGTGCTAGTCCACAGGTGGGTTGATCTGGAGGCATGTAGTGTATGTCAGCAGGGACTGTCATGGCACAAGGAGTATGTGCTAGTCACTGGGAAAGAATTGCATATTGAAATCAAAATCATGATAAAGGAAATTGTAGGACCTCAAAGCAAAAGTACCCATGATGATGTCAGGGTGTTTTTGTTGGAAAGGTTGTCCAGCTTGAGATTTTATTATGAATAGTGAGCAGCTTAATGATGGGTGAACAGCTCTTGTCAGTTGTATGAAAATTTCTTCACTGCGATGTTTACTGGTATGTTAAGGTGCAAGAGCCAAGTTGGTCAGCTTTAGACATGGGCTATGTACAGTGATCTGTAGTCTGTGGCAGGTAAGCATCAAACCTGTGTTGATCAATATGAGGAACAGGTATTTGAAAAGAATGGAAAAGAAGAAAAAAGACATCTAGATACACTGCAATCAGCTAAAATCAGGTCTCCGTCTGGAAGGGTTGCGATGGGAGTTTGGCATTACTGTACAGATGGTGACAGATTCATAACCAACCATCTAAAGACATCCTCCCAATCAAACAAGACATGAGTTTATTAGGCACCCCATACATGTACAGCATAAAAATCTTCAACAAAACTTGTGTTGGTACAACAATGCAACAATTTTTTTTTCATCTGGCCTCACGTAAAGACTCCAAATCATTTCATCTGTGTCCATGTACTTCATTTTTCAAATTCATGAAACTTCCTTGTCCCACTCTCCTGTCTGGCTGAAACTGATTCTTTAGCTTTAATGATATATTGAATGTGTGTCTTCCTACCCCGAGTGGTGTGATTTGATGATAAAAACTGCACCTTTGTCTTGTAACTACCTTGAATGACTTGGATTTACTCTTTTATAAGTTTGTGCCTTTCCTTCTGATGATGAATGTCATGGCATTTTTCATTACAGTCTTCTACATGGAAGGCACAAAAATGTCACTGGGGAACTAGCTCTGAAAGGTGTTTTCTTTGGAGATTGATTTTCAGCATGTGGCTGATCATTGCAACAATACTTGCGCTGCATTTTTGGCTGTTCACTGGCCAATATTTACGTGCCAAAGTCATACTAGACTGAGGCTGGATGGTCTTAAGCTAGGATAATGAAGTAGTCGTAATACAGACTTAAATCATGTAGTGAAGCAAGTCTCTCATTTTCGTTCCTGTCACATCTGGGAGGGAGTTCTACATAATGAAGGAGTTCCCCTGTATTCTGAATTGCCCAAAAGTGGTGAACAAGTGATGTTTAAATTTCTGCTCAAGTCATACTGTTTATGAGTATCTTGCTGACCACAGAGGCCACTTCATGACTGCAAATGGGTTTCTTTTTTTTTTTTTTTTTTGTACTTTTTAGCACGTATAGAGTGGTCAAGTGGGTTCATCCATGAATGAATATCATTCTGGTGTGTGTCAACCACTTTGTGAACACATTGTACTTTTGTTTAATTTTTCTTAAGTAATGCAACTTGGCTGTTGTTCATGTCTTGCATCATTGTTTTACATCATGAGCACTGGTAAATCCTTTCACTGTATTTTCTGTGCAATTTTCAATTCGCCCCCACCCCCTCCCCTCCTGTCATTCTCTCTCTCTGCCTTTCTCTTTTCTCTTTGTTGTCTCTCCTTTTAATCTCAATCTCTAGTTGTATGCACTCAGACAGCATTAAATACATAAACAATAACAAGTTTGCTTTTTCACTTCCTCTTTTTTTTGACTCTTTTTTTTTTTTTTTACATATTCATAATTCAGATTGTGTGTGTGTGTGTGTGTGTGTGTGTGTGTGTGTGTGTGTGTGTGTGTGTGTGTTTGCAGGGAAATGACTGCTCTCGGAGCGATACTGAGGAAGAGGACTGGACTCCCCTGAGAGAGGCTCTGCAGGCAGGAATGGTGGACTTTGCCGCTACCTGGTCAATGCAGGCTGTGACCTCTCCAGGGAGAGGTATCTCTTCGCGTCACCTGTTGCCTCCTTTTCCCACACAGCTCCGTCCGCCTTCTCTGCAGCTCTGAGTGATGAGGATGACAGTGAAGACGATGATGATGATGATGATGGGATCCCTGATGTGGTGAAGGACAACCCTGAGTTGTTTCAGTGGTTGCGGCACAGGGCTCGTAATGCCCGCTCTCTGGTGCAGCTGAGCCTGGAGGCAGTTCGCGGGGTGTTTCGACACGGGGATCCGCCCTTTGCTCTGATGCTGGCCCTGCCTTTACCGGAGAAGATGATTGCAAGGCTGTTCTACAGGGACACTCTTTAGTGTAGGCTGATTGTTTGATGTGGTTCTCTGTGGGAATCTATGCATGCAGATACTAGCAGGCACATTCACAAACACACTCGTTCACACACCCTCCCTCTATCTCTATCATATACACAAATACTGTGTCTCACACATGGATGTATACACTCACGCAACATACACACTATCTCTCTTTCTCTCCTTAAACTCGTACACACACAATTGGTGTGTGTGTCTCTCTCTCCCTAGCACATGCGCACATATACACACACATGCACACACACACACACACCACACACACACACACACCACATGGGCAATGTAGTGTTCAAAGGAGTCCACATCGTGGACAATGCTCAACTTCTCAAATCAAAAGAGGATCACGTATAACCTTTTTTTTTGTTGGATTTGGCCTGTTTGAACAGTGATAATGGTTTTCAAATACTAAATTCTACCTTAAAATAAGTTTAAAATGTTGAAGATCCTATAGCCTGCAGGCTGTAAGTCGGTGAACTGTCAGTGGTTCACTGTGTCTAGGGCGTGGCATGTTTAGGTGAAGCCTGTCCCTCTCTTTCTGCAGCCTTCAGCTTCCTGTGAACTGAATCAGGTACCCATTTACCACCTGAAGGACAGAGAGGGTTTTTATGCCAGAAAATCTGACTTTACAAGTGGTTTGAATTCATGACCATCAGCTCTGCAGGCAAACGCTCTGACCATTTGACCAGGGACCCCTGATTTTACATGTTGAAAAAAAATCACTTAAAGGTCAGCAAAATTCACCTAGAGAACAGCAAAATAGCATGGTTTTAGGCTTTGCAGAACAGGACCATTGATAAAATCATTCAACAAAATAGCATGGTTAAAGGCATTGCAGGTCAGCATTGCTGATAAGATCACTCAAAGGTCAACGAAGTCAGTCTGTTTATAAGCATTTTTGGATTGTGTTGCAGCAGTGTGCAGAGTTTGTGTCTCACTGGATTGTGTTGCTGCAGTGTGCAGGGTTTGTGTCTCACTTCTCAAATAATTCAGTTCCTTTGGAGTGTAATAACCCTTTCAAGGCCACCTGTCCTGGAATCCTGAAATATTCTGGGGACAGTGGATTTGATGATCACTCCCTTTAAACACTAGTCACCTTCTCGTTTCAGAAGCCATCCTTACACTTTTTTCTGTGTGAAAAAAGAGGGAAAACATTACTGTTTTAACTTAACATGTCTTGTCCACTAAAGAACGTTCATTCTTGTAGTAGTGTCTTTGTAGTTGGCGCAAAAATGCAGCATGGAGACATCCAAGGTGTATTCTAGCTGTATTGCCCCATTGGTGCTTTAGAGTTGAAGCAACAGAACAGGTTTGATAACAACATGTCTTGTTCATGTAGTTGAAAGGTTTCACTTTGCGAGAGTGAAACAAATAGGAAAAAAAGAACAGAAAAAAGTTTGTATTTGGGTTGTGTTCTGTGTGCATGGAATCCTCACTTCGATTCAATGAAATTCAAAAACAAAAAAGAATCTCATTCATTTATATGATATTTTAGGATCAGTTTTGTTCTATTGTATCATGTTTTTATTGTTTTGCTGAACAATTAAGTAGTGGGGGAAAACAAGTGCAGGCTAACAATTCTTCGGTCATTATAATAATGACTTCGCAAAGATTTGAACTTTTAGAGAGAGAGAAAAAAAAAAATGAAAAAAATATAAATATGAGAAATCCTTCACTAGCTGCCTGAGGGAACCATGTGATCCCTCTTGAAGGCAGATCTATTTGTATTGCTTGCTCCTAGGCCTTTCGTCCGCTGGATCGGACTCATCAGGGAGACACAGCTGATTGTGTCTGCGCTCCTGGTGTCAAATAGAGACACACCACAGTCCATAATTCTGTGGTGTTCTCACCACCAAGGGTTAAAAAAAGAATCCAACAGCACCCCAAAGCAGCCAGTGAAGGATAGTAAAATAGAATAAAACGAAACTGTGGGGAGGAAAAAAAGTTGCTGAAAAACTAAAAGCATTATGCAAACAGTATAAAATGTAGGGGACAATCTTTGAGCCTATGCCTGAGGATCCATTCAAGGATACAAGGGAGATCAAAAGATATGGAACAGTCTGAGTGGTCAGCTCTGCTGTTCAATAACTCAAGCAATGTCAGTGGCTAAGAATTGTGCAGGACAACCTTTACTTGGATCTCCTAAGAGATGCAATCTCCCACTGATTGACCAAACAATATAATGCTGAACAATTAAGTAGTGGGGGAAAACAAGTGCAGGCTAACAATTCTTCGGTCATTATAATAATGACTTCGCAAAGATTTGAACTTTTAGAGAACTTGAAACCTCTAATGATTTGTGCATTTGGAGGAGGGGGGGGGGGGGGGGGGGGGGGATTAGGTGAGGGGAGAAGGTTGTGCCAAATGTGCCTTGTTGTTTTAAAATGCATGCATAGAAATTGTGATATGTGTTAAACACAGGTGTGCATGTTCTTTTACATCCATTGTGTGTTAGTTTTTTGTTGTTGATATTATGCATCAGTTTGTTGTTTTAAAAATGGTTTTTATCCATGACTACACTCTCGACTGCTGTGATGTTTCCTATTATTTTTTTTTCCTTTGGATTGTATTGTTGTTGTTTCCGGGTTGAAAATGTGTAGATAAACTACCTTGACAGAATAAATACGTTCATGAGATGGTTTGAAGAAGCAACAATACCAGCGTTTATCATTGCAGATGTTTGTGTGAAGGGTCCGTGTGAAAAGCTTTGGTCCAGATTTTATATAATAGTGTGCACGTTCATGTTAAATCTCTGTTTATAAACATGTGCTTTTATGCACATGTGCGCGCATACACCCCCACAAACACGTTTACACACATGCATGCGCGCACACACACGCGCACACACACACACACCGACTAACACATACACATATTGCACATGCACACTCGCACACACCCATACACATAAACAGGCACACTGCACACGTATGCACACGCACGCATGCGCACATAGGCATGCACTCACACACAGATTCATGCCTGTACATGTACACACATACACAAGTTATGCACATATTATTTGATTTCAGTAAAAAAAATTAGTTATGTCAGACACATGCATACATCCCATTAAAACATTCTTGGATCAAGATACTCACATGCCCACGAATACATGAGTTGCTGGATTCTTGAGTGTGAATATTTCCCACAAATACTTTTTTTTGTTCCGAATTTATTATTGGCACATTCTTTAAAAATTAAATGTTGTGTGTGCATGTGCCTCTGAGTGTGTGTGTTTGTGTGTGTGTATGTGTGTGTGTGTGTGTGTGTGTGGGGAATTCGCTTGTGTGTGTGTGTGTGTGTGTGCGTGTGTGTGTTCCCAGAACAGAATCTCAATGGAGCCGTTCCCTTGAGTCTGTTCATAGACAAACAGTCAGTTCTCTTGTCAGACCTGGGATAATCCATGTCACTTCGGTGGTCACAGGTGGTTGTTCACAGACAGAAGTTTGTGCTGTCTCAGTCCGCCCAAAGATCATGTGGATATCGGTTGCTGGCAGGAGTTTCAACTAAGCTCTTCATCTTTTGTAGGGGAGTCTCCTGTTTACAGGATGGTTGTTGCTGGGAACCCCATTCCTTGACTAGCTTCAGGACCATTAGGCGGTCTTCATGCTCGAATGATGCCGTCTTGTTCCCCAGGCCTCCGACTCACTGACAGGCACCAGGAATCAGGGCCCGTAGAAAAAGTCAATGTCACCCAGCTAAACAGATTTCATTTGGGGGGAATGCTGCCTGTAAATTACATAGGCACAGTCATCCGCAAACGTAAGCCATCAAGAGCTGTTGACCAGCAGGGAAAGTTCACAGTCTCTCATATGTTGAGAAAGGAAGTCGGATGGTGAGCATGGAAGTCAACACCACCCTTTTGTGGATCTGCCATCTTGAGAACCTTCAAGACCAAAACGCATTTTCACTTTCGATACAGAAAGAGCGGCTTGCTACCTTAGGGTGTGGACATCTGTCATAATGTAATTCAATTAAGTATTTGTAAAGTTACAAAAAGCAACAGCAATCATAATTTGAAGTCCCATTTCTACGTTATCGTTATGCGTAAACTTTAGGACTAATGGTAGAGTCAATATCTAGGCCCTACAAGTTTTAGATGTCAGGGAATTTCAAACTGACAAAAACTTGTTCGATGCTATAACCAGACCCCAAAGTTTAAAAACGAAAATGAAGTAGGGGAGGCGATTTCTTTACCAGACTTAGCACGGAGCGGTTGTGTCCCTTATTTGACATTGGCGTTTGAAACAATTTCGAACTCGCTCTCTGTGTTTTCAAACTAATGTTTATTTGTCTTTTTTGTGTGTGTTAATCTGTGTGTGTCACTCCCTTCCTCCTCCTCCCCCTTCTCTCTCTCTCTGTATGTGTGTATGTATGTATGCATGCATGTATTCATTTGCTGAAAGGAACTTTTGTACTGTTTCTATAATAATGATGTTTACTACTATTTTGTAAAACTCCCCGCCATTACCCGTTTGTAATTGTCTTCTTATCATTATTGATTATTCATTCCTGTAAAGCTCTTTCCTATGAATAAAGTTTAGCATTTGCTGTTCAAATTTAACACAGAGAGGATGCCCAACGGCTGACTTGTAAGTATTCAGAAAACTATATTGAGCAGAACAATTATCTTGAGATATTGGCAGTACACAGTTAAATCCAAATCGATTGATTATTTGATCAAAATAGAGACTGAATACAATTCAGTTTCTCCATCAATCTAATCAGTAGTAAAATCTTCATTTAATCTGATTAACCATTTAAAAAATTTCGGTCATTTTTTTTTTTTTTTTTTTTTTTTTTTTTTTCAAATTTGTCACATCCTCAAACCTCCCAGTTTTCACTGCCATAAAGTTCTTCCCCGAAGTTGGAGTATGGCTGCCTTCATGGCGGGATAAAAAAAAAAAAACCGGTCATACACACAAAACTCCACTCCCTTTGTTAGGTAGATGGGATTCATCCTTGCCTGTCTATACAGGGAGTGTCCGCAGGTGTATCAGCCTGCATACGTGGAAGAAGGAAGAAGAACTGCCATAAAGTAATATTTAAATTACAGTTGTGTGGAAAGGACCCAAAATTACACTAATGGAAAGTAGTTGATTCATAGCTGTATGGTATAAAGCAAAACCACCCATTGCACTGGAGAAGAATAAGGTTTCGGATTTTTTTTTTTTAGAAAAGAACTATTTTGTTTTAAAGTGACTCCAAGATATCTGCACGAACTATCAAGGTCAAGAACACTCACGCATTCAGAAACATTCTTGGATCTTTTGTCCATTGAAATCATCGCCGTAGTTCCAAAAGAATTGACTTCCAGCTTCCATGTCTGAGAAACCTCTTACAACACTTTGACTTAGTCACATTGTCACTGGAAAATGACAACAACACAATATCAACAGCATATAACAACGAAAGTGATCTGATGTGAATAGTCAGTCCAACACCTGAGCGATCAACATTTCAAGATAGTAAAATCAAAGAAAACAACAATGATTAGATTTTCACATCGTATAACCACTCCGTAGCTTCCAACAAAATCAGTGTTATCTCCATTAAAAAAAAAAAGGCTTTTGTTGATTATTGATATTAACGATGTTGTAAAAATTGCCATTGATCCCTTCCTTGATAAATTACTTAATACTATGAATCTTGCCTCCAAACTGTCAAAAACTTTGTGATATTCGAATACTATGAATCTTGCCTCCAAACTGTCAAAAACTTTGTGATATTCAACAAACGCATAATATCAAAATTGTTAGTTTGGCAAGATGAGTCACACATTTTTTTTAGAACAACATGCGGTCAAGAGCTTAATGCTAATATGCATGATCCAGCTTGGTTTTCTACAGTATATTGTATGATTCTACAAGACCAGTCAACCGTTCATTTAAAACAAACGCATGCCTAAACAGTTTACCAAGACAGTTAAATGTTGCACTTCTCTTTATCACCATGACTTTTGAAATGAGTACTGGAGGCCAGTCTTCAGGTGTATGCAGCCCGTGTTCAAAATTGTACTTAAAAGCATGTAGAATACATCAATGGAAGTAGCATTACTGGGTTTTAGATATTAATTTCGACTTAAGTCAGTTTCGAAAGATTTGTTGCTGTTTTTATATATTGATAGCATTTGGATTTCTAGAGTTGAGATTGGTGCATTTAGGAAATAAAGATCATAGTCAAAATTTGTTTTATTTTTAGATGGTAGGTTTGCCGAATCATCAACAATATTCAAGGACTGACAATGATGAAACATAGTTAAATCTACTGGATAATTCATCTTATGTTTCATGTGTGGTTTTCCAATGTTCGGCCACCCACTCACCAACACACAAACACAACACACACGCACGCACGCACACACACACGCACGCACGCATACACACGACCGTACGCACATGCGCACGCGCCCACACACACGTTCCTATCTCTTAGCCATAATCAGATCTCCGGCGTCATCTGACTACTTCATGTTGTGTGTGTCCTCTCTGATGTTGATTAATTAATTTCGTACTGCGATCATATTGCATGTCCGCGTTTCAAGGTAATGGATTGTCATGCTTCCTTTTAACTGAGGAGGCTGGGGAGGCTTTTCAAGGAAGGAAAGGGGACTTCAATCACTCGTGATAGGCTATTTACCCAAGTCCTAATTCTGCTCACGTTCCGGGCACGAAGATTACTTCTCTTTTCTCTGTTGCCGCGCGCGTGTGTGTGGTGGTGGGTGGGTGGGTGGATGGGTGCAAGCGTGCGCGTGTGTGTAAGTGTGTGCGTGCGTGCGAGCGTGCACGTGTGTGTGTGTATGTGTGTGTGTGGGGAGGGGGGGGGGGGTTACGTGGGCGCGGGTGCGTCCATGTGTGCGCGGGCAGGCGCGCGCACGGTGTTTGTGTATGAGAGAGGGAAAAAGAGAGAGAGGAGGGAGGGAGGGAGTGCTTGTGGAGGATGGATATGATGGGTTTGGTGTGGAAAGGAGGGAGAAAGAGACAATGCAGGTGTGTGCGCCTGTGACAGAGAGAGCGAGAGAATGTGTGCTTGTGTGTGTGCATATGCAAGCGCGCATGAGAGAGAGAGAGAGAGAGAGGCCGTTTGTGTTCGTGGGATACCCTGTTCCTCTCATACTTTACATGCATACAGCGATGAGACCTCCCGATTTGAATTCCTGAAGATCGTTGTAAGTGGCTTTGGAGATGGAACAGCTGGTAAACGTTTCCTTGACGTCTACGCACGCGCGCGCGCGCGCGCACACACACACACACACTGATTAGTAAGAAAGAAAAGAGAACTTGACAGCAGAAGATCTTCAAAGAAGAAGCCGCCCCCCTCTTCACACCCCCCCCCCCCCCCACCTCCCCCCTCATAGAAGTGTTTTGACCCTGAACACCTACACGAGGATCGAGTCGCATTTAGGCCATGACTCTTCGATGCCCTTCACCTGTCAGAAAGCTCCCACCCTACCCCACCCCCCAGGTGCTGCAGTGATTTGAACCCAGATGGCTGAGCACCTAAAGGTCAAGCGTTCACTTTGTGACGACTGTGTTACCTGTGTAGCAACCAGACACTGTTACAAGTGGGGGAAATGTGAGCCCTATGAAGTTCACTTTTGTCCCTCCTCGACTAGCGGCAGCTGGAACTCTTCAGGTGTTTCTGTCATTGCCTTTGGGGCTCTGGTCATCTTCTTACAACAACAACAGCAACAACGACAACAACAACGACAACAACAACAAAGTCTAGAGCTGTTTCATGAGATCACAGGCAAGTACGCCTGCTCCCCCTCCCCCCCCCCCCCCCCACCTCCTCTCCCGTCCCCTCCTTTCCTCGGAGCTGAAAATTTGAGCTTGGAAGCCAGGTTCTTTAAGATGCTGACTAGACTGACAGTTTTTCTAGTCTTGCCGATGTGATCTTCCATTCTGCTTTTATACGGCTCAGTTACTTCAGTCGTAATCATTTGTGGACTGTTATATCTGGTCACGTGCCGCGCTCTTCCTGGTGATCAGTGGATGGTTTTTTTCCAATTTGGGAGGACTGCTCTGTACTCTCAGTCAACCACTTCATCCAGTAAGCCCGTCTTCCATTGTCTAGATGTCACAGCTGTTCCAGACCATGATTTGCCGCCTTCGGTCGTGCAGCCGGAAAGTCTTGGGTGAAGCTTCTAGTGGCGTGGTGCTTCCTGCGGGTACCTCCATGTGTACCTTTCTTTGACTTAGCGCTGCTTTGCATGAACTCAGAACAGACTCTAGTGTGTGTTTGCCCCGGCAGAGCGGACTCGCAGTCATCTGACTGTCCCCATTTCACCAGATCTTCATTCGAGGGAAGGAGCGTACACAGTCTGGAGGATGAAACCGATTTCTCTCAAATAGGCAGGCATTTGCCGTATTTCAATACAGCTGAGACTTCTTTGGAGTAGGCTTTCCCATATAGTTCACTACCCCTGTTGCCCTTGCTGGATTGCGTTCTGGATTCTCATGGCGTCCTCTTCTTTTCGTCATACTCATATTACCACGTGTCTCTTTAGTTTTCGTTTTGCTCTTAATCACCACTTCGTTTCCGATGATCAACCCCCTGTTAGTTTGTGTGTGTTCTGTTATTTTCCTTTCTTGAGGCAGTCCTTTGCCATGTCCTCTGTCTCCCGAACTTTCCATTTTCTGCCAGTCTACAGTCTCAGTGGGTTGGAATAATTTCATGTCAGTGACCTTGATTCTCCCTCTTTGTAGGCTTCTTCTGGATGAGTGTTTCAGGGCTAGTTTCAGCTTTATCTTGCCGCCATCGATTCCATTATGCTAACTAGGGCTGATACTTCACTAGAGGCCAAAGAAACCATTGGATTGGCAAGAATTGCAGACATCAGACCTGTATTTGCCAGGGAAGCTACACCGAACTATTACACACACACACACACACACACACACACACACACACACACACACACACACACAGCACACATACGCACGTACGCACGCACGCACGCACGAATATATCAAGGCAGACGATGGCAAGTTTCACAGATCATTTTCTTCCCGTTAGCCCCCATGTCACACAGAGGCGGGTGACGCGGGGAGTGTGTGTTTGTGTGTGTGGGAGGTGGGGGTAGAATGTTGTAAAACTTCAGACACACATAGCAAAATATTGATGTAAATGAGTACGGCATCACAAAAGCAGTCACGCCACACTGACACCAGTTTGTCAACAAACATGAATGGAACAAATCCACTCCAGCAACAGAAAGAGCCAAATCATTGTCAAAGGTTTCACACGAAAACTGTCATCAAGGCCTGGAATGAGGAACTAAGCGACAAACATGTGCACCACAACCGCTTTCCCCCTTCCCTCCCCAGTGTCATGACGAGTCATCGGAAAATCAGTGGCTTTCAAGGAGAATGAACGATCGAACAACCGTCCAACAAATGTTGCAACAATGTTTATTGATTGTAGAAGGGATCGGTGACGTGAACAGGGATATTCAAAGTATAAACAGCGATGGTCAGGCGCTTGTATTCGTTCCTTTCATTGGATGAGTTTTCTTATCCTTCCCTTCCACACTTCTATGCCAACTCACGTCCAGTTCCCTAGTTTGAAACACACACACACACACACACACACACACACACACACCACACACACACACACCCGCTAATATTTGTACACAAAGCTCTCCTCCTCTTCTCGCTGCAGCACACCTCACCCCTCCCCTTCAAAAACAAACACAATGTGATGCGTACGCATATGCGCACTAGAGAACTGAAGTCTGCACCATTCACTCGAGGCACACACGCAGTCATCAGAATGACAATACAACAACATATAATGACAATAAGAATGATGACTGGATTGCGTTCCGTCGCGCCTATGCCAGTAAATGGATGTCAGCGACGTACCGATCCAGATCCAGATCCAGATGACAAAAACATGAAATCAACATTACCGGCAGAGCGTACTAGAAGTGGTAGGCACATATAATCTCTCTCTCTCTCTCATACACACCAATGGTTTGATCCTTTCACCTCTTTGGAAGTATGAAGGGCAGGCCAGTTTTAGCAAATACTAACAAAAACAGAATATACCCAAAACGCAGTGCTCAAACGAGAACTGATGGAAAAGGTCGGGTGTTGCAACAAATCTGGCAAGTCTGAAGACGGGCAGGTTGGCCGACGGGGAAGGTGGGTTATGGGTATAACCGAAGGTATTGGGGAAATAACTTTGATCAGACCCATGACAAAGGTAATTTATCTCCCCTGACATTCCAAACGACGACGTTTTGACATGATGATAGAATGGGGTATCAGAGAGTTAAGAGAGGGAGTAGAGGGATTAGAGTGAGATTAGAGGGTAGAGTGAAAGAGAGGAATATGAAGGGGAAGGAAGAGAGGGGGTGGGACAGATACATAGATCAAGAAGTATTTTTGACAGTAAAGACGAGGAATATATGAAGGGGAAGAGGTAAGAGAGGGAGTGGGGATTAAAGTGAGATCAGAGAGTAGAGTAAAAGACAGGAATATGAAGGGGAAGGAAGAGAGGGGTGGGACAGATCACAATGGTGAGATCAGAGAGTAGAGTAAAAGAGAGGAATATGAAGGGGAAGGGAGAGGGGGTGGGACAGATACAATGGTGAGATCAGAGAGTAGAGTAAAAGAGAGGAATATGAAGGGGAAGGAAGAGAGGGGGTGGGACAGATACAATGGTGAGATCAGAGAGTAGAGTAAAAGAGAGGAATATGAAGGGGAAGGAAGAGAGGGGGTGGGACAGATACAATGGTGAGATCAGAGAGTAGAGTAAAAGAGAGGAATATGAAGGGGAAGGAAGAGAGGGTGGGGAGGGGGTGGGGACAGACACAACGGTGAGAGGAAAGAGATTAGAGGGTAGAATAAACGAGAAATGGAGGGGATGGTAAGACAGGGGGAGAATGGGGAGGGATAGGAAGGTGGGTGGGTAGACACAATGGGGAGAAGAGGGAGGAGATCGGAGGGTGAAAATAGCCAGTAATAAATATGAGTGGACATTTTTTTTTTCTTCTTCTCTGAGCCAGATAACAAGATACACTCAAAGCACACACACTAGAACAAGACATTCAGGATCTTTCCAGCCTTGAGATGCGATTTCACACACACACACACACACACACACACACACACACACACACACACACACACACACACTGAACAAGACATTCAGGATCTTTCCAGCCGGAGATGCGATTTCACACACACACACACACACACACACACACACACACATCAGAACAAGACATTCAGGATCTTTCCGCCGTTTAGATGCGATTTCACACACACACACACACACACAAACAAGACATCAGATCTTCCAGCCTTGAGATGCGATTTCACACACACACACACACACACACAGAACAAGACATTCAGGATCTTTCCAGCCTGAGATGCGATTTCACACACACAACACACAACACACAGACAGACATTCAGGATCTTCCAGCCTTGAGATGCGATTCACACACACACACACACACAGAACAAGACATTCAGGATCTTTCCAGCCGTGAGATGCGATTTCACACACACACACACACACACACACACAGAACAAGACATTCAGGATCTTTCCAGCCGTGAGATGCGATTTCACACACACACACACACACACACACACACACCACACACACACACACACACACAGAACAAGACATTCAGGATCTTTCCAGCCGTGAGATGCGATTTCACACACACACACACACACACACACACACACACACACACACACACACACACAGAACAAGACATTCAGGATCTTTCCAGCCGTGAGATGCGATTTCACACACACACAAAACACACAGAACAAGACATCAGGATCTTTCCAGCCGTGAGATGCGATTTCACACACACACACACACACAGAACAAGACATTCAGGATCTTTCCAGCCGTGAGATGCGATTTCACACACACACACACACAGAACAAGACATTCAGGATCTTTCCAGCCGTGAGATGCGATTTCACACACACACACACACACACACACACACACACACACACACACACACACACACACACAGAACAAGACATTCAGGATCTTTCCAGCCGTGAGATGCGATTTCACACACACACACACACACACACAGAACAAGACATTCAGGATCTTTCCAGCCGTGAGATGCGATTTCACACACACACACACACACTGAACAAGACATTCAGGATCTTTCCAGCCGTGAGATGCGATTTCACACACACACACACACACACACTGAACAAGACATTCAGGATCTTTCCAGCCGTGAGATGCGATTTCACACACACACACACACACACACTGAACACAAGACATTCAGGATCTTTCCAGCCGTGAGATGCGATTTCACACACACACACACACACACACACACACACACACACACACACACACACACACCGCTCGCGCACACAGACCGAAATTCACAGATGCATTGGACACACTCTCTTCTCTGCACGTGTGCGTGTGCGTTAAACAAAAGGCTTTTTTTTTTTTTTTTTTTTTTTTTTTTTTTTACTATGCTGTCTCATCTTCCATACCACTGATGTGGAATTACTCTCACCCAGTATCGGTAATCCACAAGGACAAGTCAATATCAACACGTCTTGAGACAACACACAAGAGGAGACACTGCACTGCCGCCGAGTCACTTCGCCGGTGTTCAATGGTAGCTGTTCTGATCCAGCGTACACAGGACACAACCTGCTAAGCCCCCTTCTGACATTAACTGCTTAGTCGCCGAGTCAGCGTGGGTGAGGGTCCCCTCCGGAGGGCGCCACAAGGTCTCAACGAGCTTGCCGATGCCGACCATTTCGGCACAAACCTACCAAGGGCACAAACCTACCAAGGGCACAAACCTACCAAGGGCACAAACGTCGTGTGGGAATCGATACTGAGATCAAAACGAGACTGGGGCATGAAGGGCCGCAGAATTTGAGACTTTTATCTTTAATGCTGATCGATGAGGATGACGATAATGAAGATGCTATTTGGATTTTATTCTGGTCAGAGACAAAATGACAGGGGTGTACGCTGCGCATACTTCCATAATATATACCGGCATCAAACAGACCCGAGAGACGGGAGACACCTGCTGTGCTGATCAGGAATTCTTAGACGTACTCATTAAGTGGATGAAACTCGATTATGTGATTCCAGTCTATCCACAGCAAACTCCACTCTGGAGGAGTGCCGGTCTGGGGCCGACGACAAACCCACAAATAAATGGCTCTGATGGGAATCGAACCCACTGACGATCTCTCAGCACGCTGACTGCTGCGCCACATCATCTACTTGAAGAGAAATAAAAGTTACCACCTGCCATTTTGAAAGGCTTTCACCGTAGGTAAGTCCAGACTGGCAAAGGAATGTTACACTGGCTGCATGTTCCGGGCAAGGATAGTGGAGGCGTTTGTGAAGGATTTTTTTTTTTTTTGTGGGTCGTAATGCCCGAACTGATGTGATCTGTGTCTATCTCTTGATCTGTCATCTCACATGATCACTATACAGATTCCTCACAGAAGGACTTGGACAACGGACAAAAGTTTTGCTGGGTACGCAGGAGTACCGAAACAGATTCAAAATGACAACAGCTGTGTCTTCTGGAGGCTTTCTTAGATAATCTGCCAGTTCCAGACAAAACCCGCCACTGGAACACCGACCAAAAGCCCTCGTCTGTCTGGACATGCAAATTGTCTCTCATTTCATCGTCTGCGGTCGGTGAACATCAGCAAGCAGCCACCACTCCATTTCATGATTGTTTCCACGAACCAAAACATTGATCCACATCGCCATGCTGTCGGTACAGCGAGGATTATGGGACAGTGAGAGGGGAAGACAACTGGCCCACTTAGTAGCAGTTCCACTCTCTTCCGTTTCAGACTTTGGTAGCAGACGACAAGCGGGAGGGAGAGGGGTGGAGGTGACGGGAGATGAGAGGTTGGGAGCTGGGAGTGGGATGGGAGAAGAGTTACACCGGGGTGGGGTTGGGGGTAGAAGAAAGAGGATGAAAAAGGGGGTGGGGTGGGTGGTGGAGCGTCCAGTTTCATCGATCGACCACGTGTGCACTGATCCCGATACTCAGTCGGTCGTTGGTCTGGAAGAGGATCCGCTGGTATTAATTCCAGAATACCGATCTACGGTTCATGCATATTCAATTCTGACACGGTCAGGGAGCCCGAGGGCAGGCAGTAGTGGACATGTCATACGATGTTTAATTCTGGTAGAGTACAGTTATTGTCTAATATAAATCCTTTTCCCAGGCACACTTCATGGATGTACTGGACTCAGGTTCAGTCTATTAACGTCCTCCCACCTTCTCTCTCTCTCTCTCTCTCTCACACACACACACACACACACACACACACACACACACACACACACACACACACACACACACACAGGCGAGTGTTTACACACAGGCTTTCACAGCACAAACACACGCGCATGCACAGCCACACCGTATGTACCAACACACGCATGCACTCAGGGGGCACGGTGCACACAGACACAGACACAGACACACACAGACACACACAGACACACACAGACACACACAGACACACACAGACACACACACACACACACACACACACGCAATGTGGCATGGAGAATTTCAGCAGATGGCAAAAAATAACTTAATGGAACATGTGCATCACGAAGGCAACACAAGTGTGATGATTACCATTAACCATGTAAAACATATTCAAACAGCTTAGCAATATTTGGTGAAATTAAATCAATCTTAAAGAAAGCCTTTTAGTTCGCAGAAAACTGCAAACATCGAACACAAACCTTGGATAAAGGCTACGTGAAAATGAGGTAACATTCTTATATGGACATGTATTAAAATATTGATGACGCTTAGAATATTGAGGATTTTACATCACGTGAAACTCATTCGCCAACAGAACATGCATGTCACTTATTTGTTTTGTTTTGCAAACAGGCTCTGCAGCATTCACATAGCATGACGCTAGCTAGCTCTATCTCAATGGGTAAGTAATGATTATCTCTCGTCTCAGACACACACACACACACACACCACACACACACACACATCTTCTGTATTCCAACCGCAATTTTTCCCACACATATGTTTAAGACACCGGTTTACAAGTGAAACAAAAATGGCGCTCCAAACCTGCTAAAATCACGGGACCGGAATCGGCACGACTGGCTTTCTCTTCCACATGCAAACAAAAAAAGAAAAAAAGGAAAAATGAGTGAGAATCTCAAGCCAAATGCCCCCGACAGCCAAGAAGACTCATGAATGTCACCGAACGGCCGTGATTCAAATCGAACACACCGATTGGTAGTTCCTCGTCCGCGGCATTAACAAGGCAAGGGGTCGGTTAGATCCAAAGTGTGGGCCGAACAATTCCGCTGTCATCAAGGAAAAGGGGAGGATTTTTCTTCATTGGTCGAGTTTTTGGTACACGACAGGCACGCATGCTATTGTTCTTTTTTTCATCCATGTAATTCAACTGATTTTGTTATAGGATGCAAAGGCCGCAGCTGGGCAGTTTTCTTTTGATAACTGAGGAAACCGCTAGTCAAACACGAGTTACGTGCATTAAACACTGAATACTGCCATACTTTTCATTCGCCATCTTTCGTCTATGTGGTCCAGTTTGAAGAGTGAAAAATGTACTCAGAAAAAAGCCAAGATGATAACTGTATGTCCACTGTACTCCACCTGGTAGACTAAATTGATGTTGATTTCCAACAGTAAGAAAATGAGACATGTATAAATTGATGTTGATTTCCAACAGTAAGAAATTGAGACATGTATTCCATGCCAGCATGGCGAAACACCTTCAGAAAACATGGCTAAAAGTAAGCCAAAATACGAGGTCGTGGGGAAAACCAGGTCTGTCATCTTTCTGGACGACCGCCTTTGCAGGTGTCAGTGGTGAAATCCTCGCATTTGTGTGGACTGAGAAAACTGGAAACTGAGAACAGATCCTTATCCAGCTCATCCGCGTCTCACACAGGGAATTCTAGGTGAACGATGATTTGTGAGTCTGCAGGTCAGCGCACGCATAATACTGAAAGACAGGAATCAGTCTTACATGATAGCAGGCACCGTCAGCTTGCCTGGTGCGGGTGGATATATCACTGTGATTCTCTCTTCAAATGGAAGGTATTGCCTGGTGCGGGTGCATATATCACTGATTCTCTCTTCAAAGAGAAGGTATTGCCTGGTGCAGGTGGATATATCACTGTGATTCTCTCTTCAAATAGAAGGTATTGCCTGGTGCGGGTGGATATATCACTGTGATTCTTGCTTCAAATGGAAGGTATTGCCTGGCACGGGTGATATCTCATCGTGACTTTCGCTTCAAATGGAAGGTATTGCCTGGTGCGGGTGGATATCGCATCGTGACTTTCTTCAAATGGAAAGTATTGTCTGGTGCAGGTGGATCTCATCGTGACTCTCTTCAAATGGAAGGTATTGTCTGGTGCGGGTGGATATCTCATCGTGACTCTCTTCAAATGGAAGATATTGTGTGGTGCAGGTGGTTATCTCGTCGTGACTCTCGCTTCAAATGGAAGATATTGTCTGGTGCGGGTGGATATCTCATCGTGACTCTCTCTTTGAATGAAAGCTATTGTCAGGTGCGGGTGGATATCTCATCGTGACTCTCGCTTCAAATGGAAGATATTGTCTGGTGCGGGTGGATCTCATCGTGACTCTCTTCAAATGGAAGATATTGTCTGGTATGGTTGGATATCTCATCGTGACTCTCGCTTCAAATGGAAGATATTGTCAGGTGCAGGTGTATCTCAGTGTGACTCTCGCTTCAAATGGAAGATATTGTCTGGTGCGGGTGGATATCTCATCGTGACTCTCGCTTCAAATGGAAGGTATTGTCAAGTGTGGGTGGATATCTCATCGTGACTCTCGCTTCAAATGGAAGATATTGTCAGGTGCGGGTGGATCTCATCGTGACTCTCTTCAAACGGAAGATATTGTCAGGTGCGGGTGGATTCTCATCGTGACTCTCGCTTCAGATCGAAAATATTGTCTGGTGCGGGTGGATATCTCAGTGTGACTCTCCCTTCAAATGGAAGATATTGTCTGGTGCAGGTGGATATCTCATCGTGACTCTCTCTCTCTTCAAATGGAAGATATTGTCTGGTGCGGGTGGAAATCTCATCGTTACTCTCGCTTCACGTGGAAGGTACCGACAGAGAACTGTGCTGATAGCTGACACCCAGATTCTCTATGGGCAACTGTCATGGGACAATGAATGAAAAGCCTGGCCTCAGCGACAACCCAGGCTATGGTTTGAACTCCAAAGTCATGGTGTAAGTTTTGGAGTATTTCGTAGCCCATTCCACTTCAGAACGACAACACGCGAGTCTTCAGCAGCACACATCCTGAACACACCATGAAGCCACGTGACCTACCACAACTTTCCGAGTCGTGCGATAATACCATTCTTTTCCGCGAAGCGAACGCACATTTCAGCACTGTTCATGATGTGCTAGGAATTGCTGGTCTGAAGAATGAAAGAAACAGGTGACCGTACTAACGTTTATTTGAAATGAACTGTTTATTGACAAGCTTCCTGTCCTGAAACGTTGTAGCACAAATATAACATGCTTGTTTTCAACATCTCTCTGCTTGACCACTTTCATCACAAAAGATCCGGTATGTTTCATAACCTAACCCGACAATCGAACATCCCAGAACATACACATCCACAACTCATCAAGAGAGTATAAGAGACATGATTACAGGCTACAAGACTGCAAAAAATTTATCCGATGTCCCTAGGAAATCTCAAACACCTGACCACCACAGTGTTGGAATCCACATGTCAGGTATCTGCTAAGTCTTGTACGCGAGACCCTTTTCTCAAACCTGATCGTTTTAGTTGTTAATGCATGTCGTCCTCCAGCTATAAATCCTGTGCAGTGTGATCTTGGGGTCTAGCCGATGTGGTGTTCTGTATAAGGACTAGTCTGCATGCAGCGACACCTACCTGATGA
>CM065725.1:35131817-35139317 GCA_033310375.1 Conus canariensis
AAGGGGTTGTAGTATGAGTCGTTACCATAGGAATTGTGATGTGGGTGGTTTTGGAAGGACTTTAAAATGTGGGTGGTTTCAAAAAGGTTGCAATATTTGGAGTTTTAAATGGGATGTACAGTGGTTTTAGGGTATTGTGGCACGGGTCGTTTTCAAGGAGTTATGGTGGATGCATTTTCAAAGGGATTATGGTGTCTGTGGTTTCAACGGGGTTGCAATACTGAAGACTTTTCGGGAGTTTTGATGTAGATGGTTTTAAATGTATTGTAACTCGGGTAGTTTTAATGTGGATGTGATGTTAGTGGTTCTAAAGCGTTTGTGATGTGGCTGGTTTGAAAGGGGTTGGGGTGTCGGTGGTTTTAAAGGGGTTTTCATGTAGGTAGCTTGGAGCGATTTGGCGTGAGAATGTAGATGGGCATATTGAAATGAGAATACATGTGTCAATACTCTCGGAAAGAGACACAAACACCGGCATGCACTATGTGTGTGTGTGTGTGTGTGTGTGTGTGTGTGTGTGTGTGTGTGTGTGTGTGTGTGTGTGTGCGTGTACTTGTGTGCGCGTGTGTGCAAAGAGTGGTGCGATGAATTGGGGTTACGTGTGCGCGCGTGTGCGTATGATTTGTGTGAGTGAGAAAGGCTTTATACAGAAAAGCTCACACTTTCAACCACAGTTATCATTTTTATTCTCTGAAGTTACCTGATTCTTATCGATATAACCTCAAACACCAGCGTTAGAGGCTGAGGGGTTCGCACAGAGGACGGTGTGAGAAATGATGTCGTAAAAAGCCTGTAATGAACAATTTGTGAAAAAGGAAAAAAAAATAAAGGCGAAAAACTGATTCTGAAGGAGGCCCCTAAAACATGGCATTACCGCAAACAATCTGTAAATAAGAATCAGTGCTGGTGTATACATGGCCATCATTGACATTGCAAGCGTTAGCAGCAGCGCCAGCAACAACATTATCACACCTCCCCTAACCGACCCCCTGTCTCTCTTGAAGTCCCATCATCCCCTTCATTCGAGCTCTCTCGTGTTGCTCCCCTCGCTATGTTTCCAGTTAATATTGTCTTATTCAGTGAAATCATATATCTGTGTGCACAGCAACCACTGTGGGCATTGTTGTTGTTGTTGTTGCTGATGTTTGTCTTGTTTCGTGGAAAAGAATGCTGTGCTCAACAAATAGTGAGAGCACAACACGTGAGGAGCACAGCACACGGTAGTGGCACGAACCAGAAACAAGTATGAACCAGGAGCGCCTTTGGAGGTATCCATACTACCTTCATGTTCTACACTATGTTAACTTCAGGAAAAATGCATTCACACAGAGCTTCATGACTGACTGTGGCATTTCCAGGTTGCACGCACGCTCACGACCTAGAGTTCTAACATGCATGAACACAGCCTCAGTACATTTTATGCCGTTCTATATCATTCTATTCGAAGATTTAATCATCAAGCTATCCAGATAGACCACGGATGTGGAAACCATAGAAATGATTAGAAACGCTAGACAAAATAGTTTTTATATGACACGAGTAATACTAAATTCACCATTTCTAAAATGACACGAAACTGAATTGCATTTAAGAAATGTATTCAGGCTTAACGAAACCTTACCACTACAAGAAAGTCTGTCAAACTTCCAAACAAACTGACCAGAAATGCATTTGAAGGACTAAATCAGGGTCTGAAGTCTGAATATTTGGGGCATTCCGTATCACATTGGAATTCTTTTCCTGTAGATCTTGTTCAGCAGCCTCTTAACATACGTCTCTTGGGAATAAGCCCAAGCCTCCTTTTCGTGTAATTCATAAGCTGATGTCTGCCAGCAGCCGTCGTGTGCAGGCGGTGATCGTCGCAGATTGCCAGCTGGGAAGTCACAGGAGTGAGTCCCTTTAGACGTACATATTTGTGGATTTTTTTCGGCCGGCTCCTACCCAGAACTGAGCGTGCTTTGGGTTACATGGTAAGACTGGAGCCGCACAGTCGAGTTTCATCAACTCGCCAAATGTGTCTCTGAGAGTGACGCTCAAATTTCCAGGCCAAACATAATGTGTGTCTACATCTCTCGTCCTTAACGCTGGAATATATTATGAAGGAAGCACAGAATATACCCATCTCACGTAGACTGGAACAAAAACAACGGAACTCTACGGCAGCAACTTCGTCAAGTCTAATCATTCTATGGTCCTTTACCAAAAGATCTTTTCGAGCAGTTCCGCGTTTGTTTGTTTTCTTAAAAGCTCTGTTATGTCAGCTGGTCCCAATGTTTCACCCTCTTTTAGCTTTCCAACCAGACGTAACAGGCCCCACCTCCTCTTTTGAAGCAGGACGACACAAGAAAGCATATCAGAGCCATGGTCGTCATCAACATCCTCAAAATTACTATTAAAGATATTAATCTAAAGGAAATATTCATAATAATGGAGGTGTCAGTGTGACTGCAAACTCAAGAACATCTGTAAGACGATTACGTAAGTCCTATTCAGAAATATCAGTAGATAAAACCTTTATATAAGAGTTAATTCCATAGTCTACAACTGACAAGATTAGCTTATCAAGAATGATTTCACCTCTTTCCTTTCTCCTTTCCGCAACGTTCTTTTTTTCTTTCCTTTTTCTTTTCCTTCTTTTTTGACTTCTTTTCTGGCTTTATAGAAACGCGTGCTGTCTTCCTTTTGATAAACTGGTACAGTCTTTACGTATCGTTGCTTCCTTAAAAAGAGATAAATGCTTTCTCGTTCGGCTGTTGCACCTGTTACCGTTGCTGCTTCTGATGACGATAATGGATGTCCTCTACCCCACCAGTTGTTATGTGCCTGTGGTTCACGCAGACACCATACCTGCCTGCTTCTCGACCGTGCCAGATCTCAGAGTCTGGAGATTTCACGAATCGTTCATTATCAGATCCTTTTTGGTTCCCCCAAACCTCTGAACGTCAATCAGCACAATGTTCCAGACTGGAACTTGCAGTTACGACACTGATGTAAATCTACGGAGATAGCCGAGTGATCAGATGGCTTCGTGAAACATAATGGTGTTCTCTGCGAGAGAGAGAGAGAGAGAGAGAGAGAGAGAGAGAGAGAGAGAGAGAGAGAGAGAGAGAGAGAGAGATGTGGGGGAGATAAAGAGACAGAGACAGAGAGAGACAGAGAGAAAGGGGGGATAGGCCAGGAAGGGGAGGGGATGGGGTTGGGTATGGGGCGTTGGGGGAGGGTGGAGGGTGGAAGGGGTGGGGCAAAGACGGAGAAGGAGAGGTGGTAATACAGATAGTGTCATGTGACAACGGATAACCATTGCAGCTTTTTCTTCCTTTTTTATTTTTATTTATATTTTCTTTTTCTTCTCCCCCCCTCCCCTCCCCTCCCTTTTTGTTGTTGTTGTCCATAATCATTCATCCATGGTCATTACAGTCTGCGCAAACCATCCCCCCTGCTTCACAACAGCAGCTCCGGGTGTGAGATTATTGTTGGGTAGATAATGTCATAGCAGCACAGAATGGTGCTAATGAGAGAGAGAGAGAGAGAGAGAGAGAGAGAGAGAGAGGGAGAGAGAGAGAGAGAGAGAGAGAGAGAGAGCAATATTCTGCGTCGTGCACTACTGCGCATTGTCAAATGCCTGTTTCACCGAAACCAACAAACTTTCAATTGATATCTGACAAGCTCGCGCTAAATAAACTCTTCTAAGCTAAATCAACTACAGAGATGTAGACTGTATAATGATGGTTGCTGAGGGTTTCTGTGCGACTTCTACGTGGGTTGCCATAGGACTCATACAGTACAAATAGCTCTCCCTCCTTCCGGAAGTTCTGCGCTTGTCACTTCTTCTTTTCAGACACTCTTTCTGACTTTGTTGTTGTTGTTGTTGTTGTTGTTGTTGTTGATGTTGACGTTATGTTTGCTTTTCTTTACGGTCGTCTGTTGTTCTTCCGCCTTTGAGAACTATTCTCTTGTCTTTGTTCTAGAAACTCTGTTTTCACTTAATTCTGGTGACAACGTATGACGCGCCAGCTTCTTGTCGTTGTCGAATTCTGGCGACTGGGTGGTGAAAATTGTACACTCTGGCCAAAGGGGACACTAGTTGTCAATTCTCGCTGTGTCCACAGGTTCAAACCTCGACATGTGCTTGTCCTGATGTGGGGTAATGAAATCAATGAACACTTTCAATCACATCATTCGGACGCAAAACTCCCCTTTGTGGGGCACGTTAAACACTCGCCGACCGCTGTGACAGCTGCACCTTGTTTGACAGGAGATTTGACATGAAAGTGTGGGTGATCTCTTTACTTCTGGGACAGTCACACTGATTTAAACTGACGTCAAGCCAGCCAGTGGATGCATGTGAAAACACTCGCCAGTCGCTGCAGCACCAGTGCGTTCCTTAAACCGAGTCTCTTGTCATCACCTCACATCACCAAAACCAAATGCCGATGACCAGAACAACTGACCCCGCCGTCTTGGTATCCACACTAGGCTAGGCTATCAAAACGGCAGTTTATTACTCCACGGTTCTGGTATTCCGCATACCGAAACGGCGAGCTGCGGCCTCTGTCGTTATAGTGTTCGTTGCCACTTCGGTGTCCAGAGACCAGAACGGTCATGGATACCAAGCTGACGGTCTTCAAAGCTATCCGTATCTCTAAGCTGACCACGGGATGACCTAACACCAAGGCTTTTGCCATAAGTCACCTGCAGTCTCAGGGCGATGTGGAGTCCGTCCGTTCACGTTGATTGCCGTTTTATTGCCATGTAACTGGTTAGTACAGATTCCGTTTTTGAGCGAAAGGATGTAGAATGCTGAAATCTATTGACTGCAATCGATCATCTTAAATTTAATATTTGTTCGATATTAGAATATTCCTATTTACCTTTCTTGCTTTCTTGGTTTCTTCTTGTGTTTGTTTTAGAAATAATCATTATTTTTTTTCTTTTCCTGTTACGATTGATTTTGATGATGCTGGATACACACACACACACACACACACACACACACACACACGCGTGTACCACCATCCCCCCCCTCCCCCCCCCCCCCCCCCCCCCTTGTGTACAAAGCGTTTTCAGTCAAAAGTTTGTATTATTGTCATCACTTTCGTTTATCTTTAAAAATTGATACTGATAATGCTAGAAACATAGAAGTCAAACAACAGATAAAAACACTTTAAACAAATTAATCAAGTGTCCTCGATCAGAAGTTTGTGTTACTAATATCATACCACTATTATCATTATCAATCTTAATATGAATGCTGATGTTATCGTTGTTACCGTCGTATGATATCTCAGTAAGGAGCCTACGGGACATCGATGAATCATAGCTATGAACAGTCATTTAGGTAATCTCGTACCTATTACATTTTTTTTACCTGATTCTGACCGTATTGTTAAAGCCACTGTATGGCGGATATCAGTTCTACGGCATTACCTCACCGACAAAGAGCAGAAAGAAAAATCAGTCAGCATGACCATGTCAGTGTAATTCACACGTACGTATGGCTGTTGCTGGCAGACGACAACTTGTGCAGCAGTGCTGCTCCTGTCTGGAGTTGTCCTTTAACGAGGAGATCTTGTTGCCGCTAGGTGTCGTCTTCCTTCTAAATCTGTGAGAATTGACAGCCTGTGGAACTCACATTTCTGTTTGCTGGCAACAAGATCGGTACGAGATGAAAAAAAAACAACAGCAACGAAAAAACAAACAAACAAAAACTATTACGCCTTAATTAGACTGTATGACTCAAATTACTGGTTGCTATCGGGTCTTTTACAAACAAAACCCAAAACAAAACAACAACAACAAAATCAAACAAAAAAACAACAACCGATGTTACACTTTGATTAGAAACGTGAGCGACAAATAATTATCTTTTTTCTTCTGCCGTTCTGGTTTTCTTAATGGCAAGTCCAGCGCGTGTGAAGTCCGCAGTCCACCGCAGTGACCCTGTCCACCCCTACAGTTTTACTTTGAGCTCCATTGGTTGACGCCTCGGCGCATCAAAAGCGGGGTCAGGATTACAAATTGTGAAATGCGATTTGTGGGCTACGGGTGTTCCTCCATGCAGGAGGTGTCATCAAAATGGCCAGTTCTGGACCTGAAGACTTATTTGCTGGGTTCGGTGCAGCATGTGGACACTGCATGGTTATTGTAAACTGATTGACTTTGATTTCTTTACCGACGGATTACAGAAGGCCGAATAATTGTCTATGATATTTCATTGCTAGATGTATAGGTAATATATGTTGTTTTTTCATGTGTGTTTATTTGTCTTGTTTGGACTATTTGTCCGTATGTCTTGTTTTATCATCCTCTCTGTTCCTCCTTCTATCTTTCCCTCCTCTGTCTGGTTACTTTTTTTTAAATCTTCGTCTCTCTACACTTTCTATCCTTCCCACCTCTGGTTACTTTTTTCTGCCTTCGTCTCTCTCCTCTTCCTCGCTCTCAGTTACTCGGTGCATACGCAGACAAAATCAGTTTGCAAGGATTTTATAATCCATGATATCAAACTATCGCTCTCCACCTCTTCTCTCTCTCTCTCTCTCCCCCCCCCCCCCTTCCCTTCTGTCTCTCGTTCGTCTGCTCCATTCCCTTCTCTCTCAGTCTATCTGCCCCCACCCCCCTCGCCCCTCTCCCTTTCTGTCTTTCTTTCACCCTGTCTGTCTGTCTCTGTCATGGTCAGAGGGCCGTCAGTACCTATACAGAACACTTCCTGGAGGCCGTGACGCCTTACCTGCCCGTCTGGAATGCAGACTGAATCACGTACTGAAATCGAAAGCCAGGAACCTTAAAAAAGCAAGAGGGCATGAACGCGTAATGTAATGAAAATTGATCAAAAGTTGTGAACACGTACTGATATCACACAAAAGATCTGGTTACAGGCGACGGTAAGTTCAGACGAGGAACTGAAACGGGTGATCGCGTGTAAGAGACAACGCACGTAGTTCTGAAATATTCTACCACTAGACCACCGATGCTCTCAAGTTGTTCCGAGAACAGCGTTTTCCCTTTATGTACCTTGATTCGTCAGCCAATCAGCAGAGGCATTACATCTTGTTTGTTAGAGGCAAAATGCTGACCGGCTCTAGCAGTTCGCTTTCCTTGGTTGTCAACATGGCAGGAGAGAGAGAGAGAGAGAGAGAGAGAGAGAGAAATTCCACACACCACAACCAGACAGACACATCACCCGAAGAGACTGACAAAACGCCAATGCTGACTCAACGTCAGGAGTGGACTGACAACAAAGTTTGTGAACAGCGATAGCAGACGAAGTTTTAAGTGACGGACGTTGAACTCTTCAAACTTTGTGTTATGGGAAATTTACACGCTGCAGAAAGCTTGCAGTTTTTCGCCACAGAAGGAGCGGATAACTTTCAGGCATCAGTCCATGTTCGCCATCAAAGGTCAATGGATCACCGATCATCTACGTGCGTCAAGTCAACGCGGCTGTTAGTAGATTTACCATGCCGATCTCCACTGAAGTAGGCCTATCCAGTTCCATGTTGGAGA
>CM065725.1:35144317-35146817 GCA_033310375.1 Conus canariensis
CTACCCCCCCCCCCCTCCCACCCTATCCCCCTCTGCTCCCTCGTCACTATCCGCTCCTGTCTTCCCTAACACATACCAATCATTTTCCTAGCCCCCCCACCCCCACCCCACCCCCATCCCCCCTTTACTTTCACCCGCTAAGACTGTGTTAACCACCACCACCACCACCATCCCTCATCCTTCCAACTACTTCTTTACCAGCAAAAGTTGTCACGACATACATGTCTGTTCAGACAAGAAGTGGTAGTCTTCCAATTTCGGATAGCTGTCTTGGGGTTTTCTTTCTGCGGTGGACAATCCAGCAAGCCTGTGCACTTTGTCCCTCCCCCCCCCCCCCTTTCTCCTCTCCCCTCCCAACTTCCTGCCATTCTCGGGTATACATCCCAAAGTCATCGTTTGCTTCGTTGCCATCACACACACACACACACACACACACACACACACACACACACACACACACACACACACTGTATTACCTCCCTTCACGAAGGACGTGACATGAGGAAAAGGGCCTTTGTTCCCTTCTTCGATCCTCGACTTGAATTTGCAGTTCACTACTGGTGAGATTTCTTCGTATGCGATCGGTTTCTTTTTTTGTTTTTGTTTTTTTTCCTTTCTTTCTTTGCTTTTTTTTTTAATTCAACCGATAAGACAGCCACGTTTTGTCTTGGGGATGATGTTTACATACGGCACCAGTGTGCATGTGATTTATTTTTGTGTCTTCTGTACTTCAGGCACACGATAGGTTTGCTGCTGCATGAAGGGTGGAATAGGGTTCAGCATACATGCAAAACCTTCCATGCACAGTTCACGCACGGGACCTCAGTGTGAAGTCCCACCCGAAGGACTGGGAGGGACCAGAATCCGCACCAGTGTTAACTCCAAAGAGAAAACATCTTCCAGCCTGACTGCCTCGCGTGAATATCGAACCCCAGACCCTTGGAACAAAAGCCTGATGTCTTCCTTGGCCAGCCAGGCTCCCGCAGAGTGCCTCGAGAGTCATTTCCCTTTACACATATCTCTCTCTCTCTCTCTCTCTCTCTCTCTCTCTCTCTCTCTCTCCTCATAATCCACTGCCTTAATTTGAGCAGGTTGCCCAGACTCGGTGACTCCAAGATGGAGTCCAAGCCGACGACTGGTGAGAAATATCTGTTGATCTCCGCAGAAAATCCAGGACCTGACCATCACGTTGGTATGATACCTAGTTCAGCCATCTGCAAAGACTTGTCCACGAGTCCTTCTTCTCATACCTCTCCTTAAGATTGATTCATTTAATGGATCATCTGGCTAAAAAATCTGCACACCGTGGTCTCTTAATTTAGCAGATCTGGTGTAGCGCATATGGACTAGTCCGCACGCGGTGACATCCCCTTTAAGAAACTTGAACTGAAGCTAATGTAGAAGGCCATTTTTTGTTTCAAATGAAAGATCTAGTGAAAATCTTCCTTTTTACAGTAAAAACGATATTCATAGGATACGCTAGCGGAGCTACATTTCCATAAAGCTCAATTTAAAGTACTTGTTAATATGACACGTTTTAATGGGATACGTTACTGATGAAAAGGGTAGCTTTTCGATAGAGAAGATTGTTCCGTCTTTTCATTTTTTTTAAATAAAATGAAAAACGATATCAAAATTAGCCCCTTACATTGCACTGAATGCATCCGGTTGATAGAAAGCCCCTTCAAGAAGGAGAGCATTTTGATGACTCGTTTGATTTTTCATCAGCAGAAGCATTTCAATTACATCTTGATGCCACTTTATGGCAATGCAGGAAGCTGAGTATTTTGGAACTCTCTCTCTCTCTGTTGGTCGGTCGGTCTGTCTCCCTCATATACTCTCTCTGCCTCTGTCTCTCTCTCACACATGTACACACACACACGCACATACACAAGCACACACACACACGCACACATACACACACACACACACACAGAGAGAGAGAGAGAGAGAGAGAGAGAGAGAGAGAGAGAGAGAGAGAGAGATGGGAAAAAGACAGATACACCGACAAAGAAGCAATGCCTATGCACACACGCATGCAAACGCACATACACGCGCCCACACATACACACACGAACGCATGCACATACACACATATGCACACACACAGACTGACTGACTGACTGAAACCATTTACTGTTAGCTAAACATACTGCTGTACTGACAGCACACACACACACGCGCACACACACACACACACACACACACACACACACACACACACACACACACACACACACACGCACATAAATTCGCATAAATGTGCTCTACCCTCTTTCTCTCTCCGACCATCTTTGTTTAAAATAAGCACACTGTTCATCTACTTCTGACGACGTTGTGAAAATCTTTCATTGTTTTTGTTCAAAGCCTTTAAGTATAGAGAAATGTTCACTTCTTGAAATTACCTTCGAATTATTTGCGCTTCCTTAACAATTTAATTCCATTGCTTATAACTACTATGCTATAAATGTACACATACCCCTTCATTAGGGGCCTTAGC
>CM065725.1:35156817-35161817 GCA_033310375.1 Conus canariensis
AGACGTCGTCCATAACATTATAGCCAGTCAGATCTTGCTGATAATATACTCAGAGGCATAAAAAACGCGAAAAAATAGAGACAGTGCACGATTGTTCACATTGTGAACAGGACGTAAGCAATGTCGCTGTCACGTGCAACATTAGCAGTACGTGGTGTCTTGGCCGGTTGTAACCTCGTAACAGTGGGTGAATGTTGCCGGGTCAGCGTTCTTGGCACGAGGAGTGCATTTGCCATGTGGACTACCTACGCCACGTGCATCAATGTGAATTGCAACTCAATGTGGCCCCGATTGTGGGGCTATAAATTTCCAAACCCCAAAAAGTTCAAATTATCCCTTCCAGCGGCGCCAACATAATGCCGAGACTTTCTCGTCAAGATCGTTGCATAGCAATGGGGCAACTGCAGGCCGGGGTTCCAATGAGGCAGGTCGCTATCGCATTCGGAGTCCACATTTCCACCGTCTATCGCCTTCTGGACCGCTTTCAAGCAAGAAACACCA
The DNA here is from genome assembly GCA_033310375.1 of Conus canariensis. NCBI lineage: Eukaryota > Metazoa > Mollusca > Gastropoda > Neogastropoda > Conidae > Conus > Conus canariensis. The sequence continues at coordinate 35,157,319 of CM065725.1, forward strand.
CTGATGACAGACCGAGGAGCGGCAGACCGAGGGTCACCACAGCAGCCCAAGACCGCCATCTTCTGCGTCAGCATCGACGGGAGCCTTACCAAACCGCTGCCAACACAGCCAGGAACACCGTCAGCAACCATGGCAGGCCAATCAGCAGCAGGACCGTGCGTCGCCGACTGAACACAGTTGGTCTCCAATGCAGGCGTCCAGCCCGGCGACCTATCCTGACACTCCAGCATCGCCAGAACCGTATGCAGTGGGCACAGATCCACGTGCATTGGCGCCATCGGGACTGGGGCCGAGTCCTCTTCAGTGATGAAAGCCGGTTCTGCGTCGACCCAGGCGATGGCTGCATCCGGATCTGGAGAAGAGCGGGGGAACACTTCACGGATGCCAACATCACCGAAAGGGACCCATGGGGTGGTGAAAGCATCATGATCTGGGGGGTTATCGGCATGAATCGCCGTATTGGGCCAGTCATCTTCCAGAATGTGGGTCCAGGACGTGGTAACGGGGTCAGTGCTGTTCATTACATCGACCAAGTCCTGAGGCCCCACATCCTGCCGCATTTCCAGTGGCATCCACAGAACCTGTTTCAGCAGGACAACGCAAGGCCGCACACTGCCCGTGCTACGCAGAACTTCCTGAGGCAGAACAACATCAACCTGCTGCCTCACCCAGCCCGTTCTCCCGACCTTATCCCAATAGAGCATTTCTGGGATGCCCTTCAGAGGCAGTTGAACCAGCTCAACCCCAGACCCCAGACAGCAGCTCAGCTTGCTGTCGCTGTGGGCCAGGTGTGGTGGCAAGTCCCCCAGAGGCAGACCAACACTCTAGTGCGCTCGATGTACCGAGGTGCACAGCTGTGATCAATGCTCGAGGTGGTCACACCAGATACTGACATTCTGCTGTTAACACAGGGTCAAGGTCAAGTTCATGTGACCTTATTTTCTACCAGAATGAACTTTGAAAGGACACTTTTTCGGAGTTTGATTGCTTTTTCTCACTTTCTATTACCAGTTCAAAGGAATCGTTGGCCAAATTACATCAAAATTTCTATACAGTTTGTTTTCGCGTTTTTTATGCCTCTGAGTATATTACAACCAGTCAGACGTCGTCCATCACATTACAGCCAATCACATCTTGCTAATCATATCACAGCTAACCTGACATCACATCAGACCACAGCCAAGCAGATGTTGCTCCTGAATTCACCCCAATCAGATACTGTCCACCAGGTCACCCCAATCAGATAAGGTCCACCAGGTCACCCCAATCAGATATCGTCCATCAGATCACCCCAATCAGATATTGTCCATCAGATCACCCAATCAGATATCATCCATTAGATCATCCTAATCAGACATTGTCCATCAGATCATCCCAATAAGATATTGTTCATCAGATCACCCCAATCAGATATCGTCCATCAGATCACACCTATCAGATATCATCCATTAGATCATCCTAATCAGACATTGTCCATCAGATCATCCCAATAAGATATTGTTCATCAGATCACCCAATCAGATATCGTCCATCAGGTCACTCCGATCAGATATCGTCCATCAGGTCACTCCGATCAGATATCGTCCATCAGATCACCCCAATCAGATATCGTTCATCAGATCATCCCAATCAGATATCGTCCATCAGGTCACTCCGATCAGATATCGTCCATCAGATCATCCCAATCAGATATCGTTCATCAGATCACCCCTATCAGATATCATCCATTAGATCACCCCTATCAGACATTGTCCATCAGATCACCACTATCAGACATTGTCCATCAGATCACCACTATCAGACATTGTCCATCAGATCACCCCGATCAGATGTCATCCATCAGATCACTCCAATCAGATATTGTCCATCAGATCACTCCAATCAGATATTGTCCATCAGATCACTCCAATCAGATATCGTCCATCAGATCACTCCAATCAGATATCGTCCATCAGATCACCCAATCAGATATCGTCCATCAGATCACCCCGATCAGATATTGTCTATCAGGTCACCCCAATCAGATATTGTCCATCAGATCACCCCGATCAGATATCCATCAGAACACCCCGATCAGATATCATCGATCAGATCATCCCTATCAGATATCGTCCACCAGGTCACCCCAATCAGATATCATCCATCAGGTCACCCAACTCAGATATCGCCCATCAGATCACCCCGATCAGATATCCATCAGATCACCCCAATCAGATGTCATCCATCAGGTCACCCCAATCAGATATTGTCCATCAGATCACCCCGATCAGATATCCATCAGATCACCCCAATCAGATGTCATCCATCAGGTCACCCCAATCAGATATCATCCATCAGATCACCCCGATCAGATATCCATCAGATCACCCCAATCAGATGTCATCCATCAGGTCACCCCAATCAGATATCATCCATCAGATCACCCCACTCAGATATCGTCCATCTGATCATCCCAATCAGATATTGTCCATCAGGTCACCCCGATTAGATGTCATCCATCAGGTCACCCCGATCAGATGTCATCCATCAGGTCACCCCGATCAGATGTCATCCATCAGGTCACCCGATCAGATGTCATCCATCAGGTCACCCCGATCAGATGTCATCCATCAGGTCACCCCAATCAGATGTCATCCATTAGGTCACCACTGTCAGATACTGCTCAACGGGTCACAGTCCGTTGAACAACGCTGACAGGACCACAGCCTGTCACGTGTCCTCTACAACACTGAAAAGAGGAAATGGTAAAGGAATAACCGGACTATTTCCAATCAAATTCAGCCGCAAACGCGACACCATTCTTTTGTTTCGTAAAGCACTCCCCTTTCCCTCCCTCTACCCCCCCCCCCCCCTTTTTTTTTTTCCGGAGAAGGTGTAATTGTGTCCGCCCCTGCAGACTGAGTCGAAGGAAGAAACAGTGAGCAGGAATCCAGAGCCCAAAGTTCTCCCCGTGGATAATTTTCCAGTGACTGACTGCATTGGCGGTATCAGAACTTCATATAAAAAGTAGCAAAACACCAGCAATATGGCTAGGAAGAAAAAAAAATCACCTAGATTCAAAATATTAAATATATGGCTCACTTAAGATCTAAAAGACTGTGAAAATATCAACTATAATGAAACATTTCCCGAAGTCTAAATCGCTTGTTTTGTCCAAACTAATGCACCTATGGATATTGCTTCCAGGTCCTTAGGGCTACATTATAAATGTCTCCAGAAACTGTGCTTTCAGTTTGTCTGGAATAGAAAACAAGATGAAATTAGTCAGAAGACTTCAATTAAAATCATGAAACAGAATGAACTGAATATACCTGACATATGAAAATATACTTCTGCTTTGAAACTATCGTGGATTCGAAAACTTGAGACCACAGACCATAAATGGAAACATATAGCAACAGAAATCTGCCCGTTACTTTCAAGCCTAGAAAACTATAGATCAGCTATCAATTTTAAGTATAAAAACATGAGCTCTTATTGGAAGAATTACTGAAAGCGAGCAAGTCAACTATCTATGTATAAAACCTAAAAATTGGAATGAAGTACTTGCTGAACCGATTTTCCACGCTGAAAATATAAAAAAAAAATTGGAAATGTATTAGTCAAACACAATAAACTGATAAAAAAAACGAAAGTGCACCATTCGAGAATTTATTACGTGTCAAGAATTCACGACCAATCTCGGATGTCGGATTCCTTTTCTTACGTTCAATCGCATTTTATCTGCGATTAAAGAATACATTAAAAGAAGTGGAATAGAGTAAAATACCAAAAGAAACAGAGTTTTGGACATGCCAAGTGCATTAAGCCTTATTTATAATGTACCCAGTAGCTATTTTGCCACTCGTTCACCCAATGAGCTATTCCGTCACCCGTTCACCCAGAAGCTATCCTGTCACTCTTTCACCCAATGAGCTGTTCCGTTACTCGTTCACCTTGTGAGCTATTCCGTCACCCGTTCACCCAGAAGCTATCCTGTCACTCGTTCACCCAATCAGCTGTTCCGTTACCCGTTCATTCAGAGGGCTATTCCGTCACCCATTCAACCAGCGCACTATTATTCCCTCCTTGAACTTGAACTTGAACTTGAACTTGTAGGTGCTAGAGGCCTTAAGAGGCCTGTTCACCATTCTAGGTATAACATTGAGATGAAAAACACCGCATGCGTGGAAGGAAGAGAGTCACGACAGAGACTATCTATGTTGATAGCATTCCGGATTATATTTTGTCGGAAGTTCCTGCCAATGAGTGTCTAACCGTGATTTGAAGATGTTGACTGTAGGGGCTGTTACTACGGAGTCAGGAAGACCATTCCAAACATCAATCACACGAAGAGAGAAGTAGTTTCCTCTGATATTCAATCTGTGATGAACTTTGGATAGTTTCAAGGAGTGTCCTCTGCTGTCCCTATTGGTAAACAGTTCAAACCGTGGTTTATCACTCCGGTAAATGCCATGTATAAACTTGTACAAGTCTATCATGTCACCCCTTTTTCTTCT
>CM065725.1:35166817-35171817 GCA_033310375.1 Conus canariensis
TATATATATATATATATATTATTGTGCGAGTGGGTAGGTGGATGGGTGTGATACGTGATTTGTGATTTGTTGTTTCTATGGCCACTCCTTATTTCTCTTTGGAGATAATAAAGTGTTCTTGACTTGACTTGACTTGACTTGACTTGATGATCATGGTGATCAACATTCCCATCTGCTGAAGCAGCAGTGGTCCTGGTCTGCCGGCAAAGTCAGTGTTAGCCGACTATCAGACATAAAATCTGCACGACAGATGTCGGAGACGGGGAGGGTAAGACGGAGGGGAGATGAGGGACTGAGGGTGGGAGGTGGGGGATGGGCAACGGCGTCCGTGATCATCACTATGGCAACCTGACCACAGGGGCCTTAAAAGCGGTCAACAACCGATGAAAATAGCCGAGCTTGTCGTTTGTGGAAATGCTACAGCGATCATGTTGAGGGCCCCGAAGTTCTGTTTGTTCTGTCTGTCTCTCTGCCTGCCTGTCTGTCTGTCTGTCTGTCTGTTTGCCTGCCTGTCTCTCTTTCTGTACGCCTGCTTTTCCCTCCCTTCTCCCTTTCTCCCCCCCCCCCCCCCGCTCTATTTCTCTCCCTCCTCCTTCCCTCTCTCCTTTACTCCTCCCTCTCTCCTCTTCCCTCCCTCCCTATTTCTCTCCCTACTCTTTTCTCCCTCTCCATCCTCCCGCTGATCTCCTCACTCCCTCTCTTTCCGTAAAGAGGGAATATCCACGAATGGTATGACAACTGTTTGTCTCTGAGAAACCGCACAAAAGGTACAAGATCAAAGATCTTTACATTTGGGGAAGGTTGATTGACAAGTTTGTTCCACTGGTAACAACAACAACAACAACGAAACAACAATAACCACAGCAAAATTTGAGGCCATGCTGAGAGGAAATCTTAGACGAGGCAAGGAATAGTAATAGTAAATAACGAACAAGCAGGGTAACTCTTGATCCCATGAAGAAGAAGAAAAAAAATTGCAAGCCCATAACTCCAAACGAATGCTGCCTACTGCACGAAGTCGCCTTGTAGAGATGCCAACACAGAGCGCACATGGAATCAAGAGCTACCCTTCTTGTTTGTTTTGAAGTGACCATGATGTTCGTTCGAACAGCTCCCGCCCAGATTTCCCCAGGGCAAGCCGTGTTCTTATAAGGCTTCCAAGGGTGGGAAGGAAAAGAAAAAAAGTTCCAAAAGCCATTAGGATACATGGGAAAAACCAACAGGAAAGAAACACAACAAAACTCATCATAAACGGTTTGTGACCATACAATAAAGTCTACACGCCCATGATTAAGTAGATCACCGAAAACTGAATTGTAAAATGATATGTCTGAATAAAGGTACACGACCACCGAATAAAAACGCTCATCGTACTGATTTCATTACCAACAATGGTTATGATATCCTCAGAAAACGTTCTACGCTCAAAGATTATCCAGCAATCATATCAGATCTAAAGTAAACGACTTTATTATTCAACGCACTTCACACACCAGTTTTCCTAACTTTCGCTAGTGTCGGTAACAATTTGGGGTGGAGGTGGGGAGTGGAGGGAAGAGGGGGGTCTTGTCCACCTGCGAAGACATGGCCCAGGCTTTGTTCATAGGACACTCAGCATAAAACAAACGATAAACAAACCAAAATGTAGTCAAATGAGTTGTTCTCTTCCCAGTGTTCGCCCCAAAGTACATTTTGTCCCAAAGCCGATAAACACCGAAAGGTACAATACATAAGAATACACAGCAGAGGTAGCTGAAGAACTATCTATAACAATAGCGAGTGTTTGCTATATTTTCATTTATGAAGCCCGCCAGAGAGACACGGACCAAACAAACATCCAAGCACTATCCCACTGTAATATATTGAGAACAGTGATTACATACAAGAGTAAGTAGTTGTCAAGGTCGGGGATAAATACAAAAATAAATAAACCTGGCGTTCTTTGGTTGAAATGTCACACAAAAATCACACTTCTAAACTCTACAAGTATCCAAATGATGGGTAGTGTGGTTGTGAAAAGAGCTCTGAGGGGATTTGACAACTTCTGAAAAACAGTGTTATGAACAATCAGCTGGACCTATTTCAGACCTTTCTCAATACTTCATACGTAAGGGATACCGGGGTCTACATTAAAATGTTGTCAGACGATGTAATGCTGGGGTCGTCTTCAATGGTGGTAAGTTTATACCATAACAACCTCCATTCTCCTGACAATGAAAGGAAATTATCCCACGATGCTTTATGGCTGCTCGTGTAACGATGTACCGGTGGAGTCTAGCCTGCCCCCCCCCCCCCTCCCTTCTCTCCCCCCCCCCACCCCCGCATTCCTCCTCTCATCCAATGAAATGGGCTTTGTAACCCGGCGTTTAAGAATCTTTTACAGCAGTGGGTCCTTTGGTGTATGTGTGTGATTGTATATGTGTGCGTGCTATATGTGTGTGCGTGCTTGCTTGCGTGCGCGAGATCGCGTCCGCGTTTGTGTATGTGTGTAAAGGGTGTGAGAAGTATGTGATTTGTCGTGCATATGTGTGTGATGTATGTTCTTGTGACTCTGTGTTGTGTGTGTGTGTGTGTGTGTGTGTGTGTGCGTGTGCGAGCGTGCGTGCGTGCGTGGTGTGTGTGTGTGTGTGTGTGTGTGTGTGTGTGTGTGTTGTGTGTGTGTACGCGCGCGAGCGCACGTGTGTGTGTGGTGTGCTGTGTGTGTGTGTGTGTGTGTGTGTGTGTGTGTGTGTGTGTGCATGCGTTCGTGCGTGGGTACCTGCATGTGTGTCTGTTCGTTTGTGTTTATGAACGTGTGTGACGGTACTCATTGCATGTGTGTGTAGGTGGATGGAGGGAGGAGGGGGAGTACCTGCATACGTGTTGAGAGAGACCGAATAAACGTGATATTTCAGACAGACAGATAAACAAAACGTGATACTTCAGACAGATAAACAAAACGTGATACTTCAGACAGATAAACAAAACCTAATACTTCAGACAAACAGATAAACAAAACCTAATACTTCAGACAGACAGATAAACAAAACCTAATACTTCAGACAGACAGATAAACAAAACCTAATACTTCAGACAGACAGATAAACAAAACCTAATACTTCAGACAGACAGATAAACAAAACCTGATACTTCAGACAGACAGATAAAAAAAAACCTAATACTTCAGAAAGAGAGATAAACAAAACCTGATACTTCAGACAGACAGATAAAAAAAACCGTGGTACTTTAGACAGACCGATAGACACAACCAGATACCTTAGACAGAAATAAACAAAACTTCGGACCGACAAACAAACGAAACATTTGAAACACTGATTTAAAAAAAAATGGAGGAAAATGAAACTTTCAATGTTTGAAGCAAATATATGATTTTTTAAAATGATATTTTAGAAGTTGGAAGGAAAGAAACTTACAATTTCAAATGCAAAAAAAAAAAGAAAAAAAAAAGAAGAACTCTAACCACAGAACTTTAGAAATAAAAAACTCAATGTTGAAAAATAAATTGGTATGACCTGGAACTTCAGTTCCCTCCCGCCCCTACCCCTTCCCCAAGCTATCCCCCCCCCCCCCCCCCCCCCCCCCAACCACCACCACCCCACCCTTGCGTTTTCGCCTGATGCATTTAGAGACTTCATACAAATACCGCTGGTCTGTTCAGTCAGGTTCTCTCATGTTGTTGTCGTCATTCGGCTGGCCGTGAAAACCCTGCTGGGAATGGGGGTCAGGTGGAGGAAGGGGAAGAGGGGTGGTTTGGGTTGGTTGGGACTAAAATCAACCCTAAAACTCTGAAAACTGAAAGCCGAAGACGAAAACAATCGGTCAAGCATTTAGTTCCATAATGCAATTGTAACAAGAAAAGTCACTATTACACTGAACCAACGAATGCAGCTTGAAAATTCAGAAATACAGGAAACAGTAAGTTCGGTGGCGGCAGCACATTGAGGACGGAGCTCAAAGTGAGCATCAGGTCATGCAGTGTTACCATGCTGCAGGAAAACTCTTACATATATGCACGTTTTAGGCAAACATTTTCTGAAATACTAGTATGTACCGGAAAAGGGAAAATCTATTTAGTTCTTAGCTTCAGACGCTTTTGCAAAAGAAAAGATAACAATGAGAGAGAGACACTTTGATATTTTATTGTCATTACCAAAGAGGTCTTTTGACAAGGGGGGGAGGAGGTAACAGAGCAATAACATTTTTCACTTCCTTTCCTGCAAACAAATAGTACACATTCATTCTTAGTGTGTATTAAATCAAAGGTTAACAAAAACAAATAAAATCGTAACATTTCCTTATGTCCTCATGCACAGGAGTAATGCAGTAAGGTTTAAAAAAAATCTTAAGACTGACTCGACCATCCACTCAATCAAATGATGACGTTGTATCTTACTGATCTCTTCCATATGCGATGAATGATATTATTCATTCATATATCTCTTATAATGCATTATCCTAAATTTCACTATCCTTCATCTGTCTAATTTTCAATGCTTCCGCGATGAATTTCGCAACTGATTTAATTACAAATTGATCATCTGATGATAACACTACAGCGACCTCTTGTCTTTTCGCTATATCTAACAGGAAAAATGAACATTTTGTCCGCTTTCATTATAAGCAGTACAGTGGAACAGAAAGTGTTCTTCGTCGTCAATAGTGTGTCTACATGCAGGACAAGGAGATTCTGTGGATGTTTCACATTCAAACCATCTTTTGTTCGCATTTAAACCTAAAGTTCTCAACCTGAATCTCGCGTGATTTATTCTGTGCCATTTATCTGTTATGACATTGAGAAACTTTTCAGAATGAAACACAATTTTAAATGAGAAAAACCAGCGATATTTTTCTTTCTTTCCATATCTGAGTGCCGATTCTGTTTAAAAGAAAAAATAAGCCTGTCTTTCAATTCCGCAATGAACTGCCGCTCATTTCCTACTTCCTGGGTCATCCACACTATTCCAAATCCTGTTCTGAAAGTACTTTCTTTACTTTATAAG
>CM065725.1:35176817-35179317 GCA_033310375.1 Conus canariensis
AATTCATTTAACAACGACTTATGAAAATCGTTCTCTTTGCGTTTTAACAGATGCTTATACTCTCTACGTGCGATACAAAAAGCATTTTCGTCTTCATGATCTCCTGTTCGACGGGCTGTTCTGTAAAGCTTTCTTAAATTTTTCTTTGTTGTTTTACATTCATGATCGTACCAGTCATCTGATCTATCATTGTCACCAGTGCTGATCTGCTTATTCATGCATTCAGCGCATCGCTTAATACAATCATTAAAAGTAGACAAAGCTTTGTCAATATCATAGTCGATTAAATGTACAGCCAGCTCTAATGTTCTACGAGATTCCTCAGAGTGCATTGAGTTAATAAATACTGGCGCTGCATCATTGTTCCAGACTATCCTATTTAATGTTTGCTTCACATCTGGAGATTTCATACTGCTATGTTCTTCCGAAAAATTTAAGTGTAATTCAAGTGGCATATGATCTGAATGAAACATATCATGAATATTGAGTTCACACAAGGATTCAAATATGGCAAACAAGTCATTTGACATGAAAAAGTAATCATTTACACTACTGCCTGAATCTGAGATGTATGTGTAGCAACCATAGTGGTCGCCATTACATGCACCATTCAGAATACGTAAATCAAATGTAGTACATAAATTCAACATAAGCTTACCATATTTATTCAGCACTTTGTCTTGAGAATTCCTATTGTTGATCGAACTGCTTGTTTTTAATGAGTAAATAAAATTTTCACTACAAAAATCATCAACGTTTATATCAGCAGTTCGACTGTTGAAATCTCCCGACAATACAATGTATACATCATGAAATGCAACTGAACAATCTGCTAAGCATTCTTCCAGAAGACCAATGCCATTGTTTACATCAAAAAAAGAATAAAATGGTGACCCCTCAGGCGGAACATATGCACACATGTACAATATATCTCTCATGGTACCTAATAGAGCTTTGTCTATAAGAAAAACAATAATATTAGAGTAATCTACGTCAATGGATCGAACAAATGGAGCATACATTCTCTTAATAAGGCACACAACTCCACCAGAAAAACGACCATGTTTAGAAAATTTAACAGCAGATTTACAAAAGATCATATAATCAACAAATAAATCTGACTGAAATGTCTCTGTAAAGGTTTCAACAAAACAAATGATGTCAAAGGAACGAACATAAGAAACGAAATCTTTATGTTTTAATTTAGGGAGCAGTCCATTGACATTCCACTGCAAGACTTTAAAACGCTTAACAGAAAACGCACGTGCTTCACAATCAGTATTAACTTGACCTAACACAGAGCGCGACCGTGAACTTTTTTGCACGGCTGCACGGCCTGTAACCCGCTCGCTCACACATTCTTCACTGTCACTGACAATGTCACAAGCGTCAAACATACAAGCACGTGCAGCGTCAGCCTCACAAATGTTCTCTGGTTGATCAACCGGTGTCAACGTTTTGGATGCTCCCCCTAAACCAAATGTGGAAAAAAACATTATTCACACAACAAAACACAGAAGAAACACCTTCACAAGAAGAGCGGCCACTGTCCTATTTCATTTCTCTCAGCTTGCCCTCTGAGTCTACAAAAAACTTAGTACCTTCTATGATGAGATGGTCAAATACCATTGACGCCTTTTTATTGGCTGCCCTTGCTTGTTTCAAATGGGGCAACAGTTTCCGTCTAATTTCTCTAACCCTGAAAGAAAAATCCTCCCCAATGAAAATCTTAGTGCCTTTCAATTTCCCTCTCGCCCTAAGCAACTCTACCTTGTCCTTGTAGAAGGTACAGCACCCGATTATCGGAGCGTTGGGCCTCTGGTTCAAACGATGTAGACGGTCGAAGGGAACGTCCTTGGCCAGCTCCAGTCGGTCAGTGAAGAGTTCCCTGACAGCAGCTTCCAGGTCATCTGCCGACTCCTTCTCTGGTTTGTGGAGCCCATGGATGATAACGTTCTTCCGTTTGGATCTGCATTCCAAGTCGTCAGTCTTCCTCTCCATCTCTTCCATCCTCTTCTCTAGGCGGTCGTTGCTCTCCCTCAGTGCGGCGTTTTCTTCTCGCAGACGGGTGCACTCTTCTTTCATGTTCTTCATTTCCTCGTGCATCATATCAAAACCGTCTCTGAGGCCTCTGATGTCATCCCTCACCGCATCAAACTTCAGGTTCAACTGATGGAGCATAGACAAGACATCTCTAGAGCACTGATCTCTGTTCTGGGAAGCATCCGATGGTGTGTCTCGTGCACTAGCACTAGGAGAACGTGAGGACTGAGATCCAAGTTGCGTTTGTTTCATGGATGTACGGGGTCCTGGATTCAGTTCAACGTCGCCGCATCGTAACAGCAGCAAACTCCCCCAGAAGAAATAGGTGAGGAGGAAACCACACACGACACCGGTTGTCCTGGTTTTCAATGTCAGTCCCAGTCGCGGTAGATTTGAATTTGCACGTTTCTTCATAAACGACACAAAAACAAAAACAAAGAGACCACATCGCTGTCTG
>CM065725.1:35196817-35201817 GCA_033310375.1 Conus canariensis
CCCATGGCCTTGACCTGGTCCCGGTCAGGGGGCAAAGTTCGCAGGAAGTAGGGAAACGTTGCTTGTCGCTCAGCACGTCACTGGTGGCCGAGGGACTGATCTGAGGCAGCTGGAAGAGCTGAAAGGAAAAGAACAGAAACCTGTGACGTCTTCTGTGAACAAGACCGAGCGCCGCGTCAGGCACCGAGTGAATACATATGGTGACAGGCAACAGACAGATGACGTCAGCTTGCCCTGTGAGGGCACAATCCCAGCATGATTCTTTTGCCATGGACTTTTATGAGGTACGCCGGAGTTGGATAGAAGAAACCCTGTATTCTTGTTAAGTGCAGTTATATGTTATGTTATGTCATGTGATATAATGTAATGTCATGTCATGTCATGTTATGTTATGCCGAGTTGCGTTGCGTTTTGTTGTGGTGTGTTGGGTCGTGTTAATGTTATGGTACATTGTGTTGCATTATATCATAGTACATTTTTAGTATATCATCGTATGCGATATTACATAAAGTTACGTGATGTAATGTTGCGTTGTTTTGTAACGTCATTGCATCACATCACGTCGTACCAGACTCCATCACGCCACATTCCGTCCCATTCTACTGTGCTGGTTGTTACAACTTGTTTCCGCTTACCCCTCCCTCTCCCGCTTACCGCTCTCCTCCTTTTTCCCATTCCTACACACCCATTTTTACTGTCCCCCTCCCTTCCTCCACCTACCCCCCCCCCCCCCCCCTGTCCTTTCCATCCCTGCATCTTTCCCTTCCCTCCCCGCATACCTACCCTGTCCTTTGTTTCGGATCTGCTTTGAATCCTTTTTTGAATCCTTTAAAGGACAAGAAAGTCGGAAACTGGGATTGAGTCGGGGACTTTTACAAGTTCACTCGATCGCTTTCTTGAAGAAAAACAGTAAACAAGTGGGGTATTTTTTGCTCCCATAAGAAAACCTAACACAGAGTAACTTTTATTCAAGACTGGCACAGCCTTTTAAACTTGAATAAAGTCAGACAAATACATAGACGAACAATCTAATAGTGGGGGAAAAAACAAGCGCAGGCCAACAACTGAACTGTCTTCATAATAATGACTTGGCAAAGATTTGGACTTAAGGAGGAGGGGAGGGGGGGGGGGGGGGGGGGGGGGGGAGTTTGAAGATGGAAAACTGGGAACATGAAATTAAGAAAATATGTTACAGATATGGGGGAAAAAACAAGCGCAGGCCAACAACTGAACTGTCTTCATAGTAATGACTTGGCAAAGATTTGGACTTATGGAGGAGCAGGCAATACAAATATATCTGCCTTCAAAAGGGGTTGCGATGGTTCCCTTATGCAGCTAGTGAAGAGTTTCCATATCTGTAACATATTTTCTTAATTTCATGTTCCCAGTTTCTCCATCTTCAAACTCCCCCCCCCCCCCCCCCCTCTCCTTAAGTCCAAATCTTTGCCAAGTCATTACTATGAAGACAGTTCAGTTGTTGGCCTGCGCTTGTTTTTCCCCCACTATTAGATTGTTCGTCTATGTACTTGTCTGACTTTATTCAAGTTTAAAAGGCTGTGCCAGTCTTGAATAAAAGTTACTCTGTGTTAGGTTTTCTTATGGGAGCAAAAAATACCCCACTTGTTTACTGTTTATCGTTTACTGTTCCCTGCCTCATTTCATTTCCGATTCTTGAAGAAAGTTCTGAAAATGCTGGCTTTAAGAATAAACTGATTTTAATTATCTATTTAGATGTGTTACCCCCACCCCCACCCCTTTTAAGTTAGCCTCGTCTGCCTGTTTCCTCCTCGAGGATCTTTTCTGTCTTTCCTCTGAGACTGCTCAAGACGACCATTCACGCGCCTTCACTAGAGTAGCTGATTAAAAGGATCATTCTGTGGATCTGACAGAGTTGCAGATTTTCTTTCTTGGGCCATTTGTTTCGTGCCACACTTTCTCTGAGATAGTCGTCCATGCCTTGGTGACTTCTGGTCCTCCGTTCTTCAGTAAGTCTGCCGTGTTGCAGAACATGCACATGACTAACTAAATGCAAATGACCGACTCTCCACTAAATGCAAATGACTGACTCTCGACTCCCCAGAGCAGCAGCAAACGGACATAGGTGGAGATTCCACGCCATCGCTTCCAGCGTCAGACGGCACAGACAGGAGTGAACTGAACTGAATTCTGCGAACAATTTATCCACTCTTCGTGACTTGTCTCCCTTGAGCACGCGGACAGCATCCCCCACGTTTGGTTAAGGGTCCGAACATTCCCAGGTTCCTTGCTGGAGTTGACCAGTATCCTTCATCTGGTCACTGTTAGCGTTGAATTCTTCTTCTCCTTTAAGTCTGTGAAGAGCCACTGGGGTGTCATACTGAGAAACAGTTCATCAGTTTCCCCAGCACTGTGAATGGTTCGCCAAGGCCTTGGTCTCCACAAATGATTTCCCTGTCCATTCTGCAATGTTTTCTTCTGTCTACCCGATCCCCTCTGTGTGCTCCCTCGATAGTTCCCTGGGGAATTGTTTAGCAAGGCCACTATATCTTGTTATGTACATTACGAACGTAGTTTTTTCTTCATTGATAGCAGCAGAACTTCGTATTGTCCGATGTGCTGCTTGATCGTTTGCTGCACTATTTATAGGTGATATGGTCGGTATTTCTGATGCTCAGTATCTTGCTGAAACATTATTTCCATGGCGTAGACTCTTCAGTGCAGATCTGCTGTGATAGTCCAAGTCTGCCATACATACAGGGTCGAGTTGTTAGGTTCACATGACACATTGTCATTATTATGTTTGAGACTTATCTCCCTTGGACGTGTGGGCAGAATCCTTTCACTTCTTGCACAATCGGAAAATCCCAGACTCGTTGCTGACATGGAGGGCATGGTCCAGTATATTGGTGTCAAGAGTTAGCTTGTATTTGCATAGTTCTTTGCGATGGTCACCCCACCACCCAGTCACGTCTGTTTGTTCCACGAGGACCATTCTGGTCATCATCCACAGTCATGGTCTTAAGATGCTGTGATTTTGTTAACTTCTACGCACTCGAAGACTGCTCTGCTGCGGCCTTTCAGACTGGATTCAATACCTTCGCACTTGTTTCACACACTACATCAAATCATTATGTTGTGTTGTGTGTCGTTCTGTGCAAAGACACCTTCGCTTTCCTACTGTTCCCCTTTGTTGAAGCCCCATTCGCACGTACAGATTAGATACCACATCTGAGCATCATAGTCAGCGCGTGCCATGAGATAATTGTTCAAGTGGCTAGGCGCTCTGTGAAGTAACCACATATGCTATGTTGCTGTTGTACGCTGTTCAGGGAGGTCACCCCATCGCCTGCACGTTTCCTTCATCAGCGCTCGGATCAGCATGTGTGCGCTTCAACCTTGACATTCGGACACCATCAGCAGCGATGTGTGGTGACTATGGGGGCAGACAGGCAACAGCGAGTGGCCAATACTTCCAATATCCGCAGCGGAATCTAACTAGCCAAAGGATAAGATTCTTATCCTCCATTCTCTATTACTGTGTTCGGCGCTAAATTATGTCATGGTACGTATGTCTATATTCGACTAAGCAAACAGCTATGGTATGCGATCTGATATAACTGTCTATGTTCGACCAAACAAATAGTCGAAAGAAACCTTATGCGCATAGAGAAAGCTCAACAGATCCTCATTTGTTAGAATAACTAAAGACGAACGAACTAAACACAAGGGGAAAAGATGAGTAGGAAAGAAATTCTTTATTTTAAATCATCTTCAAAGTCGGTAAACTTTCTAAATTTTGCCTTTAATCAAGTATACGCTATCTAAGAAAAACGTTTGGAAAAGAAAGTTTAAGAATAAAAATTAAATCTTGAGAAAAATACAAAATGAAAATGAGAAATAATAAACGTGACAAAGGGGCAGGAAAATTTACTTTGTCACCGCCTCAATCACATTATCCCAAGAGTGACTAATTATTAATGAAAGGTGGGAGATCAAGTGTGACTGAATATTCATGAAATATGACTCACACGTGTGACTGATTATTCATTAAATATGATAGCTCACAGGCGATCGATTATTCATGAAACACTGCTCACGTGACGATCGTGTGATAAGTGTGTCTGTTATTCAAACATGGACGGGAACAGACGTCCATTTGCGTGTGCTTAGAATTGGGTGAGAGAGAGAGAGAGAGAGAGAGAGAGAGAGAGAGAGAGAGAGAGAAGAGAGAGAGAGAGAGAGGGGAGGGAGGAGAGAGAGAGAGAGAGAGGAGAGAGAGAGAGAGGCCAGACAAGGATAGGGACGGGGGATGGGGTGGGGTGGGGGGTGTGTGAGGAAGTCCGGGGTGTCTGGACCCTTCCAGCGCCCCCCCCCCCCCCTTTACCTCCCCTCCCTGTTGGCAAAAATTGCATTTTAGGCTTATAGTGTCCTTTCTCTTAATAAGAGAAGACTGCTAGGCTCCCCTTTGAAATTCCCCATCTCATATAACTATTCTAGTCCTGGAGAGGGAGAGGGTGAGAGAGAGAGAGAGAGGGGGGGGGGAGAGAGAGAGAGAGAGGGGGGGGAGAGGGGGAGGGGGAAGAAGGGCCAGACAAAGGGAGCTGGAGAAGATGAACGCCCCCCCCCCCCCCTCAGATATCCTGTTGAACGATTTGTAAATCTGTGGCGGAATAAGGGTATATACACTCTTTACAAGATATTGTTTCCACACTGTAAACTTGCAGGTCAATGACTAAAATTATATGAACTCGATGATGGTTTTTTGATTCAAACTATCAGGTACGACGAACATTGGAAATCTGTGTGTGTGTGTGTGTGTGTGTGTGTGTGTGTGTGTGTGTGTGGTGTGTGTGTGTGTGTGTGCGTGCGTGCGTGGTGTGTGTGTGTGTGTGTGTGTGTGTGTGTGTGTGTGTGTGTCTGTCTGTCTGTCTGTCTGTCTGTGCGCGCGCGCGCGTGTGTGCATGTGTGTGTGCGTGCGTGCGTGCATGTGCGCGCGCGCTTCTGTGTATGTGTGCAAAGTA
>CM065725.1:35204317-35206817 GCA_033310375.1 Conus canariensis
AAACACACCATTACAAATGCAGCTCTGTTAAACGGTATACTGCAGAATAAACAGAAAGTGGCCATCCAGAGTCTCATACCTCACTATTTAATCGCTAGAACTCAACCTTGTACGGATGATGACTCATGACAATCATTATCGAAACCAGTAACAAACAAACAAACAAAAAAGACAGAGGGATAGTGACAGGCAAACAGACATGTAGATGAAGACAGCGGAGAAGTAAGAGAAGAAGAAGACAACGACGACGACGACGGACGATGATGATGATGATGATGATGATGATGATGACGATGATGATGATAATGGCGATTCTGAAATTCTGATTTGTGACTGTGACATTTTATACCTTTCCTGCTTCATACATTCAGTCTCCTCTATGTTGTTTTGTTTTGTTTTTGTGTGTGGCCTCCATAATCAACAAAGCGCTTATTTGTTTTTCCTGACTCCTGACTCGTTTTGGGGCTTAGGTGCAGGTAGGCTAGGCCTATTTGGAAAAGATGTGTAACGGACGTGCCAAATCTGGTATTTGCAAAGGCAGAAAAGATCTATCTGGCTTCCGTATTTTCGTTAGGCCTAGTTGCTTTCAAGCAGACAACATTTGTGCATGGAAGTGATCGGAAGTGTTGACGCACGAGTGTCTTCGAGCGGGAAATTCTGGTTGTACTAGTTTTAAGCAGGCGTTCGGTCTTCAGGTTACAGATTTAGATTATAATCTAGCAAATCAGCTAGACCTTATTCTGACTCATTTCAGGTAAAGTGGGGGATGGGTGATGGAGGACGGAAGGCATGGGAACAGACTGTTAGATGTTTCAAATGGGTACGAAGTGGGATGCTCTGAATCAAGTCCAGCGTTTCCGTGCTGCGGGCGGGAGTGACTGAACACAATGGAGTTGCTCCAAGATTGTGAATGAAAACAGGTCTTGAACCCGCAACTTTCAGAACATATCGATAGGTGACACTGGGCTCCTTGTGAAGAGAAATTTTGTTTCTGGTGGGACACTTTCGTGCAGTGCATCTCACATTGAGACGAGGCCCGAGTTCGGCGGTGACTGACGGGAGTCTGGTCAAAAACAGATTTTGTTTGAGTCCGAGTCGATTTTACAGGAAAGTCAGGTATTGAAATTCGTTTTATTCTTTTTCTTTTCTCTTCTATTCTTTGTTTTAAAAAAGAAATTGTGTGTGTAGTATTCCAGACAGTCCATGGTGGTGTAAAGTAACATTACCATCTATAAGCGGATAAATTGTTTTTGTGTTTAATCCCAGTCAGCACAGTCACGAGTGGACATCGAAAGGGTGGATTTGGGGGAAAGTCTGCTGATGCTTTGGTTTCAGATCGACAGATCTGTGTTGAGTTCCTTCACCCTGGACGTTGTAAGCCTAAACGGTTGTAGACTGGGCCTGGTAGTGTGACTGGTGTTCTGAGGGGAGGGTTGGGGTGGAGGGGAGCGGAGGATCTGCCTGATTTACACTGAAACATGTGGTGACGATAAAGCCAGACCGCCATTTAACAAGGCTCTGTAAAGCATTTGTGCTTTATTAAGCACCAGCCACCACCACCACTTCCCCCCCTATACTCACTGGACGATTATAATCCCCAGTGACTAAAGAAAAACAAACCAACCCAACTTTAACATTGTGTCTGGTCCTAGTTCCTGAATATCTGCGGTTTTGTTTATTCATTCATTTATTTCTATATTTATTTGTATACTTTATTTATTTATGTACTTCTCCATGATCCTAAAAAAAATGAGAAAAGAATACGTCTGTAAAGATTCTGTCAGTACTTTTATGTTTGATTGAATCTAATATTTCTCAGCAGAATTTGTTTAATTTGTATAAACATCCCTCTAATACATAAAGTTCATTTACTCTTGCATGTAGAGAGTTCATCCTCCTGACGTCTGTGAAACAGTAATGTTTATTGTCAATCTAACACACCCGCTGACTTAAATGCAATCTGTGGTGAAGCTGTCTAGTCGCGAATCTGACAATGATGATGGTAACGCATGTTCATGTCTGTACAGTTACCCAGTTTCTCCACTCCTGTACATCATCTAACACAGCGATTCACAGCCTAGCCTGTATTCCTATCTTTGTGCAGCGAGAATGCAGATGCATATGTGTTTACGTGTATGTATGTGACAGAGAGAGAGAGAGAGAGAGAGAGAGAGAGAGAGAGAGAGAAGAGAGAGAGAGAAGAGAGAGAGAGAACGAGAAAGAGAACGAACGAACTTGTATCTAAAGAGGGTAGTGGGACAATCATAACCAATGCTTTTTTTCTCTTACATCAGCTCACTGGACAAAAACAACAACAAATGCAAATAAATTGGGCACAAATGAAATGAATACATTAAGCAAACACATTAGGGAGAAAATGTAGATAAAGAGGAAACAAGAGAGAGAAAGAGAGACAGACAGACAGACAGGCAGACAGAGAGAGACAGACAGATAGAAAGACTGACAGAGATCTTAGAATCTTGATTTCTATTTTGCCGGT
>CM065725.1:35209317-35234317 GCA_033310375.1 Conus canariensis
TCTGTAGGGCTTCCATAACCTTCCCTGTAGGGCTTCCATAACCTTCTCTGTAGGGCTTCCATAACCTTCCCTGTAGGGCTTCCATAACCTTCCCTGTAGGGCTTCCATAACCTTCTCTGTAGGGCTTCCATAACCTTCCCTGTAGGGCTTCCATAACCTTCTCTGTAGGGCTTCCATAACCTTCTCTGTAGGGCTTCCATAACCTTCCCTGTCAGGGTTCCGTAACCTTCCGCGTCCAGCACCACTTAATTTAAGATTCATAGCCAAATACGTTGACGTGTCAGGATGAGGGACTTCTTGATATGTCCGTTCAATCTGATTTTTTCATGGGACCCTCCATGTGAACGTAAAAAAATGCTAACACCATGGTTGAATTGAGAGGATGACAGTAACTCTGCGCTTGCCAAATGACGCCCCCCCCCCCCCCCCCCCCACCCCCCACCCCCCTTTTTTTTTTTTTCTTTCTTTTTAACGAGCATGAAGCTGCTTTTAATTCAGCTGTAGTTATATCGTCAATATCACGCAGTGAAATCCCAGAATACAGACCCGTGGACATATAAAACAACCCAGTAAAATTTAGATCCTGTTACACTATTATCTTGCTGACAGACAGACAGACAGACAGACGGACAGACAACAGACAGACCAGAAAAAAAAATGTTTTGTTGCACTACGCCTTCGCGCAGCGTAAAAATGTAGTGATCAGAGTTTAAAACAAAGTAGTGCAATGCTCGTATTTACAGAAAGTCGTGTTTGATCTCAAAAGGTGTTAAAGAAGCGGTGACAGATTAAAAAAAAAAAAAAGTAGTGTTCCGTCTTTATTAGAAGTAGTGCTTGATGTTGGGAAAATAGTGTTTGGTTGCTATAAGAGTAGCACTTGATGTCAAACACAGTGTGTTTTTTTTTTAATCATTGTCCAAAAACTGGTTTTTGATCTTAAAAACATTGTGTTTGGTCTTTAAGATAAAAGCAGTATTTAGTTTTTTTTAAGAAAATATATCGCTCCGTGTTCAATAAATCGTACTCCGTGTTTAAAAAAAGCACAGCTTGGTTAAGAAAAAAATGAAGCAAAAAGAAGTTGTGTTCCATATCTAAAAAAAAAAAAAAGGCAGTCTTGTATTTTACAAAGTAATGCTTGGTTTTAAAAAAAATAGTGATTTGTGTTAAAACAAAGTACTGCTCAGTGCTGATTAGAAGACATATTTAGGGTTAGATAAGCTGTGCTTTGAGTATAAAAAAAAGTGCGTGGTTTTCAAACGTTGTGCTTAGCATTTTGAAAAAAAAAAAGCGCTACTTGACATTGCCCAAGTAGTGTTTGATGTTTGAAAAAGCAGCACTCGGTGCTAACAAAAATTAGTGATCGATGTTTAAAAAAAGGTGGTGCTTGATGTAAAAGAAAAAAAAAAGTTAAAATACTGTGTGAAAAATAATGTCTGAAAATCACCAAAAATAATGCGCTTTGTCATTTAGAAAAGTAGTACTCGGTGTAAATGAGTAGTTCTTGTAGAATAAGCCTCTAAAGTACCTTACACTCGCTCGTACACTAATCCTTTCGTTCATTATTACATTCACATGCTACGATCCCCCCCCCCCCCTCCCTCCCTCCCTTCCCCACACACAAGGGTGGAATGCTTATTTTGTTTCATCTTTGAAGCGTGATTCGCAGAACGAGAAAGACTCGAGTGTTTTTTTAGTGGATGGCACGTGTGCCCGACACATAGAAAAAAGATACACCCGAAGGTGCGTGTGGGACCCAGAAAAGTACTGTCCTGACCTGCCGAACAAACCAGCTGGGAGCAATCCTGCACCAACACAAAACGAAAAAACAATATGATAAAATAATCCCAGCCCGACACAAGATCCATACTGGCCTTGAAGGTTTGGGGTTTTATACAAACCAGAATTCTGGGTCAGCCATTATGAAATTATTCTCTGAGCATTGTCCGGTATTGACGCATTGTAACATCCTTTGTTGCTTTACAGCGCTGTGCATTGCATCGCAGAGGGGTATGATCAATGGTTGGACTGACTGCCGGCGGAGTGTGTTCATGAGTTCAAACCGCTCGTGGGATCGGGTATTTTAGGCTTGAAATCCCTCTTGGTCCCACAAAGAATAACTGGGTACCTGATTCAGTTCAGAGAAGGCATGAGGAGGCGGAAGGAGAAGGATGGGCACCTTCTTCCATCATGTTGTGCCCCAGACTCGGTGAAAATCTAACAGTTCACCTCCCCTACGGCCAGCAGGTATGGACTATGAAGACAGACAGGAAGACGAAGGAGAGAGAGAGAGAGAGAGAGAAGAGAGAGAGGAGAGAGAGAGAGAGAGAGAGACGAGAGAGGAGAGGGGAGGGGAAGAGACAGACGACAGACAGACGGAGAGAGAGAGGGAGCAGAAGGAAGACGAGAGACAGAAACAACAGAAGAAGAAGAAGAAGAGAGAGAGAGAGAGAGAGAGAGAGAGAGAGACAGACAGACAGACAGACAGACAGGGTAGAGAGAGAGTGGTTGAAGACAGACAGGAAGACGAGAGACAGAAATGCACAGAGAGAGAGAGAGAGAGAGAGAGAGAGAGAGAGAGAGAGAGAGAGACAGACAGACAGACAGACAGACAGACAGACAGACAGACAGAGCAGGGTAGAGAAGAGAGTGGTTGAAGACAGACAGGAAGACGAGAGACAGAAATACAGAGAGAGAGAGAGAGAGAGAGAGAGAGAGAGAGAGAGAGAGAGAGAGAAAAGAACTGTAGTGGACTTCAAACAAAAAAAAAACTAGTGGACTGCATTGAATTATATTGTTTTACATTGCATCGTCGTGTACTGCAGCACTGCAGTAACTGTAAAACATTGTCGTGTATTGTTGCGTTGCATTGCCTAGTATTGTATTATGTGGTATTGCTTTGCACTGCATTGAACTGCATTGCATTGTGCTGTTTGTATTGTACTATATGGTGTTACAATACATTCCTTTGCATTATAAGCGTATTGCATTTTCCTTCGCATTGCTTTATATTACATAGTATCACGTTACATCAGTATGGAACGGTAATGCATTGCTTTACATTACGCTTTTTGATGCTTTGTATTTTCTTTTCTTTTTATACTCCCAGTTCTTATAGAGCAGGGAGTACTTTATAATGGGAACGAAGAAATGCTGTCTGCTGCCTGCCTGTCCGTCCGTGGTCAAAATGTGTTCCACTCGCTCCAGACAAAACTACGGGCCGATCTTTCTGAAAATTTGTATGTATGTTCATTATGGGTCACGGATGATACCCTATGTTTTATTTTACCAGAATAGCCGTTACTAACGGCTATATCGGCCCAAAACGGATTTTCTTCCGTTACTAACGGCTATAACGGCCAAAACGGTTTTTCTTCTTTATGGAATATCTCAGAAAGTACTTGGCCGATCATTCTGAAAATTTGTAGTCATTATGGGTCACGGATGATGCCCAATGTTTTATTTTACCAGAATAGCCGTTACTCACGGCTACAACGGCCTATAACAGTTTTTCTTCTTTATGGAATATCTCAGAAAGTATTGGCCGATCTTTCTGAAAATTTGTAGGTATGTTCATTGTGGGTCACGGATGATGTCCGATGTTTTATTTTACCAGAATAGCCGTTACTAACGGCTATAACGGCCCAGACGCTTTTTTTACGTTACTAACGGCTGTAACGGCCCAACACGGTTGTTCTTTATGGAATATCTTAGAAAGTACTTGGCCGATCTTTCTGAAAATTTGTAGGTATGTTCATTATGGGTCACAGATGATGCCCAATGTTTTATTTTACCAGACAAGCCGTTACTAACGGCTGTAACGGCCCAAAACTGTTTTTCTTCTTTATGGAATATCTCACGCGTATTCAAGATAAACTGGGAGTACGTTTATATGCTTTGCATCTTCTTTTTTTTGCAGCATGTACTGTGGCATGTTACTGCGTTGGTTTGCATGGTAGGTACTGTATGCATCACACAATTTCAGTTTAAGTTTCATCAAGGAGGTGTCACTGCGGGCGGATTAGTCCATACACGCTACACCACATCCGCCAAGTTTCGAGACCACTCTGTGAATGATTTAAAGATGACGGGTAAATAAATCAATGACTAAGATAAGAGAATTTAAGAAGAGGATCTCATGGCTACAACTTTACAGATATCTGACCTATTCATTAGTCCGACGCTCTGGTCAGACCTTGGGTATGCATCATACAGAACCTCGGTTAATTTTTTAATCCAAAAGACTAGCAGCCGGACCGCTTAGGGCCTCGTGGAGAAAGAGAAAAAAACTCCCCGCCCATTCAGAAACCCGACCAACGGATCTGGGACCATCTAGCTTTCCAGACGAGTGTGTTATCCATTGACTCCGCCAGGAGACCCTTTTTGGGGATCATGCCGGTCCCAAGCCCGGATAAAGGAGGAAGGTTGGGCGTGGGGCCAGCTACCCTACCCCTTAAAACAAACCACAGCTACAAAAACGCCAACCAGGAATCAAACCGACACCTCAGCCCTGGGAAGAGATCGGTCTTCGACAAGAAGATGTATGACGCCATGTGGTGAAAACCTGAAATCTCAGGAAGCCACAAGGCCGACCGCCTTTCTTTCAACGAGGGCAGCCAACATCGGAACATGGAACGTCAGGACCATGTATGAGACAGGAAAGACATTCCAAGTAGCGTCAGAGATGAAGAAGTACAACCTAACCCTGCTTGGAGTCAGTGAAACCCGCTGGACACAGTCCGGACAGAAACGATTGACCTCGGGAGAGATCCTGCTATACTCAGTACATGAAGAGGACAATGCCCCCCATATTCAAGGAGTCGCACTGATGCTATCTAAAACAGCTCAGAGAGCGCTTATTGGGTGGGAAGCTCATGGCCCAAGATTCATCACGGCATCCTTCAGAACCAAGAAGAAGAAGATCAACATGAATGTAATACAGTGCTATGCGCCTACAAATGACAGCGAGGAAACTGACAAGGACCAGTTCTATGATAGACTGCAGTGCATCATTGAAAAGTACCCAGAGAAAGACATCACCATCCTGATGGGGGACTTTAACGCCAAGATCGGAAAGGACAACACTGGGTACGAGACCATCATGGGAAGCCATGGACTGGGGTACATGAACGAGAACGGTGAACGACTGGCAGACCTATGTGCACTCAACAACTTTGTCATCGGTGGCAGCGTTTTCCCCTACTAGAACATCCACAAGGCCACCTGGGTTTCACCAGACCACACAACAGAAAACCGGACTGACCACATCTGCATCAACAAAAAAATTCAGAAGATCCATGCAGGATGTGAGGTCAAAGAGAGGAGCAGACGTGGCTTCAGACCACCACCTCGTTGTGGCCAGGCTTAAATTGAAGTTAAAGAAGAACTGGATGAAGCCACAAGCAGTACGATACAAGCACAACACAGCTCTCCTGAGAGATACTAACAAGATCCAAGAATATAGAACAACTCTAGGCAGCAAGTTTCAAGTACTGCAAGAACTACTGGAAGAGGAAGATGGTACACTAGAAGACAAGTGGAAGGAGATCAAGGAGGCAGTAACATCAACATGCCAGGAAGTGCTTGGCCACAATAAGCACCAACACAAGGAATGGATCTCGGCAGATAGCCTATGCAAGATCCAACAGAGGAAAGAAAAGAAGGCGGCAATCAACAACAGCCGAACAAGAGCAGAGAAGGCCAAAGCACAAGCAGAACACATCGAAGCAAACAAACAAGCAAAGAAGAGCATCAGAACAGACAAGAGGAAATACGTAGATGACCTAGCAACAGAAGCCGAACAAGTAGCAAAACAGGGAAACGTGAAAGGACTGTACGACACCACCAAGAAGCTGGCAGGAAAATACAGGAGGCCAGAACGACCAACAAAAGACAGAGAGGGAAGGCAGCTCACAGAAGAAGAGCAGCAGAAGAACAGATGGGCTGAGCACTTCGAGGAGCTCTTGAACAGACCATCGCCAGAGAACCCTCCAGACATCGAAGACGCTGACTCAGAACTGCCCATAGACTGCAGGGCACCAACCCTAGAAGAAATTGGAAGGCCACCAAACAGGTGAATAACGGAAAGGCGGCAGGACCTGACAACATCCCCGCAGAGGCGCTGAAGACAGACATAGAGACTACAGTAGATATGCTTTGGCCTCTCTTCAAGAACATCTGGGAAGAGGAGTAAGTGCCAGCAGACTGGAAGGAGGGATACCTTATCAAGATTCCCAAGAAAGGCGACCTTAACAACTGCGCGAACTACAGAGGAATCACACAGCTGTCAGTGCCAGGAAAGGTTTTCAACAGAGTCATTTTGAACAGGTTAAAGGATCCCGTTGATGCTCAACTCTGCGACCAGCAAGCTGGCTTTCGCAAGGATCGATTCTGCACAGACCAGATCGCAACGCTTCGCATCATTGTTAAGCAAATGAACGAATGGAACTCATCCCTGCATGCCAACTTTATCGACTACAAGAAAGCCTTTGAAAGCGTAGACCGAGACACCCTGTGGAAGCTTCTCCGACATTACAGTGTGCCAGTCAAGATCACCACCATCAACATAAACTTGTACGAGGCTCTGACCTGCAGAGTCATCCATGGAGGGCAGCTCACGTAGGCATTCGAAGTGAAGACTGGTGTCAGACAAGGATGCCTGCTTTCACCATTTCTATTTTTACTGGCAATCGACTGGATCATGAAGACCTCAACAGATCAGAGAAGACATGGGATCCAGTGGACACCCTGGACGCAGCTCGACGATTTGGACTTCACCGACGACCTGGCACTACTCTCGCACACTCAACAGCAGATGCAAGAGAAGACAAGCAATGAAGCAGCCACATCAGCGCAAGTAGGTCTCAACATCCATGAAGGCAAGAGCAAGATTCTCAAGCCCAACACTGTCAGCAACAACTCGACCATGCTGGACAGCAAGATGCTAGAGGAGGTAGAAGCTTTTACCTACCTGGGCAGTGTCATCGACACGCAGGGGGGCACAGACGCCGATGTCAGAGCAAGGATCGGAAAGGCCAGGGCAGCGTTCGTACAGCTACCGAACATCTGGAGCGCCAAGGAACTGTCAGTCAACACCAAAGTCAGGCTCTTCAACACCAACATCAAGGCAGTTCTATTGTACGGGGCGGAGACCTGGAGAACTACAGTAGCCACCACCAAGAAAGTGCAGGTGTTCATCAACTGCCTGCGCAAGATTCTCTGCATCCGGTGGCCAGACACCATCAACAACAACGACCTCTGGAAGAGAACAAACCAGCTGCCCGCAGAACATGAAATCAAGAAACGACGTTGGGGCCGGATTGGACATACGCTGCGGAAGCCTGCAATCAACATCACCAGACAAGCCCTAACATGGAACCCCCAAGGAAAACGAAAAAGAGGTCGGCCAAGGAACACCTGGCGCAGTGTTCTGGAAGCAGACATCAGGAGCATGAGGATGACTTGGAACCAGCTGGAGAAAAGAGCCCAGGACAGAGATGCCTGGAGGTCCTTGGTTGGCGGCCTGTACCCCAGGAGGGGTAATAGGCGATGATGATCTGTTATCCTCCCTCCCCCCCCCCCCCCCCCCACACCACACACACACTGACTGTTTCTGCTGTATAGGATAAAAACAGAATGCACGTCAAATTAGTGCGCACGCTGTTGCATGCGTGTGGAGCCCAACGAAAGAGACAGCTCCATCCTGTCCATGTTAAGCCATTTCCCACGATCTGCCCGGGTGGAGGGAATTTATGCCAAGACGTTCGGCGTCTGGTCTGTCAAGATGGCTTTTTATGTGGCTTTTTTCTGTTGTATCTTTTCATTCATGCGTTCATTCACTCATCTGTTCCTTCATTCACCCAGTCAGTCATTTTTTCATATTAAAGTTATTTTGGGAGTTATGTCATAAGTTACAAATGTTAGAACGCTTCCACAATATCATTAATAGATTAATTGACGACCGATTGATAAAGGATGTTGCTCGCTCGTTTCTTTGCTTGCTTGCTTGTTTGTTTGCTTATTAGTACCGTTTTCTCTTCAGTGAACGTTGAAGCCTGGGAACACACAGACAGACAGACAGGGTGTGCACAGGGGTGAGCAGACACAGAGATAGGTATGGAAGAGAGTGGTTGAAGACAGACAGGAAGACGAGAGACAGAAATACAGAGAGAGGGGGACAGACAGACAGACAGGGTGTGTGTGCGGTGAGCAGACACAGAGATATGTAGAGAAGAGAGTGGTTGAAGACAGACAGGAAGACGAGAGACAGAAATACAGAGAGAGGGGGACAGACAGACAGACAGGGTGTGCGTGGGGTGAGCAGACACAGAGATAGGTAGAGAAGAGATTGATTGAAGACAGACCGGAAGACGAGAGGAGAGACAGAAATACAGAGAGAGAGAGAGAGAGAGAGAGAGAGAGAGAGAGAGAGAGAAGACAGACAGACAGACAGACAGACAGACAGACAGACAGGGTGTGCGTTGTGGTGAGCAGACACAGAGACTGGTAGAGAAGAGAGTGGTTGAAGACAGACAGGAAGGCGAGAGATAGAAACACACACACACACACACACACACACACACACACACACACACACACACACACCCCACACAGATAGACAGAGAGACAGACAAGGTGTGAGTAGGGGTGAGAGACACAGATGATGGGTAGAGAAGAGAGTGGTTGAAGACAGACTGGAAGACGAGAGATAGAAATACAGAGAGAGAGAGACAGAGACAGAGAGAGAAAAGGAGAGGGAGGGAGGGAGGAGAGAGAGAGGGAGGAGGGAGGGTCAATGGATGCCTGTGTCTAAAGGGTGATGGGAGACTGCAGGGAGGGGAAAAGAGGTACGGGGACTAGAGTAGGGAGGGGGAGGGGGGGATAGACGGGGAAACAGGAGCGTGTGCCTACTTGTTAACCACTCGGAGGAGAGGTGGAGATGGAGTTAGTGGGAGAAGTGGATGGAATGGAGCGTGACCTGATGCTATTTCGGGAGCGAAGAGGTATAGTTAGGGGGGGGGGGGGGCAATCCCTGAGAAGAAACGGAAGCAGATATATAGATGGAAGTGAATAGCGCAATGGCTGAGCTAGAAAACACAAAACAGAGTGTCCATTCTCCCATCTGCCCGACTAACCCAACTATCCACTGTCGGAAATGATTTTGATATGCGTTAATCTGTTGTAAGCAAGACCATCATATAACACACAATCATCATATAATACACAACTGCATACGAACACACACACACACACATACACAATCAGAGAGAGAGAGAGGGTGGGAGAGAGAGAGAGGGAGGGAGAGAGAGAGAGAGAGAGAGAGAGAGAGAGTGTGTGTGTGTGTGTGAGACAGAGAGAGAGGGGAGAGAGAGATTTAAAAAATTTTCAAAAAAGGCACCGTTTTTTTCCTCAGCGCACACACACATACACGCGTGCGCGCGCCTGCGGGGAGGCAGGGGGGAGGGGGCACGCACGCACGCACCACACACACACACACACACACACACACACACACACAGGTGTGCGTGCGCGCACACACACACACGCAAAACACACACACATACGCACGCGCGCGCGCGCGCGCGCGCGCGCACACACACACACACACACACACACACACACACACACACACACACACACACACACACCCCCAAGAAACGAAGGATAAGTTGCCCCACTTCACCAAATGCACGTAAAAATGTTCAAACACTCTTTACCAGTCTGTCGCAAATAAGTCTCAGCAGTACATCCACTCTCCCGTCTGTTCTCTTTAAGAAGTTTATCTTACAGTCCAGCTAAAGTCCGTTCTTTGAGGCTGTTACTCAGCAGATGGACTTTGGAAGACTGTGAGCGATATTACTGCTTTGCACTCTCTACTCTTTAACAGGAATAACATGTCTGTTGTCTCTTGCACTTTTATAACGCGTAAGTTTCATAGCGCTGTCATGATGCCGAGCACCTGGTCCAGGACTCTGTCCTGGGTGTGGTGCTTGACTGCTGCCATTATCTTTGTTTTACAATCATATTCAAGGTGTCTTTGTACTCCGGCTTGGAAGTCAACAGTAAGGATGTTCTCGTGGCTCCTCACTGTGTCCCATCTAGTCTATTCATAGGGTTCATCTTCTGAGTATATCTTCTGCATTTTGGATATGCGTCTTCCATGTCATCCTCCCGTCAAAGATAACACTCTGACCACAGTACCCATCCACAGCACTCATCCAACCGAACATCAGAAGGACTGAAAGGTCAAGCTTTCCCGCAGAGACCAGAGCCTTACAGAGAACACATCAGACAGTTCTCAGCAACAGTAGAAACTATGAATCCCGCCAGAGGCCTTCCACAACTGGAACAGAAAGTGGACAGTATCTCCAACATTACCTCAGTGCCTCGTTTGTCACCGGGGATTTACACACTGGTGCAAGCAAGAAAGTCTTGACAATGACATGATTGAAAAGCATTTCTGACAGAAGCATGAATACAGGGTTTCACTGACGGATTAGTCACTGATACAGCGCGGAGAAAAAAACAAGGGTGTATGTATATCTGCTTCCCCACTGGACAAAACCGGGCAGAAACAGCACCTGCCGACAGAGATCCACTGTACTAACTACACATGTCAGGTGGAAGTTCTAATTCTTGTTGTAAACATCTCAGGACGTGATGGCCAAATCGTCTTCCTAACTGATACCTTGTCTGTCTTTGAGTCATCAACAGCAGGTAAAGTGCCCTATCTCCAAAGGCAGTGACTACCGTCAGGAGCTCTCGAATGGCACCGCAGTGGTTCCCCCTCAATGGCGGTATCTTTGGGAACGAAGAGGCGGACAGAAAGAGCAAAGCTGGCTGCTGAGAAGGTACAGGGAGAAAACGGCTTTGGCCTCAAGGAAATGGAGAACATCCTTTAATTCTTTCACAGGACATCACAGCCACAGGACAGGCAGGAACCGGTCATCATTTCTGGGCTCAGGCGCCTGAACTACCACGTACACAGACGTTTTCACCTGGTGCCATTCCATCACTGCTTTGGAGAGGCAGACAAGACCACGGGGCACATGCTCATCAACGATGTTGACAGAGTTCCTGTCTAACAGGAAGAAACCGTGTTTTATCTGCTTCAAGTCACCAATGCAGAATACAACTGAAAGGACACTCCGTAGAACGCACATCTCTCCCCAGGTCGACCAGTCTTCTTCACTTCAGTTACACCTTAAGATTCCATTCATAACTTCCAAACCACCCCTGAATCCGGCCTTTCGTCTAATTTGATAAGTTCGAAAGGCGATGCGGGATCCACCACTTTCCCGAGCGTGAAAAAGGGAGACAAAAAAGAACGAAAGAAAGAAAGAAAAAAGACACAGAGAAGGAAACAAATATTCTAACACGCTTTAAGCCAAGACATTATGTTTTCCTGAGTGTCAGATATACGAGGTCTAATGTCCTGGCTCCGGTTGCAGCACATTGCTCCATTCAGCTTCTATGGATCAAGAATACTCCCGGGTGTGTGTGGGTGGCTGGGCAAGAGTGTGGTAGAGCTATTAAAGCCCGGAAATAGCACAGTGCTGTCCCTGAAATCGTTCGCAAAGGACGTCAAGAATAGTACAGAACATTATATAATGGTAAGCTCCGCCCCTCACCCACTGTTTTCACAAAATCCTGTAGTTTCATCTCTTCAATGAGTTTCTAAAAATGTTTTAGAACATCCTCCCGCCACATCAAAAGAAAAATGTAATTCACACTGAGTTCGTATATGAGCAAAACCCCATCATTCTACCAAGTTTCGTTCCAATTGGTTCATTACTTTTTGCGTACTCCTGCTGATGAACAAACAAGCAGACGCAGGTGAAAACTTATTTCCGTTAGTGGAAGTGAAGATAACTTAAACTTGGAGTTGTTTTTTCCATTTTTTAAAAATCCGAAGGGAGTTAATTCTCCGAGAACTTCAGCAACAATGTCGTTATGCCATACATTTCTTTTTCAAACAAACAGGCACTGCTGAGACTGTGATCTTAAAAAAACTGCTTACAGAAAAAGTTTAAAGGTCTTTCAAGCTCTCTCTCTCTCTCTCTCAAACACACACACACACACACACCGCGCGCGCGCGCGCGCGCGCGCACGCACGCACGCACGCAAGCACACACACACAATTTCTGCACTATCATCAGAAAAAAAGTCAAATGAGCAAAACTTTAAAATAGAAAAGAGTCAATAAACACTCACAAGGCTGTCTTCAGAGACTGAAGAGATTTGTCGCAAACAAAGTAAACATCTTATCCCAGGTCGGGGGGGGGGGGGGGGGGGGGGGATGTGGGAAGGGAGCAGGAGGTAGGAGGGGGTTAATCTCAAAGGTTGAGCCATTTCCATCAGCCACTGATGGAGACTAAATGGGACTAATGGATCATTAGTGTCCGTGGCTAGTTTTCGTGTGACTACAGTTTTAATTCTTCGTTCATAGTGGAGAGAGAGAGAGAGAGAGAGAGAGAGAGAGAGAGTGTGTGTGTGTGTGTGTGTGTGTGTGTGTGTGTGTGTGTGTGTGTGTGTGTGTGTACGCTCGCGTGCATGTTGGGGATGAGGACAGACGGGCAGAGGGAAAGGGTAGAGAAAGATGGTTTTTAAAGCAGGTAATTGTGCACAGTTCTAAGACAAATCAGCCCGTCAAAATCACTACCTTTGTTACATTCTTTTTTTTTTTGTCTCCGTCTCTGCCTTCGTTTCTGTCTGCCTACCTGCCTGCCCACCTGTCTGTCTCTCTCTCTCTCTCACTCTGTGTGCACGTGCACGTGTGTGTGTGTGTGTGTGTGTTGTGTGTGTGTGTGTGTGTGGTGTGTGTGTTGTGTGTGTGTGTATTTGTAGATAAACAGATAGAGAGACAAATAGAAGGATAGATAGGTAGATACATATGTATATGTCTCTTTGTGTGTGTGTGCACGCGCGCGCGTGTGTGTATGTGTGTGTGTGTGCGCGTGTGTGCGTGCATGCGCGCGCGCGCGTGTGTTTGTGTGTGTGTGTATGTGTGTGTGAGCGCGCGCATGTGTGTGTGTGTGTGTGTGTGTGTGTGTGTGTGTGTGTGTGTGTGTGTGTGTGTGTGTGAACTCTGATAAAGTGATGATATTGACGTGCTCGCTTCATTTCCTCCAGAGCGGGAAGACATCCAGACTCGTGCCGGGTGGCGTTAACCGTTTCCTGTGTGTGTGTGTGTGTGTGTGTGGTGTGTGTGTGTGTGTGTGTGTGTGTGTGTGTGTACGTGCGTGCGTGTGTGTGTGTTTGTGTGTGTGTGTGTGTGTGTGTGTGTGTGTGTGTGTAAGAGAGAGAGAGAGAGAGAGAGAGAGAGAGAGAGAGGTGAGTGTTTGTGTCTGTGCATGTCTTTGTTTTCGCAAATGTGCTAAAAGAAAAACCCATTGTTTATATATGTGCATACCCTTCTTTTTATTATTTTGAAAAAAACAACAAGAAGAAAACAAAGACGATAACTGAAAATGCATCTTTGTTCTGAACTCTCTATCTCCCCCCCCCCCCCCCACCTTTCTCTCTCTCTCTCTCTCTCTCTCTCTCTCTCTCCTCTCTCTCTCTCTCTCTCTCTCTCTCTCTCCGTGTGTATTTCTATCTCCCTTCTTCCTGTCTTTCAACCACTCTGTTCTCTACCTCTTCATGTACCTGCTCATCACAACGCCCACCCTCTGTCTGTCTGTCTGACTCCATTTCTCTGTCTCTGTCTGACTCTATCTCTCTGTCTCTTTCTCTCTGTCTCTGTCTCTCTCTTCTCTCTCTCTCTCTTGTCTGGGCAGACTGCGCCCCTGCGTGCGTGCGTGAGAGGGAGGGAGGGAGGGAGGGAGGGAGGGAGCGAGACAAAAAGAGAGAGAGAGCATAAACATTGAATCGAGCCTGTGTGAGAAAAGGAAACTGAACTACCACTCTCCCATTTCGCCCATCCAGCACAACTGTCCACACTTCCACAGTCGGAGATGATGTCAAGTGTTAACACGCTGGAAGCAAACCATCATCTTACGCTTAATCATCATATAATACACAAGTTCGCGCGCGAGCGCACACACATACACGCGCGCAAGAGAGAGAGAGAGACAGACAGACAGACAGACAGACGGACGGACGGACGGACAGACAGACAGAGACAGAGAGAGGCAGGCAGACAGAGAGACAGACAGACAGCTTCAGATTTAGTTTCGTCAAGGAGCTCTCTCTCTCTCTCTCTCTCTCTCTCTCTCTCTCTCTCTCTCTCTCTCTCTCATGGGCGCAATCTGCCCAAACAAAAAGAGGGAACACCCAAGGAATATGGGCGATACTGGAAGAACTGACAGGAAGACGAACGTTTGATCACAGAGTTATCTTTTGCTGTGATTGCGGATAGGTGACAGGGGTGTGAAGATTACACCGATGTGGGTTACAGGGATATAACATTAATCTGGAGAGAGAGAGAGAGAGAGAGAGAGAGAGAGAGAGAGAGAGAGAGAGAGAGAGAGAGAGAGAGAGAGAGATTTACCTGGAACCTATTCGTCTGAGAAACGTTAAATGTTGCATCCCACGATGAACCAAAGATCTTTCTCTCTTTTTTTTTTTTTTTTTTTTTTTTTGTAACACAGGACGTCGTTTGTAAACTTTTTCTAACTTACACAGGAGAATACAAACATACGGATACTGACATTGAATCATGGCGTAACGTGCTCTTGAAAATAACGACTTTCACAACGTCAGTTATTTGGCATGTTTTCATTTTTCAGCCAGTTTTCTGGGTTTTTTTTTCATCAACAAATGTCTCTTTCTTTCTGTAAACTTCTAATTAATTCCAGAAAATGTGATTTAAAAACTTTCGGATGCAACATTTCCACGTAACTGACATGCACAATTGCAAACATCTCGTGCATTCTCAGTGATTCTGTCATAAAATGATATGTAGCAATGTGCTGTTAATGACTGAACATTTAGTGACCCACGAGTTCGTGCTGGTTTACTCTGGCAACTTTTACAGCAAAGCTGGCCTTCCTACGTCCTGAGTGTAAAAAAGTAACACCAGGTATGAAAACTGGACACACTGTCCAGGATAGGTACTACCAGTCCATTATGCAATATATCTTTAAACATAATTATTGCCTTTCAAGTTGTTTTCTTTCGTATTCAAATGTACTTCGTGGTTTAAAACAAAATCAATCAGGGACAGAGAAATCATGCGGAACGGCTGACGCTCTCAGTACGGCCTGGTCTTATCAGTATGCCAACAGTTTAGCTACCGTGCTATGGACCGTTTTATGATTGGTTTCTATTTTCAAGATGTCACCTTTTCTATTTGCTAGGATGTGAATTTTTTTTTTCCCGTGTGAGTTTGATAGTCCCTGAAAACCCCTGTGTAGTCGGCTGGGTTGTACTGATAACAACTATAAACTATGCGTGTTATATAGGAATTGCTTTGAATCTTATTTTGCATGTTGTTAAGATGATGACGACGACGACAACGACGGGTGATGATGATGATGATGATGGACAATAGTAGTTGTTCTTATTCTTATTATTCTCATCACAACATCATCATCACTATCATTATAATTATTAATTTTTGACGGTTGACCAGCGAGGTGAAAGCCCTGTTATGGCCCTTCACGGTCGGCTGGGGTATAATCAAAACGAGTTTAACGGAATTGTTATTATCATCAACATTATTATTATTATATTATCATTATCTTCATCATCATCATCGATATATTATCAGTATTATTATTATAACTAGCCGGTGTACCCGGCTTCGCTCGGGTATATCTGTACAATAATTTTCTGGCCACCCCTCTCTCTCACCACTTAAAAGACAATACAATAAAATTCAGCTTGGGTTTGTTTCGTTTTTCCCATGCTGAACCAATTGCCCCAGCCTCCTCCTATCTACTTCACCCAATTTCTTCGGACGCCCACTCCCTTCTTGCCTCTCAATCTGTTTTCCATCACGAATTTTTTTCGTAATACGATACACAGTCCATAGAGGGATGCCTGTATTTGTGAAGTTACTGATGCATTCTCAATTCCTTGATTGAAGTGCTCCAAAATGACAACTCTGTAGGGGCCACCATAACCTAGTGGATAAGGCGCTGGACTCATGATCCAAAGGTCGTGGTTTCGAATCCCGGCTTGGTCTTGGAAAGTTTAACGTGGAATGTTTCCAGCTAAAATGACCGTAGTTCACCCCGATGTCCACCCTGGCCCCGCAGGTGTCAGGCTAATGTGATGGACCAGCCACCTGCATATCCTTGATTTGGGCATGGACGTTAAATCCAACTCAAACATGACAACTCTGTGAAAAGATTGCATTTTCACGATGTATCATGTCTATTGGAGGGCCTCTGGGTAGACAACATTTCTGGTCTCCCTGTTTGGCGCAGCTATAGTCAGTGTTTCTGCGTTTCCAGTTCGTGATGCTGCAACGTAGAACATTCCATGTGTAAAACACGGAACGGTCAGGTCTGCCCCAAGGGATGAAAATGTCGGACCCTGGCTCTTGATGATTGTCAGAGCGAAAGCTGGTTTCATGGGAAACTGAAGCCATCAGAACTGGAATGGCAGGGGTGAGTCCATGGGTTCCAGAGGAATTCTGGGGAGCAGCACCGGTTCACCTTTGTGGGGGCCACATGATATTTTCGCTTCTACAACGTTCCTGTGCAGTCTGGTGAAGACACATCGGGTGCCATTGATCACCTTTGGCGGGTCCAGTGAGCGGAGAATGATAATAGGGACTCCAGATTTCAGCAACAGTTCATGTGGTGGAAGTCCAGAAATCTCAATGGAGTTCAGGAGTTCTTGTGGATAAAGGACTGCTTCATCATCATTCTTGGCCGTGTCAACAGATCTGTACAGAGTTTCCTCTCCAGGGAAGTCAGCTACGATTTTTTAACGGTCAATTTTAAGTTTCGGTGCGTGTAAGTTGTATATCATTGTTCAGCATTGAAAACTACACCTGTATACCAAATTTCATCAAAGAAAGGTCTAAATTTAGAAAATAACGCTTTTTAATGGTGATACCATCTCTAAATTTAGAAATAACGGTTTTTAACGGTCAATTTTAAGTTTCTGTTCATATTAGTTGTCTATCATTGATCAGCGTGTAAAACTGCACCTGTATACCAAATTTCATCAAGAAAGGTCTAAATTTAGAAAATAACGGATCTTAACGGTTTTTAACGCTCAATTTTAAGTTTCCGTTCGTGTAAGTTGTATATCATTGTTCAGCGTGTAAAACTGCATCTGTATACCGAATTTCATCAAGAACGGTCTAAATTTATATAATAACGGTTTTTAACCGTCAATTTTAAGTTTCGGTTCGTGTAAGTTGTATATCATTGTTCAGCATTGAAAGCTACACCTGTATACCAAATTTCATCAAGAAAGGTCTAAATTTAGAAAATAACGCTTTTTAATGGTGATACCATCTCTAAATTTAGAAATGAACGGTTTTTAACGGTCAATTTTAAGTTTCTGTTCATATTAGTTGTCTATCATTGATCAGCGTGTAAAACTGCACCTGTATGCCAAATTTCATCAAGAAAGGTCTAAATTTAGAAAATAACGGATCTTAACGGTTTTTAACGCTCAATTTTAAGTTTCCGTTCGTGTAAGTTGTATATCATTGTTCAGCGTGTAAAACTGCATCTGTATACCGAATTTCATCAAGAACGGTCTAAATTTATATAATAACGGTTTTTTAACGGTCAATTTTAAGTTTCGGTTCGTGTAAGTTGTATATCATTGTTCAGCATTTAAAACTACACCTGCATACCAAATTTCATTAAAGAAAGTCTAAATTTAGAAAATAACGCTTTTTAACGGTGATACCATCTCTAAATTTAGAAATTAACGGTTTTTAACGGTCAATTTTAAGTTTCTGTTCATATTAGTTGTCTATCATTGATCAGCGTGTAAACCTGCACCTGTATGCCAAATTTCATCAAGAAAGGTCTAAATTTAGAAAATAACGGATCTTAACGGTTTTTAACGCTCAATTTTAAGTTTCCGTTCGTGTAAGTTGTATATAATTGTTCAGCGTGTAAAACTGCATCTGTATACCGAATTTCATCAGGAACGGTCTAAATTGATATAATAACGGTTTTTAACGGTCAATTTTTAAGTTTCCGTTCGTGTAAGTTGTATATCATTGTTCAGCGTGTAAAACTGCATCTGTATACCGAATTTCATCAAGAACGGTCTAAATTTATATAATAACGGTTTTTAACGGTCAATTTTAAGTTTCGGTTCGTGTAAGTTGTATATCATTGTTCAGCTTTTAAAAC
Organism: Conus canariensis; assembly: GCA_033310375.1. Lineage (NCBI taxonomy): Eukaryota > Metazoa > Mollusca > Gastropoda > Neogastropoda > Conidae > Conus > Conus canariensis. Next base: position 35,227,590 of record CM065725.1, read on the forward strand.
TACACCTGTATACCAAATTTCATCAAGAAAGGTCTAAATTTAGAAAATAACGCTTTTTAACGTGATAAATAACGGTCATAAAAACTATCGAATGACCCAATGTTATTCACAGTATGTCCTTCTAGACTCATGCCAAGTTTGGTGGCGATCCGAGGACTCCCTTTGCCGCCAACATCAGAAAAGATTGTATTTTTATCGTTTTTAGGTGGGGTACGTGTTGTTAACGGTTTTTAACGGTCATAAATAGCTGTCGTAGAAACTGTCCAATGACCCTATGTTACTCGGGAGATGTCCCTCTAGGTCCGATGTACCTGTGCAAAGTCACAACGGCCATTTGATGAAAAGCAGAGGAAAAAGATGTCTTTGAAACCGTTATAACAGTTTTTTAACGGTTTTTAACGGTTTTATTTCTTTAAAGATTAGCCCCAAACCATCCTCGGGTCACAACAGACGTACCTGCTAAATTTCAAGAAGATCGGGTTTTAAACAGTTTCTTTTTTAGGGTTTGGTGTTTTTAACGGTTTTTAACTGTTATAAATAACGTTTTTTAACTGCCAAATAACGGTTCTAATTTTAGAGAAGTAGTCCTGTACCTGTGCAATGTCACAACGGCTATTTGAAGAAAAGCAGAGGAAAAAGATGTCTTTGAAACCGTTATAACAGTTTTTTTAACGGTTTTTAACGGTTTTATTTTTTTAGAGATTAGCCCAAAACCATCCTCGGGTGACAACAGACGTACCTGCCAAATTTCATGACAATCGGTTGAGCCGTTTTTGAGTCTATAGCGTACACACACACACACAGACAGACAGAATTTGCCATTTATATATTAGACTAGCAGGGGCACCCGGCGTTGCCCGGGATATGAACATTCTTTGCGATACTCACGTGACGGCAAACATGTATTAATTGTTTTGATTTACAATCAATCTCCCCCCCCCCCCAACATCTTCCCACCCCTCCCCCCACACAAATACACATTCTCTCTCTCTCTCTCTCTCTCTCTCTCTCTCTCTCTCTCTCTCTCTCTTATTCATTCTATTGTTTTCCGCCTGCCTCTGGCCCCTTCTCTCTGGATCTTCCCTAGTACGTCGAGATGCTTTTCTCGCTCGATTTTCCGCCTGCACTCACTGTTCCCATTCCCATTCTTCTGATTGCCCTTAATTTTGTAGGAATAGACTTTGTGCAGAAGTAGTTTATTTCAACGGGTCTGTGTCTAATGTAAAAATAGTGTATCAGGCTTTGCACTGTACAATCATTTTTCTGGCCCCTCTCATTCCTCCCTTACACTGTCCCATCCACGTTGCAAAATTATTTACCGTTACTGGACATACGCATACCGAATTTTATCAATAGCGGTGTAAATTTAGAAAATAACGGTTTTTAACGGTCAATGTTAAGTTTTGGTTCGTAAAATTTGCATAACATTGTTCAGCGCTTAAAACTGTACGTGCATACGGAATGTTATCAAGAAGGGTGAAAATTTAGAAATTCAGAAAATAACGGTTTTTAACGGTCAATGTTAAGTTTCGGATCTTGAAAATTGTATATCATTGTTTAGCGTTCAAAACTGCACATGTATATCGAATTTCTTCAAGAATACTCTAAATTTATAAAATAACGTTTTTTAACGGTCAATTTTAAATTTCGGTTCGTAAAAGTTGTATATCATTTTTCGGCATTTAAAACTGCACATGTATACCGAATTTCATCAAGAACAGCCTAAATTTTGAAAATAACGGTTTTTAACGGTCAAATTTAATGGTCATAATGACTATCTAATGACCTTATGTTGCCCGCTGGACGTTCCTGTAGGCTTATGTCAAGTTTGGTGGCGATCCGATGACTCTCGTGGCCGCCAACCTCAGAAGATCGGGATTTAAACAGTTTTCATAGGGTTTGGTATTTTTAACGGTTTTTAACTGTTATAAATAACGTTTTATAACTGCCAAATAACGGTTCTAATTTTCGAGAAGTAGCCCCGTACCTGTGCAATGTCACAACGGCCATTTGATGAAAAGCAGAGGAAAAAGATGTCTTTGAAACCGTTATAACAGTTTTTTTTAACGGTTTTTAACGGTTTTATTTTTTTAGAGATTAGCCCCAAACCATCCTCGGGTCACAACAGACGTACCTGCTAAACCATCCATGTTGCAAAATTATTTACCGTTACTGGACATACGCATACCGAATTTTATCAATAACGGTGTAAATTTAGAAAATAACGGTTTTTAACGGTCAATGTTAAGTTTTGGTTCGTAAAATTTGCATAACATTGTTCAGCGCTTAAAACTGTACGTGCATACGGAATGTTATCAAGAAGGGTGAAAATTTAGAAATTCAGAAAATAACGGTTTTTAACGGTCAATGTTAAGTTTCGGATCTTGAAAACTGTATATCATTGTTTAGCGTTCAAAACTGCACATGTATATCGAATTTCTTCAAGAATACTCTAAATTTATAAAATAACGTTTTTTAACGGTCAATTTTAAATTTCGGTTCGTAAAAGTTGTATATCATTTTTCGGCATTTAAAACTGCACATGTATACCGAATTTCATCAAGAACAGCCTAAATTTTGAAAATAACGGTTTTTAACGGTCAAATTTAATGGTCATAATGACTATCTAATGACCCTGTGTTACCCGCTGGATGTTCCTGTAGGCTTATGTCAAGTTTGGTGGCGATCCGATGACTCTCGTGGCCGCCAACCTCAGAAGATCGGGTTTTAAACAGTTTTTATAGGGTTTGGTGTTTTTAACGGTTTTTAACTGTTATAAATAACGTTTTATAACTGCCAAATAACGGTTCTAATTTTCGAGAAGTAGCCCCGTACCTGTGCAATGTCACAACGGCCATTTGATGAAAAGCAGAGGAAAAAGATGTCTTTGAAACCGTTATAACAGTTTTTTAACGGTTTTTAACGGTTTTATTTTTTTAGAGATTAGCCCCAAACCATCCTCGGGTCACAACAGACGTACCTGCTAAATTTCAAGAAGATCGGGTTTTAAACAGTTTCTTTTATAGTGTTTGGTGTTTTTAACGGTTTTAAACTGTTATAAATAACGTTTTTTAACTGCCAAATAACGGTTCTAATTTTAGAGAAGTGGTCCTGTACCTGTGCAATGTCACAACGGCTATTTGAAGAAAAGCAGAGGAAAAAGGATGTCTTTGAAACCGTTATAACAGTTTTTTTAACGGTTTTTAACGGTTTTATTTTTTTAGAGATTAGCCCAAAACCATCCTCGGGTGACAACAGACGTACCTGCCAAATTTCATTTCAATCGGTTGAGCTGTTTTTGAGTCTATACCGTACACACACACACACACACAGAGACAGAATTTGCCATTTATATATTAGACTAGCCGGTGTACCCGGCTTCGCTCGGGTATATCTGTACAATAATTTTCTGGCCACCCCTCTCTCTCACCACTTAAAAGACAATACAATAAAATTCAGCTTGGGTTTGTTTCGTTTTTCCCATGCCGAACCAATTGCCCCAGCCTCCTCCTATCTACTTCACCCAATTTCTTCGGACGCCCACTCCCTTCTTGCCTCTCAATCTGTTTTCCCTCACGAATTTTTTTTCCATAGATACACAGTCCATAGAGGGATGCCTGTACTTTGTGAACTTACCGATGCATTCTCAATTTCTCGATTGAAGTGCTCCAAAATGACAACTCTGTAGGGGCCGCCATAACCTAGTGGATAAGGCGCTGGACTCATGATCCAAAGGTCGTGGTTTCGAATCCCGGTTTGGTCTTGGAAATTTTAACGTGGAATGTTTCCAGCTAAAATGACCGTAGTTCACCCCGATGTCCACCCTGGCCCCGCAGGTGTCAGTCTAATGTGACGGACCAGCCGTCTGCATATCCTTGATTTGGGCACGGACGTTAAATCCAACTCAAACATGACAACTCTGTGAAAAGACTGCATTTTCACGATGTATCATGTCTATTGGAGAGCCTCTGGGTAGACATTTCTGGTCTCCCTGTTTGGCGCAAGTATAGTCAGTGTTTCTGCGTGTCCAGTTCGTGATGCTGCAACGTAGAACATTCCATGTGTAAAACACGGAACGGTCAGGTCTGCCCCAAGGGATGAAAATGTCGGACCCTGGCTCTTGATGATTGTCAGAGCGAAAGCTGGTTTCATGGGAAACTGAAGCCATCAGAACTGGAATGGCAGGGGTGAGTCCATGGGTTCCAGAGGAATTCTGGGGAGCAGCACCGGTTCACCTTTGTGGGGGCCACATGATATTTTCGCTTCTACAACGTTCCTGTGCAGTCTGGTGAAGACACATCGGGTGCCATTGATCACCTTTGGCGGGTCCAGTGAGCGGAGAATGATAATAGGGACTCCAGATTTCAGCAACAGTTCATGTGGTGGAAGTCCAGAAATCTCAATGGAGTTCAGGAGTTCTTGTGGATAAAGGACTGCCTCATCATCATTCTTGGCTGTGTCAACAGATATGTACAGTTTCCTCTCCAGGGAAGTCAGCTACGATTTTTCTGTTCAGCCTGTTGACAGCCTCGTTCAGGGAGGAGATTATGGCCCTTTCCGCTAACCAGTCTGAGTCTGCACAGTGAGCATGAAGATCCGGGTAGACTGCTTCTATCAGATCCTCCTGGCTATCAGACAGGCGTTGACAATGTTGGCTCTGGTGCCATTGAGGACGACAGGGAGGATCTGCCTGAAGTCCCCACAGAACAGCGTTGGGATGCCTCCCATTGGCCTGTGCACTTGGGTGATGTCCTGCAGCGAAGAGTCCATGGCCTCGTAGACAGCTTTGTGGGTCATGGGAGCTTCATCAATTATGACGGTTGCAGCCTCTTTGATGACTTTGGCCAACGTTGACCCACGCTTGACAGAGCAGGTTGGCGTTTCTTGCTTGTCGGCATCCAGAGGGACCTTGAAAATGCTATTTACTGTCCGCCCACCCGGCAAAAGAGTAGCGGCAATGACACTGGAAGCAGTGGCTAGCAATATTTTGCCTGTGGAGCGGATCCTGTTCAGGATAAGATTCCGGATGGTCTTTCCTGTCCCTCATGGAGCATCAAGGAACATTATGTTGCTGCTTGCTGTGAGATCCTGCCTCTGCTCAACCATGGTCATAAAGCTGTCGTACACGTCTCTCTGGTCAGCTGTCAGCTTCTTCAGCTGGTCATCAGCTGCTGCCCGGAGTGCAGTAGTGTGGTAATTGGTCTCGCGGTAGTATTCTCGAGGCACAGTTTGTTGTTGTGTGACTGTTGGCATCCCATACTCCTCTGTAGACTTGCCTCCAAGAAGGAAGAGTTTGTGCTGAATCACAGTAAGAGCTTGGTTGTAGATGGCATCTGTGTACTGCGCTTCATAATAGACATCTCTTCGGACTTGGAAGAGGAAATCTTCAGCAAGATGGTCTCGGAAGAGGTTCCACAGGTTGCCTGGGTTACTGGGGTTGAAAGCCACCAGGAAAATACAGAAGTCACGCAGCAGTCAGGGTCTCTTAGAGATGGAGGCTTCCTCCAGGGCAAGTTGTAGAAGGCGATCATCTTCTAGGAGTCCAAGAGCATTGCAAGCATCTCGAAAAATGTTGTGGACATAGCCGTTGACAATCTTCAGCTCCTTGTACGAACGGGATCCTTTCATAACGTTGAGTAGAAGCCTCAAGAAGTAGCACTCGCCCTGGCGAGAACTGATACTGTACAATCGCCGGATTGCAGTGCCCCTTTGTCGTTTCTTCCACATATTCTGAGTGGACATCAATGTGAAGTGCTCAGGGACTTCCACGTACTTCAGCTCTCGTGCTGTAGGGTCTTGAGAGCATAGGCTAAAGGTGGCGGTAAGGGTTGCTTCTGGGGGAGAGCCTTGTGCTCTTTGCGCTGCGTTGTGTGGATTGAAGTAGACCCATTGTCCATTCTCCAAATGGACAGCTGGTCTCTGCACCATGGGGTGGCGCTCATGCAGGTCAAATCCCAGGAGTCTCCAGGTCGCCTCGATGCTGCCAACGTAGCGGGCATTCTGGTACATTTGGATCTCATCAATGACTGGAGGTTGTTGAGCTGCTCCTTCACCTGCCTGAGTGGCTTGGAGTTGGAAGACGGCTTGGTCTGTGCCCTTGTGGACATACTTCAGGACGTACTTGATGAATTTTATGCTACTGCATATTTCCACATTGATGTGGCAGTTGAACTAATGTAGGAGGTAAGGGTTGTAGGGGACAACCCACTGGTTGGTGACGATGATTTCTCTCTGCCCAAGCTTCACAGTCCCAGTATGTCCTCATTCAGACTCCTCACGTCTCCTGTACTTGGGGTAGCTGTCCTCACCCTGCTCTATGACCCTTCTTGCCTCTCAATCAATTTTACCTCACAATTTTTTTTCGTAATACGATACACAGTCGATAGAGGGATGCCTGTACTTAATGAACCTACCGATGCATTCTCAATTCCTCGATTGAAGTGCTCCAAAATGAGAACTCTATAGGGGCCGCCATAACCTAGTGGATAAGGCGCTGGACTCATGATCCAAAGGTCGTGGTTTCGAATCCCGGTTTGGTCTTGGAAATTTTAACGTGGAATGTTTCCAGCTAAAATATCCATAGTTCACCCCGATATGCACCCTGGCCCCGCAGGTGCCAGGCTAATGTGACGGACCAGCCGTCTGCATATCCTTGATTTTGGCACAGACGTTAAACCCAACTCAAACATGACAACTCTGTGAAAAGATTGCATTTTCACGATGTATCA
>CM065725.1:35239317-35254317 GCA_033310375.1 Conus canariensis
TCGACTTGCACCCCCGTTCCTTCCCCCCCGCCTTTCCCCCCCCCCCCCTTCTTCCCCCTTTTTCTTTCCCCCCCTTCCCGCCCCCCCCCCCCCCCCGTGTGTCTGTATTTTTCCCTCCCTGTCTCCCTTCTCCCCTTTCCCTCTTCCCCTTTACTGTTTACCACTTACACTAGCACTCACACGCAGGCACACGCATATGCGTGCGCATACGCTCACACACACACACACACACACACACACACAACCACACACACACACACACATTCTCTTCATTCCCTCCTCCCCTTCTCCACTCTCCCCCTTTCCCTTTATTGTTTAACCCCCCTTCCCCCCCCCCTTTTTTTTTTTTTTTTTCCCATCCCCCTTCCAATTTCCCTCCTCCCTTCCACACTTTCCCTCCACCATCTTACAACCATGCGAGCACACAGACAGACAGGCGCACGTATGCACGCGACCCCACGCGCGCACACACTCACGCACATACGGGCGGACATGTGCACATGCTTCCGTGGGCGCTCATACACACACACATACACTTTCCCCTTTTTCCTTACCCCCCCCCCCCCACCCCCCTCCCACTTTAAGTTTTCCTTTCACTGTTTAACTCTACTCACTCCTACCACTGATTGCTTTCTTTTTCTGTGAGTAGCAGTCAGCCTTTTATTCTTACTTCTTGCCCCCTTCCCTGTGCAGTTGAGAAAGGGTCTATGACCTGAAACGTACTGTTTTAGCATCTTTGTCTTCTTAATCGACGAATTTTACCCTGAGGTGAAAAAGTTTTTTTACCTTTGTTTTCTCTTAGTCGCTTATCTGTCAGCCGACACATCACGTGCCAGATACTGGGCTTCTGGATACACGGAACAGAAACAGACACGACTTGCCTGAAAGTCACACCGATATATGCCAGGTTTAAATGCAGGGTGTGTACCCTTTCCTCCCTCCCACCCCCACCCCCAACACAAAAAAGGAGAAAAAAAGGAAGAAAAGTGGAACGTGACAATGTAAATAGGGGGGAAAACACACACAAGAAGGATTAATGCCTAATGGCTACTATTCATTGGAAACAATTACTTAAAGACGAATCAGTCAAAGTTACAACAGTCATCTCTTATTGGCAATTTTTCTTTATTGAAGACAGTTTTGTATAGAATAAGAACAGTCACATCTGTAATTAGTAACAGTCTATTGGAAACAGTTTACGAAAGATAGGAATTAACCTGTTTTGAAACACAGTCAGATCTTTGCAGCAAGTGAACGAAATGTGTCATCAAACTAAAACACACACACACACACACACACACCACACACAGAGAGAGAGAGAGAGAGAGAGAGAGAGAGAGAGAGAGAGAGAGAGAGAGAGAGAGAGAGAGTATAGATCTATATATATATGAAAAAAAAGCCATTCTCAAACACTGAAACCTCACCCACCTCCGAAAACATGTAATGTCAAACGACTAAACGTTTGAGAATCCGAGTAAACATTCTCACCCATCTGAACTGGACAATGGCTCAATCGAAGATGTGTTGTTTGTTTTCGATTCTGTTTGATTACGTTTCATTTCGGCGAGCTTTACTAACTAACTGCATTACAAACTCGAACGTGACATCTAGGCCCGTCCTATGATTGGAAACGACATATTAACCGCCTCCAGCCCCCTTCTTCCCACTGTGAACAAGGTCATGGGCTAAGCAGGTGAGTGCTCACGGCCCATATATAAAAATTCTTCAAGACAGATAATGTTGAGCACAAGCATCGTCCATTCTCCCATACCCAAACTTATCCACTCAATACGCAAGTACAGTTTTTTTTAACGACGACTAAGAAATATCTAAGGTTACATATACATCCATGATTACATGCATATGGAAAGACGATAATGCCACAATATCAGAGACCATGCAAAATAAGTGATCACCTGACTCAATATGTGTTATAACTCTACTGTACAAAGTTAGGGCTGTAACCTCTCTCTCAGTCTTTATCTCTCTGTCTCTCTCTGTCTGTCTGTCTGTCTGTCTGTCCACACACACACACACACACACACACACACACACACACACACACACACACACACAGGGGGGGGGAGAGAGAGAGAGAGGACAGAGAGAGAGAGAGAGAGAGAGAGACAAAGAGAGACAGAGAGAGAGCACGTGCAGCAACAGCAGCACCAGCAAGACTCACTCATGGTGGAGCCCTTGGAGCAGCGGCCCTTGTGGTTGGTGTGGACGCTGACGATGGCGCCCAGGTTGACGTGGCCCTCGTGCACCGCCTGGAAGTGGGGGTCGAACACGTCCGGCGGGAACCCCATCGCCGCCGGCGGCAGCCGACACAACAGCAGCACCACCAGGGACACTCCAGACATCGGCGTCATGGACTTCGGCGAGATTCGGCTTTGTCCAGCCATGGCTTGGGCGTTGAGCGCGTCGTCTGAAACAGACGTTGGTGGCGTTGTTGCTGCTGCTGTTTTTGTTGTTGTTCTCAAACTTTCTTTACTTGTTTCTCTTTCCTTTCGGTTCATTTTCTTTTCTGTTGTTTCCTTTTATTCTGACTGTTTGTCTATAAATCTATTTATCTTTCCATCTATCTATCTTTCTGTCTATCTATCTATATATCCATCTGTCTGTCTGTCTGTTTACAGATCTTTAGATAGATAAATGTTTGTTTTTGTCGTTTTGTTTCCTTTTTTTTTTTTTCGAATTTCTCTCTTTTCTTCGCTAGTCATTTTTTTTTTTTTTTTTTTTTTTTACATACATATGATTGAGCTACATTTTCTCTGTGTGTGTGTGTGTGTGTGTGTGTGTGTGTGTGTGTGTGTGTGTGTGTGTGTGTGTACGTGTGTGTGCGTTTGTGTGTGTGTGTGCGCGCGCGCGTGTGTGTATGTGTGTGTGTGCATCTTACTCCTTCCCTCTCTCTCTCTCTCTCGCTCACTCGCTTTCTCTACATTTCTTTTCGTTTATGCGCAGAATGATTCAGCTAAAGACAATATCTCTTTCTGTCTTTCTTTTCAAGTAAACACAATAGGGTTCAGATACAGACAGTCCCTCTCTCTCTCCCTCTCTGTCTTCCTTCCTTCCTTCCTCTCTCACTCTGCTTTTTTTCAGTTAAACACAATACGGTTCAGATATACTCTCTCTCTCTCTCTCTCTCTCTCTCTCTCTCTCTCTCTCTCTCTCTCTCTAATACATACGCCTACACAACTTCCTATCACTCTCCTATTTTAGTAATCTTAATTCCAGTGAAAAGATGTAAATCTGGAGACAAAAGGAAACTCTATGAAGACAGCTGTTCCGTGTAAAATAAAATAAGAAATAAGATTAGAACAAATAAATAATTAAGTAAACAGATATCTGCCGTCTTTTTAGGTGATGTTTTTCTTTCCATGTAAGTGATTGGAAACATTTTTGATGTCATAGTTTATCGACAGTACAATGACAGGTGAGTGCCCATGATTTTGCTGTGTAGCCTAGTAGGTCTTCTTCCGGGACACATTTGTACATGGGTCATCATGCAAGCTTAAAGACCCTCAAACCCCTTCTCCTACTGTCTCTTGGGAAACGGGAAACCAGAATTTATTTGTACTAGTACTACTGCTGCTGATGCTTTTTTTCTATTTCTTGTCCCTTTCCTCCTCTTCGCAAGTCCGTCGTCATAAAATATTGAATTTATGCCAACAAAAGACTTTTTTTTAAAGATATTTGTTGCTGATAACGGAGGCATTGAGGTCCGGATTATTAAATGTATTCATTTTCTCTTTTACATTTAAATATGCCATTCTGGGTTATAGTCATGTTTTTCCAAAGCAGTATACAATTGTTACATTGAACACACACACACACACACACACACACACACACACACACACGAGAGAGAGAGAGAGAGAGAGAGAGAGAGAGAGAGAGAGAGAGAGAGAGAGAGAGAGAGAAGTGAGATGACAGCTGGTTTTGACGCTACACGAAGAGAAACTTTACCTGACATTCATTTCACACTTGAAGGGCAGAGGTCTTCCAAAACCAGGTATTTGAGAGAGAGAGAGAGAGAGAGAGAGAGAGAGAGAGAGAGAAGACACACACACACACACAGAGAGAGACAGACAGACTGACAGACAGAGTGAGAGACGTATGCTCCCGTTCGTTCGTTTCCAGTTCGAAAACGAAAACCTGACGAATGTGAAGTTACAAGCGGTTGGAACCACGTGTTGTAACGACTCGCCTGAACGTCGTAAACAATTACCTTGATGTCAGAGCGCCGCGTATACAGAGGGAGTTATGTTTTCGCCGTGATAAAGCGCACACCACCTGTCGGCGGGTAACAGCACCGGTGCTCCGAACGCCTGGGGCTCTAGTGGTCCTCGCTAACTTCATTACGTGGCTGTTTGTTCTGTGTGTATTCTTCCCCCGTTCACTGGCTGAAATGCGCGACTGGCTGACATGTTTCATGATGGATTGTGGAAGCGTGAAGAAAAAAAAATTGGGGGGGGGGGGGGGGAGGGAGGGGGGGAGGGGAGGGTAACTGTTCTCTCTTTGTCATGGCGTCTCTCTGAGCACTCACGGGTCGATGGGACCATGGGGAGGGATGGGTGGTAGCGGTGGAGGTTGGGGTGGATTGGGGTGGGGGAGGTAGGGGGGGGGGGGATTATTCGAGTGGCACGTTTTCGTGTGTAAGTTAGATACAAGTACTAGATCTACTGCCAGTAGTACTACATTTGAGACTTTACCGAAATGAGTGAAAGATGCAGCCCATGCATCTGTGTGTGTGTGTGTGTGTGTGTGTGTGTGTGTGAATTTTCTGTGCATACCTGTGAATGTACGAACGGTTTGGCTATCAATATGTTTCACCTCGTTTCATCCATGGTCCTCAGTTGTATCTTCACAACACAGCAGACAGTTCAGCATGATTGACAGAGGAACTTTTTCATCTTCCTTTGTATGACTGTTCAACGCCACAACCGTTGCAAAACTTGCTCTCGAACTAAACGAAGAATCGCAAGTGTAGACATGGCTTGTCTACAAGACACCAGGCGCCTGCAACCGTAATTCACACGACACTTTAGTTCGAACAGTGAACATTTTCACACGTCTTGTCGCAATGCCGAACCTGGATCAAATGTGATTGGACAGATCTAAACAACAGTTTTCTTGTCTGATCAATCAGCGTTGGTTTGGAAAGTAGGACAGGTGCATTGATCACCAAGCAGGCAGAGTTGTCTGAATTTGTAGACGAGAAGAGCAGACGACAGAAGCGAAGCGCAGACGACAGAAGAGAAGAGCAGACGACAAAAGAGAGGAGCAGACGACAAAGGAAGCTTAGAAATGCGAAAGTTTGTCACAATCTTTCAAACCTCTCGCAGTGGCCACTGCACGGACGATCTGCAAAAGGTAAGCCAAATGCGTAGATAGGTGCAGGCTAAAAGCTTGGTTTAGTCCTCCACTCGTGAGCTGTGCGCTGCCTATTTTTAATTGGTTGAGTTTTTCATTTCGTGAGGCGTAAAGTAATAACATTAAAAAAAAAAAAAAAAGGCTTTATAGTAGGTGCGCTAACAGAAGAATGGGCTAAACTCTACTTCGACTTAAGGGAAAAAAGACCTTTACATTAGAACAGAACTTGATAAAAACATTGAGGAAATCGATCGTGGTATCAGTTCGCCGAAAAAAAAACCCACCTCTGAACCTGTCCTGCTATATTTAATCCAATTGCAAAACAATACGCGGAAACAGACCTTTAAAACGGATCTTAAATAAATTGATGCAGAGTTGGAATCCTAGTTATAAGGGATCCACATAACGTCACTGATAGCTTCGCCCCTCCCCCGTCAAATATGTTAAGCAGAATGTTATACATACATGCGTTCGCGTGCGCGCGCGCGCGCGCGCACACACACACACACACACACACACACACACACACACACACACACACACAGACAACACACACACACACACACACACACACACAACACACACACACACACACACACACACACACACACACACACACACACACATACTAAAATGGGGATGGATGGGTGTTTTATCAGCATGTTTTTTCGTTTGTCAGTGATCCACATTATACATGGACAACGTAATGCACGCATCGTTCAAACACACACACACACGCGCGCGCGCGCGCGCACACACACACACAACATTGTGCTCATGATCAAGCAAAAATAAAACTTTAATCAGGATAATTGATATGTTTATTGAAGTGAAATCTCATCACCAGATGGTTTTCTGTGCAGTCTGTCGTCAAAGATGCGTGCCAAAATAACAGCAGTCTTCTACCCGGATGCCATGGATGCCTAAAAAGGAGAGAAGGTGATCCACTGGCAATGGCAAGGGGAAAAAATAGCGGGAAAATCGCAGACAGCTTTAGAGATCAGTGAGTTGTCACGCTGGGCAGCTTTGTAGAGACAAAGAACGAAGGAAGCTGGACAAAGATAAAAAAAATCGAACCGCTTCTGAAAACACTGAAACTTGATGATGTGCAAACATCTTTCTCGGGGAAAGGTCGCTTTCCGACTTGACTGGTGTTCTGACTCGCAAAAGGAAGACACATTTCCCTAGCTGATGTGGCACTGCTTCTCAAGACAACGTGATCTACAAAATACAGAAACTGAAGAGGAGGAACATGAGTGTAGGCACCGGAACTCCCCATCAAACTTCTCTTCTATGCAGTAAATTGTGAGTTGTTTTCTCATTCTCTCTCTCTCTCTCTCTCTCTCTCTCTCTCTCTCTGTTTGTGTGTGTGTGTGTGTGTGTGTGTGTGTGTGTGTGTGTGTGTGTGTGTGTGTTGAAGAGTGTTGAATTGAAATTGTAAGAGCCATCCTATTTCGCGTATCTAGGCTGTATGTATACCAACAAACGCAGCAAGCAAAATCAGTACCACGTATTTAAGAGGTTTTAAATTCCAGATCATCATAGTATGAAAGCATCTGTTTTGTTAAGGTTTACCTAATCATTCCTCCCCAGTGTAACAATAAAAAGTAGCATCTGTGGAATTGTTGCAAATTCGACGGATGAATTCCACGCATGAAGGAAGTGATTAGAACTTCTAGACATGTTTCCGCATAAATGTAATAATTGGAGGATGGGGGAGCCTGGGATTAATTCTTACCACTTAAAGAAGTGTTTCGTCAAGTTGAAAATGTCGGTAGTCTGGCATATGTTATAAGCTTTCCATTAGTATTTAGTTTTCTGGTACTACTTGAAGAATTGCAAACGTTACACCGTTTCAAATGTCATAACTAAGAAAAATACCTTTTTTCAACAACAAAAGATTAAAATCCATTCCCCTAGAAATCATAACTTTCTCCTGAGACGTCCATTTACGAATTTTTTGCTGCATTTATTTGCCTGTTTTCTGATGCTGGGGGGTATTTTACAATTTTGATTTAATTGTCCAGAAGACTTTGCATAACTGAATTTAAGCGACGAAGGTAAACTGATTGAATTTTAACGGCAGGCTTACTTTGTTTTATCTTTCATGGTTAAGAAAAAGACATGCCGTGTTTAAATTAACAACTCTGAACACAGGAATACTGCTATACTAAAAGAAAGAAGAGAAGGCGACGAAATACTGAACCTTTTCGAATGGCACCGTTTGACCAGCTGGCTCTGTTTCTAGCGGCGCAGGTGGACGTGAGAACTTTAGAGAAGCGGGCTGAATGATGCGAGGATTAAAAAGTGTGCATGTGTATTTATCGCATGCGCTTGCGCGCAGGTTTTTCTGTTTGGTTCCACTCGTTCGTTCGCTGACAGTGGAGCGTTTGCCCGGTTATCGTGTGTTCATGCATACATTGGTTTGATGCGTGTTTCCACATGGTGGCGTGAAAAGCGATAGATGGAAGTGGGAGGATTACATCACTTTTCCCACAGCACGGTTCACGTCAGTGGTGCTATGACGGGGCAACATGTTTTATTTCATGTTTGAAAAAAGGATGTGTGTGTGTGTGTGTGGGGGGGGGGGGGGGGGGGGGCGAAGAAGGGGAAATGGGGAGAAAGCGTAAGATGATTACAGAGGAAAAGGGTGGCGCTTTTACAAGAGAATCGACTGGTTCAACTTCATGTCACCGTTTGGGCCGAGATCGGGGAAACTGGTCGAGATCGAGGTTGCTTCCGAACTGCGGTTGTGGGTAATATCCACATTAACTAATCACGTCAACAGTACTGCAGTGAAAACGAAAGAAAAATTGTCGAAAATCAGTAAGCACATTAAATTTTTCCTTCTTAGCATACCGAGAGGTCTGGATTATAAACTAACGTCAGAGTCCTCTTTTCTTCAGCGGCGTAACCAATGTCCCAGACGATTCTGTGTAGACGGTGGTCGACCTTTTCTGGTTTACTTTCAAGTAGCAATGGGGCTGGAATATGGACTATAAGAAAACGAAAGACAGAGCTGAACGTTTAGTCCCGTTTGGACTGCATCGACAGACAGCTGAACAAGGATAGTCATTCGTAACTGTTCAACCTATTAATCTCGGGGTACCAGTGAATACGTATATTTGTCTGTTAAAACACAATGAACTCATTATGCAGTTGTGTAGAGGTGTATTCTTCTCTACCCATTGATGAAACAAATGCTTGTACTTTTGCTGACTATTACATCATCCTTGCCCACAACATACCTGTATCTTCTCTCTACTTCATTGTAGTCACTCCTTTCTTTTAAGCTCAGCTACGTTGTTGGAGCTCTCCTTCACTCGTTTCAGGACAGTGCTTGTCCAGAGGACAAGGCTGTAAGAGTTCTGTGTTATTGATCACTGCCTTGTGACTCGGCTAGTGATGAGATTCTCTGATCTGTGTATTTTGGTAACGATTAT
The DNA here is from genome assembly GCA_033310375.1 of Conus canariensis. NCBI lineage: Eukaryota > Metazoa > Mollusca > Gastropoda > Neogastropoda > Conidae > Conus > Conus canariensis. Next base: position 35,248,137 of record CM065725.1, read on the forward strand.
GGACTCTGGCAAGCTATGTCATACGTTGGGGCAGTGTCCACGCATCTATAACTCCTTTTTTCCAGGTTGGGGAAAAATGTGGTATTGTTGCTTTAAATTTGCTGATGTTAAGATGAGGCTTAGCACGTCATACGTGTCTTTGCAATCACACACGCGTAAGGCGGTTATGTGCCCGTTATACACTCCACCACTGTGGGAATGGGGTGTCACGCATTCGCTTCTCTCCTGGACACCTTTGTGAATTAACCGTCATTCGGTCCCATGGAATAATCCAGTTGTAAAATTCTAAGCCGGCAGTACCCTTAATTCCAGAGTCCGAGCTCACGTTTGTTCCTGCTGCTGTTTACATTCTGTCCATAGGAGGTGCATGATATCGTTGTGGTCTTCATCTCTAATTCATTTTGCTTTCGAAATGCAGAGACAGAAACCGTTATGGTAGGTACTTGTCGCTCTGACGTAAATCTGGATGATAAAAGCGGATACAGAATAACTGGGCGTTTCTCCATCTTCAGAAACAGTAGTCCCCCCCCCCCCCCTCCATCTCTCCCTCACGCACTGTTTCCCTTCAGCGATCTGTTTTTTTTTTTTTTAATTATTAGTCTGAAATAGCGTTGAATTCCATGCAAATAGGATTTGATCGGTTTCTGTATTGTCCGGTTTACTGGGACACTTTCTCCCATCAAAGTCATCGCCAAAGTAGTCTACGTTGAATATTATCATTCACCCCCAAATGTGTTCAGTTTACTTTTATTCATTGATTGGCTTGTTCAATAAAAGATGATTGTAGTCACCTTTCCTCAGAGTCATAGGATGACGGCTACTGTATCTGAAATATGGACACACTACCACAGGGTTACTATCTATCTCCCTCCCCAGGGGTAAGTTTTAACGGATATGATTAAAACTGAAACAAAATCTATGCTTGTCCAGCCCTTCTTATAACTTCTATGAAAACTAAATGTAACTCTATGCAAAATGAAAACACATTAATAATACTGCCCACTGTCTCTCCCCCTTCCCTAGGGGCAAGTGTAATGGGCGCAGAAAGACTAAATAGTGAAAAGATTGATGTCACTGTCGCCCAGTGTTTCGGTGTCTTGGAAAATGTTATTCTGCGAGAGGCACCCCACGCCTGGAGGTACCAGGTGCAGACAGCTCCTTCATGCCTGGCTGGTTGAAGGGTAATAGTCGGGCGAGGGCCCGGGGTACTCGTCTCTTTGTCGGTGAAGATGGTGCCACACCGGAGTCCTTAGGGGTCAGGCTGCCATCTGTTGGGGATGTCCCAGTCCAAGGCTGCAGGGTGTGTGGGTCGGGGGAGGCTGGGACAGGTGAGGCCAGAGCAGGTGTCGGTGGCTGCCGTGTGTCGGATGTTGTTGGCAGGGCGTCCGGAGCGGAGGCCACACGTGGAGGTGCCACTGGCGGTGGCAGTGGGTGCTCGGGGGATGTGGGTCGGACATCAGGTGAGGTGACTGGTGGGGTGTATGGGGTGTGGGGGAATGGATGCACGTTGTGGTGAAACGGGATGAACTTCCGCAGGTGCTGGCGGTTCCGGATGGTGACCCGCCCTGACCCATCAACACGGATAACGTACTGATGGTGTTGGCGAACTTCCACCACAATGCCAGTGCGTTCCCACCGTCTAGGGTAGTTGCCACGCAGGTTTTGCAGGTATACGTGATCGCCTACCGTGAGAGGAGGGAGGCGATGTGTATGTTCACTCCAGCGTTCATGCTCCCGAGAGTGTCTCTTCGCCAGGGCAGCTTCACTCTGGGTCATGAGGTCCCTCCAGGCTTCATGGGGTGTGTATCTGCCCAGCGGGATGGGGATTGCATCACACATGGGTCTGCCAAAAAGGACCATTGCAGGGGATGTCCTGGTCTCGGGATCGATGGTGTTCCTGTAAATAAGAATGGCCCTCTGGAATTTGTCCACATCCAAAGAACCAGTTGGGCCGATGTTGTCCACAAGCATGCGTTTTTACAGTTTTCACAGCCAACTCGGCTCGGCAGTTAGCATGAGGAAAGCCAACAGAAGTGATCCTGTGATGGACTCCCCAGGACTTCAGGAACTCCTGTGTTTTGCCTGAAGTGAACTGGGGTCCTCCGTCGCTGGTGAGTTCCTCTGGGATGCCAAAAGTGGCAAATGTTTCCCGAAGGCGTCGGATGAGGCCATCAGCTCCCGACTCGGACCTGTAGACCATTGGCCAATGGGAGTACCTGTCCACAATGACAACGTAGTCTGTGTTGTTGTATGTGAAGTAGTCACTGCAAACCATCTGGAATGGGTAATCTGGTAGCCTGTTATCTGATGGTGGCTGCATGGGGTTGGATTTCGCCATGCGGTGACAGTGGGTGCACTCCTCTCGGACACGGGTGATATCAACAGTGATGTTTGGCCAATAAACAGAGTCCTGTGCCCGGGTACACATGATGTTGACGCCCTGGTGTGCCGCATGGAGGGACTGCAGGATGGTAGGGCGGAGAGAGGGTGGGATGACGACCCTCTGGCCCATCAGAACAACACCGTCAACAACACAGAGGCTGCTACTGAACCTGTGGAAGGGACGCAGAGTAGCTGGGACCTGTCTGCAGTTGGATGGGAAGCCTTCTTCAATGAGGTGGACGAGCTGCCGGAAGGTGGGGTCGGAAGCTGTGGCCTCCTGTACCTTGTCCCATGTAACAACTTGGCGACTGTCCAGGGCACAGAGGGCGACAGCTGCAGCTGTGATTGTGGAGGGGTCATTTGCTTCATCCATGCTGTCGCCGTCTCTGAGGTGTTTCAGGGCTTCCTGGTGAAAGGAAACAGAGTTCAGCTCCGAAGGGTCACCGCCCAAGCCGGGTGCCTCAGACTGATCAGCTGGGTGTCTGGAAGCGGCATCGGGGCCCAGGTTCTTCTTGCCTGACACGTACACCACTTCAAATCGGTATGGTAGGGTTTTCTCTTTAAGGTTTAAGAGACGTCTGTTGTGGATGTCTGTGAGAGATCGATCATTCAAGATTTGTAGAAGCGGTTTGTGGTCCGTGGCAACAAAGAGGTCAGTGCATCCTAAGATGTAATAGCGTGTCTGTGGAGGGCGTATGCGACTGCTAGTGCCTCGCCTTCAATGGGAGCATAGCGGCTCTCAGCAGGTGTGGTGAATCTGCTGCCGACCAGACACAGCTTCCATCCATCACGACAGCATTTCGGGGTGGTAGGCGCACAAGAGCAGTGTTTTTGGAGTAGGAAGAAGCCAATGCCATCATTGGACCAGTCTGTGGCGAGGCACGTGGGGCGTGAAGGGTCAAAGAGTCTCACTCCTTCCTTCATCTCGTTGATGATGACCTCCTTGGACTGCTGGAAGAGCCGATCGAGTTCCTCCGTCCATCGAAATGGGGTTGAAGGCTTCAGCAAGTGGCGAAAGGGTTTCATCTGTTTCGCCATGGAGAAGGCGTAAGCTCCCAGGTTCACCAAGCCAAACCACCCTCTGGCGCCTGAAATGTCTGAGGGGGTGGGGTAGTTGCGAATGGCGTCAAGGAACTTGGGGCTTGGGCAGATGTTTGTGGAGGTGATAGTGAGCCCTGCAAACTGCACAGTGTCTTGGGCAAACTGGAATTTCTTGGGATTGAGCGTGATCCCGTTGCGAGCACACAGATCTAGCCAGTTGCAAGCTTGAATGAAAGCAGACTCAATGTCCGGTGACCACATGCAGGTATCATCCACACATTTGACCTTGTCAGAGAAGTCGGCTATGATGGCATCAAAACGCTGCGTGTAGCCATCGCCGCTGGCAAGGAAGCCTTGGGGTGCAACTTTGTAACGGAAACGACCCCATGGTGTGATGAAGGTGGTGATATGGCGGTCCTCTGCCCGAATGGGGATTGAGTGGTACCCATTCCATGCATCTGTGACAGTCTTTATGGTGCCTTGTGGGACGCGGTCGGCGAGATGAAATGGGGTAGGAACATGATGAGTTTGCCGAACAGACTGACGGTTCTGGGGTTGGAGGTCCGCTGTGCGCCGTGGAGAGCCATCCGCTTTGGCAGTCACAACCATCCGTGAGCACCAAGTAACAGGGGTATTGGGGTCAACACGTTCAAGGACGCCTAAGCGCACATCTCGTTCCAGGTCCGCCTTCACCTGGTCTTGCCAGTGGATGGGGACAAGAGCAGGCTTGTGGATGGCGACAGGCTTGGCATCGGGATTGACGTGGAGCTCCAAGGGTTCACCTGACATGAGGGGAAGGGGCTGATGTTCACAAGTGTTGAAGGTCGTTGCGGCATAATAATCCAGGAGCCACTGTTTAAGGGCCTCTACATTGTCTTTCGTGGCGGACAGGCCGGGGGGGGAGCTGTGTGGGCTTGGGTGGTGGTGTACTACTGCGCTTCGGGCAGGAGCATGTTGTCGCAACTGTCTCTGATGAGGTTGCCATGCAGCTTGGGCTTGGCTCTGGAACAGGGAATGTAGGGAGTATAACGCCAAGCGCAGACAATGCTTCCCTACAGAGGAATGCCTTGGAGATCTGTTTGGAGACATAGCATAATTGTTTTGAGACAACAGCAGAGCCCGTCGCATCACAGGCTGTGATGGAGACAACAATAGCACCCAGGACTCCTAGATCCTGATCGTTAGCACCCTTCATCTTGAGTGTCACAGGGATCAGGTCACTGTCCTCAATGCCTAGTATGCGGGCAACTGACAAGGGGATGACAGTACTATGGCAGCCCGTATCTGCAACCATGGATATGTTGGCAGACTTAAGTCTATGAGGGGTTTCTAAGGGGCTCCCGAACGCAGCATGTTCTTCTGGCAGCACGGACATTTGCACCGGCAGCATGGGGTGGGGTTTGGAGGGACGGGCTATCCACTGGCCATCGAAGACGTGATGATCTAGACAGATGGGGTTTCGTGATCTCGATGTGCTCAATGTCGCTGTTGAAGAGCCGCAGGTGCTGGAGGCCATGCATAGCTGGTCAAACATGAAGGCGTTGTCATCGAAGTCGGGCCCTTGTGATGGCCTCGAGTCCTTTGGGTGTTGATTTGAAGTCCGGCTTTTTCTGCCCCCCACCACGAGGGCACACTCTGGAGGTTCTGTCTCTATGACCCCAGGTGCCACAGCTGGAGCATTTGCTGCAGGATTTAGTGAAGTGACCCTTTACAGCACATTTGCCGCATGTGAATGTCCAGGCCTCACAGAGTTTCGATCTCGTGCGACGATCATTTTTTGGCCCGTGTCCGGGACCGCCACATGCCCAACATGGTCGGTGGAGTGGTGGTCTTGATGAGGTGGTAGCCTGCTCTTTGTCACCAATTGCTGCTATGGCACCTCCAACTGCGCCTCTCGTTGCTTTGCCCTCCTCTTTCTGCGCCACATTGCTGACAATCTCATCCAAAGTCCTATCAGTTTTGGGGTCCCCAAGGAGTCAGACAAGATTTCAGGATCAGCAATGCCACGAATGAGGTGGTCTTTGATGATCTCATCGCTATAGTCAAAGACGTGGTCGCAGTCCCGTTCTCGACATGGTGCAGTGTACTGGCACAGGGATGCTTGACCTCTGAGTCGGGCGAGGAATGTCCGGATTCCTGTGCCTGGCGACTGGGTCATTTTACTGAGACGTATGCGATGGACTAGAGTGCTCTCATCCTTCACAGCAAGCCGTTGGATTGCGGCCAAGAGGTCAGCTTCTGCCATATCTGCGACGTTGCCACGAATATCACGCATGAGGTCAGTGCGCAAATCAGAGTCACAGCAGTAGAACAGCGCTGTGGCAATCATGGCATCACTGATAGCTATGCCGACTTTGTACATACTCCATTGTCGGGTGAAAGCAGACCACTGATCAGGATCACAGCCGGCGGCTATTGAGGGCGGTTCTAGCTTCAGCTTAAGTTGTGGATTTGGTCGGGTTGGGTCTGGGGCGGTGTGCGCTGTGGCGTTGTGCATCTGCAGAGCCGTGTTAAGTGCTGCCGCAAAGGCTTCTCCAAGGTCTTGAGATTCCCAGTCACACCCTTCAACTGGACATTGTAAACGTGGCATGTTGGTGGAGGTGTCGCAGGTGATGCAGAGCTAGAGTTTGATCAAGTCGAGACAGTGGCCGTAATAAAAGATGATTGTAGTCACCTTTCCTCAGAGTCATAGGATGACGGCTGCTGTATCTGAAATATGGACACACTACCACAGGGTTACTATCTATTCACAATATTT
>CM065725.1:35259317-35309317 GCA_033310375.1 Conus canariensis
CTGGTCCAAGGACAGAGCCCTGAGGAACACCATACAGAAGAGGAGAAGGGGATGATTTAGCACCATTAACGATTACCGTCTGTGTCCTGTCAGAAAGGTATGATGTGAACCATTTGAGAACCATATCGTCAAATCCAAAAGTAACCTTGAGTCTCTTGAGTAGGATAGAGTGGTCAAGAGTATCAAAAGCAGCACTGAGGTCAAGCAATACCAGAAGGGAGACCAGTTTATCGTCTGATTTACAAAGCAGGCAGTCTAAGACACTCAGAACTGCAGTTTCTGTGCTGTGGTTTTTCCTATAAGCGGACTGACACACTCCAGGAGACCATTATCTGACATGCTCATATCACATGCGCGCACACACACATACGTACAGGCGAGCGTGCTTGCACATAGTGCCCCCTCCCCCCACACACACATACAAACGTGTACGCGCTCGCATGTACACACACATACACACGCGCGCACACGCACACACACATATGTCGCGCGTGCGTGCGCATACACATACACACGTACAAACACATACGCACACACACACACATACACGCGCGCGCGCGCGCACGCACTGACAGAGAGATTCAGGTAAATGAGAATTTCATACACAGCTTTTCGGGAGTTCGCTGTCAGAACTCTTGAATTCGAATTTCTCTTACACTTACCGTGAAAATTCCCATGTTTGCTGCCTATCTTAACCCTTGTGTGATTCCAATATCGTCAGAGTTGTTTGAGATAGGCCTTCTTCCCCTCGACATTCCTAAGACAGTTATCTCTCTCGTCCATATCACCCGTGGCAAGGGCGTGGACGTTCAACCTGAGAGTAAGTACCTTCTACATCCATTCCTGTCCAGCGGTTATATTTCGGGAAGATATAAAGCAGTGGGAAGCGAATCGACGTTTCGGCTTATGAGTGGCGGCGAGCTACGGTTGCGGGTGCCGGGTGTACTTGACAAAATTAGCCCCCTCCCTCCCCTCTCCTTCCCCCGTTCCCCATCCTTTAAAAAAATTCCATCATTGCACTGGAACCATAAATGCGTGAGCCTTACAGCGAGGAGAGGGGAGGAGGAGGGGTGTGTGCAGAAGACGGGATGAAGGTCGCTAGGGGGAGGGGGGGGGGGGGTTGGCGGGAGAAAGACGGGATTAGTAATAGGATCGCATGTGCCATAAATTCTCGTTAGTGCTCCGGGGCGGGGCGGTCGTTGGGATATCAATCAAGCGATGTCGGCCACACAACTATGGGAAAACCAGACTACGAGCAAACTAGTGCCGCGACTAATGTTACACCGACTATGAGCGAAGTGTCGCAACTGTCTTATTACCGAAGTCTGCGTATGGACTTTGCCACATCATACGGCTCCATGCACAATATATGAGAGAAAAAAAAAAAAAAAAGACAGAAGAAGAAGAAGAAAAGGGTGGAATGGAGATGGCTGGAACCATATGGAAAAGTCCTAGCCAGTGTTTGGCCTACCCGTAAATCTGCTGCACGCACGGTGATATCCTGAGTGCCTTTCCACCTGGTGTTTGCACTGTTGCCTGCCGGTTTTGTGGGCGTGTCATTGCCCTCATGTTTGGATTAACGTAAGGTGTTGTCGATGCAAAGTTGTTTTTTTTTCTCTTTCTTTAAAACACTGAGATTCTAAAAAGTATAGCATGCACATTTTAAGCGAAACATAACCTCGTACATGCAGGTGCTTTGTTTATCTGTTCAGAAGGAGTATACTTGTTTCTCAAAACACAAGCTTTTGTAGTTGCTTGGACCGCCCTCCTCCCCCTTCTCTCTGTGTCTGTCTCTCTCTGTCTCTGTGTCTGTCTGTCTGTCTCTCTCTCTCTTGTAACGTTTCTCAATATCTGAAAAAAAAGTGTTAATGTAGTAATATTGAACACACACACACTCACACACAAATACACACACATGCACTCACACACACACACACACACACACACACACACACACACACACACACACACACACACACACACACGCACGCACGCACACCACATCACACACCACACACACACACACACACACACACACACACACACACACACACACACACACATTCGTATATATTTCGGACTCAGTAAATTGTCCGCGGATCTCTGTGAAACGAAGGCTGATCAGATGCATCAATACCAGTGAACACGTAGGATTTGGCGCACTTGCGGGTTGCAGTCCGGATCCATCGAGCAAAAACAACATTCATAAGTATGGAAGATGGTGGGGACATCTACTAAGCCACTACACCGTAACAAGCAGAGCCAGAAATCTGCAACTACCACCAATGCGTGAGAGAGATGGAGAGTGACAATTCGGTTGCATAAAACAGTTTAGATGTATCTTTGCTAGTTTTGGATATAATAATAATACCACATGAAAGATGGATTCGGGCACGGTTTTATGTAAGAAGCACTTTTAGACGTTGACGGAGATGTGCGCTCTTCCGAGTGCCCTTCTGATTTCTTCGTGTCTTTGTTCAACACATAGCAATGTCGTGGCAGAAACTGGTTTGCATCTATCAGCATGTAATCACGTTATCTCTCTCTCTCTCTCTCTCTCTCTCTCTCTCTCTCTCTATATATATATATATATATATATATATATATATATATATATATATTTCATTTCAATTATAATCAAAGCTTGCTCTTATGTCTAAGATTGAAGAAATAGGGGGAGATAAGCATTCACATCTGCAGTGGTAGATAATTCTGCCTAACTAACAGTATGTGCTTGAGTGGGTGAATGGGGAATAATAAATGCTTCTCAAAATGAGCCTTCAGCAAGCTTACGGTGTGTGTGTATGTGTGTGTGCTCCCGCGTGCGCGCGCGCGCGCGTGTGTGTATGTGTCTGTGTGTGTGTGAATACCATCGTCATTGGAAATGTCAGTCTGTCTGTCTGTCTGTCTGCCTCTCTCTCTCCCTCTCTCTCTAATCCAGAGACCACGCAGTTCACAGCATTCTTGAGCTAGCCAACAACTGAACAACAGATATATCACGAATGCGCACGTGCGTATACCCTGACCCTTCCCAAAGACCGCAGGTAAAGGATAGGAAAGGTCAGGACGGGGTCGCAGACACAAGGTGGGAACCACCCAATTGATGAGATTCTGATAGGGAAGGGCATCTGGGCAGATATACTGTCCGTCTGCGCGGGATTCGTTCGGGGATACACCGAATTCTAACAACACGGCGTTAAATTGCTCCTTTGCTCGTTCTCGTTAAGTAGACAAGCTGCATTTCACGTAGATATAAACAGGTACTTGGGAAAAGCTTATCTAATGATTTCAGACTTGGTATGTTTTTTTGTTTGTTTGGTTTTTTTTTGTTGTTGTTGTTGTTGTTGTTGTTGTTTTTTGTCTCGAATTAGTCTATCGAGCACGAGCTGTTGCAAGATTCTGCCGAATTTGAGAAGTGATCGCTCGTTCTTCGTTGTCCTGAGTGTTGTTGATCTTGCCTGAAGAAAACCTAAGAGGTCAAAACGCGTCGTGTTTTGTCTTGTAATTCGTTTCTCCATATTAATTGGCGGGGTTATTTCAAATAACTTTTAAAATTCAGCTCACTGAAGTCAAAAGCGAACTCCGCAAGCTGAACACTTTCCAGCTTAACATGATTAGCTTTAATGAATTAGTAGAACTGCTGGGCTACCGTAGAGTAATTAGCGTCAAGTACTTAGTTACTGGGTTGCCGAGGACAACACTGGTGGTTTATTCACCGAACACTGTGACGCCAGAAGCCAGCCAGCGCTCGTTCAGCCTCCATGTGGTACACACTCCGTGTGAAGACATCAGCTCTGCTGACAGCAAACTCCTTACTGGTGCATCCTAGGTTCTAAATATTGTTATCGATTGAAAACAGGATGAAAATACACTGTGGCACAGTTTCATAATGAACGTTTTTATCAGGTCTCATGAAGGTTAAGTTATCATAAGTTATGGGTAAGGGGGTACGGTCAGTACTAATGCAACATACAAGCTCAAACTCACTCACCTACTCACACACACACACACACACACACACACACACACACACACACACGCACGCACGCGCGCGCACACGCACAATCACGCACGCAAGCACCACGCACGCGCGCACGCACGCACACACACATACACACACGCACGCGCGCGCGCACGCGCACACACACACACACATACATACACACACACGCACGCACACACACGCTCTGTGTGTGTGTGTGTCTCTCTCTCCTCTTTCTCTCTCTCTCTCTCTCTCTCTCTCTCTCTCTCTCTCTCACACACACACACACACACACACACACACACACACACACACACACACACACACACACACACACGGCGAACTGATGAAGGAAACGGGTCTTTCCTCATTTTGCTTCGTTGTTAAATGTGCCGAGTACGGTTGTATGCCAGTACTTAGTATTTGCTCTGCCTTTCCCGTTTCTGTTGAGAGTAATCTGCGAATCCTCTTAACTTTTTCGCCAGCCTTTAAAGACTTATACCCTCGTAATTTCAGATACGTAGGCAGCTGAGCTTACATTTAGCGTGAATAAATGTTTCTCGTGTCGATAGTTATTGATCGAGTGTGCAGTGCTTAGACAATCTTTTTTTTTTCCGCGAGCAGTCTCGGACACGCACAACACAGACAGATTGTAGGCGAAAGACGGAACATGGGGGTGGGGATGGAGGGGGAGGGGGGAGGAGGCAAAGAGGGGGAAAATATCTGGTTTAATTTCATTTAAACGGGTTTAGCATACTTCATTCATTTTGAAAAGATGTGGAAAAAGCCACGGTGTAAAAAGCAGTCGTTGTGAGAAAAACTCAGAAGGGTTTGGACTTTTCCCTGCATATTTGTCTCGGCTTTGGCGGTATTTGCTGTATGTCTAGACAGGATGCAAGTCGATACTATCGTAGAAAATGGTAGTTAAAGTGGGGTTATTGTGGCGGTCGGTCTTCAGTTTTCCTGATTCTTGTATTTTCTTTAACGTGTGCAAGTCGTTTTGTACTACTGATCAAAAATTCACATAGAAAAAATATTCAGAATAATTCTTGCAACGAGACACATCGTTTGAAAACAGAAGGTTCGTTTTACTTCACAGTCTGCTTTCTATTCTGCTCACTGTTTAACTGTGTAGGCATTTCTGTGTTATGTTTGCTACGCTGTATTCTTTCAGTATTTTAGGTTGGCACTGATGGTCTGACAAGATCAACGGGTATAAACATAAGTCGAGCACCTGTTTTGTCTGGTCCATGAGTCCTTACCCCTATCTTCTTTTCTAAATTATCATCATGGAAGCTCCCTCCCTATCTCCACCTCTCTCTTCCTCCCTTCTGCCCCCCCCCCCCCCCCCCCCTCACACACACATACAGAGAGAGAGGGGAGAGTTCTCCTATCCTTCTGCCGAGAAGTGTGGCACGAAATGCCCGCATGCCATCCATCATAATCATTCCCCTGCTTGGCACCATCTGGCCTGTATCTTGCGTCATCGATCCACCAACAAAAGAAAACTGCGCGAAAAAAAGAAATCCCGCAGTGATAAGGCGGTTTTATCATCACATCATTCTTCAAGAAAACACACGCTATAGGATGATCCAGCCATGACCTCTTTCTTCGTGTAAAATAGATCTCATGTCTTCTTCAGCCACCATAGCGACTTATATCCAATATACGGTTCTGATTCACCATGTAAAATGTGCAGTACAGCATAATTCAGAAACAACTGGTTTGTTCGTATTAAGAAATGTATCTGTCAGTGACTGAGGGCCAGAGAGCGTGATGTGCCGGAGTGACACCATAGTTTCCCTTGGTGTACGGCATTGCAATCGCCGTGAACACCGTCAGTTGGTACAGAGACTGCAAGAGCACTGTTCCTCACAAATGTTCCATTCAGCAGTGATCAAAACTGTATTAAGCACGATTAGGTATAAACAGCGCGAAAAGATTGTCGACAGTTGGTCAAAATCTGCAAAGCTCTACAGTTACTTTGACTTCATAACTCTCCCTACTGTGCTCCCGGCACGGTATTTTTTTTTTTCTTTTTTGTTTGTTTGTTTGTTTATTTTGTTTTTGTTTTTGATCCACTATCGATAGCCAGTGAAGCAAAAAGATGACTGTAAGTGTTCCTTTGTGAATTTCTGATACAGAATTATTGAAAAGAAATGTTTATGGATGTTAAAAAAAAAAAAAAAAAGGTGGGGGGGGGGGGGGGGATATAGACCATACCATCAAAGCCAGGTAGGTCGTCACTGTACCGTCATCTTTTCTTCCACACAGCCGAGGAAATTGATGGGAACAGTTTGAATCCAACAGAAGCCAGCATTTCATCCCTTTGTTTTCGGTAGAAGGGTTGATGAACAGGTGGACCGGCCTGTATGAAAGAGAGATGGTGGTTGGTAGGGGATGCGCGGGGAATGTAACGGAGATAGTTCAGGGGAAAAGTCAAGTTGATGACTCATGGATTAGACTTAGTCGATGCCCTCCCTACACATCAGTCTAAGGCGCTGATCAGACCTTGAGTGCATGCCTGATGTCATACTGTCACACAGTGTAGTGATTAAAACGCAGAAACATGCCGTGTAACGCAATATACAGTGCAAAATGGAAAGAATACTGACCAAATTATGACCTGCCCCTCGGGACGAAGTCACCTGCGCAATAAGCATGACTTCTCTTGACAGAGAAAGGGGGTGGGGATGGATTGGAGTTGGAGGTAAGGAGCCTCCACACTCGACAAGTGACAGGTTACTGGTCAACTGGAGTAGATTCAACTTAGCAGAGAGGGGATCGACCTTCGTTTGCTGTCCATCGTGTTCCTGGATAAGAGATTTCTCCTTACGGACGGTTGAGACGGGTCCAACATTCTGACCACAGACTGGCCATGGTCAAGTCCCTGTCTGAACCACCTAGAACATTTGGGGATCAGTTTGAAACTACCACAGCAACATCCATCGTGAAACTGCCGGAGAGGCATAACTACAGCAGGAAGTTAAATCATCTATGGACATACTGCCAGTCAACCGTCATTACGTGTTCCACGAAGCTGGTCATCACTGCTGCAGCAGGGCGGGAGGGGGCTACATCAACAACTGATGCCTTACAGGAGGGGACGAGGGTAACAGTGATGAGCATTGAAATGACAGGCGTCATTTTTAAAGCGGAATCGGACATTTATTGAATAACTGAAAAAGTTTTAGTTTCATATTCTGGGCACTGTGGAATTCTAGAATAGAGCAGAAGTTTACTTTCATTGAATTTGTTTTTCCCCCAGTCCGTATAACTATCGGCAAAGTGAGCAGGATATGGTTGTTTTGTTTTCTGCTTGTTTCTTTAGTTGTTTATGTTTAAAGTCTGTCCCTTCATAATTACGGCCCCAAGAAAGTATAGGGTAATGAGGGGAAGTGGGGAGGAAATAACGACTTTAACTTGAAGGACAAGAAGGATTTACACGAGTACGTTTTGTACCAAAATGAGAAATCCCCAATCTGTTGTCTTCGATGTCCATCAACCAGGTTCCTGTGTCCCCAGTCCTTTCTTTTCGGCAAACTCAACAGCTCGAGATGCACTGACTGCAAGTTCTGCAAACAGGCGGGATTTCATTCCTGATACTGGTTTCCCCCATAGCCACACACACACACACACACACACACACACACACACACACACACACACACACACACACACTCACACACACACACACACAGGAAACAAGACTGACTTTTAACGAAATTTTCGGTGTGCTTTAGAAGGCTATCTTAAAGGGTTGTGTGAATGATTTTTTTTTTTTAAAGGACTTGTGGAATGACTTTTGACGCGGTGACAGCCCTGATATGGCCCTCTGGGTCGGCTGGGCAACATTACCCTATCTTAGCTTACCTTACACCTCTTGCTCTCTGTCTCTGCCTTTAGCTCTGTCTGTCCCTCTCTGTCTCTTTCTGACTAATGAGATGAATCTCTCTCTCTCTCTATCGCTCTCTCGCTCTCTCACTCTCCCTCTCCCCCCCTCTCTCTCTCTCTCTCTCTCTCGCTCTCCCTCCCTCTCTCTCTCTCCCTCTCTCTCTGTTTCTCTCGTTTTGCCTGGAGAAGGATGGTCCTCATTGATTTGACTTAATCGAGGCAGCACAACAGATCCATATTGTTTTATTCGAGTCATACAGTCCCGTGTTTTTACTCAACCTTTTACGTAATTCAATCCACCAATCATTGATTTTAACAGAATCCAGTGCGGTGGCATCATTAAAGAGGAAGCGCTTTTGGTGTCACATAAACCGACCATCTTGCCAATACAGCCGTGAGGCACCAAGGCTGACTTATTTCCAAACCACAGTCAACTTGTTAGTATGCGAATTAATGATGGAACTGCCATCAACCCATACAAATCCGTAGTGAATGAATAAAGGGTGAGACACTACATCAGCCAGTATCTAGACAATGTCGGGTCTTAAAGATATTAGACTGATGCTGTTGCTGAACTTAGGTTGCCGGAGAATTAGATTTTTTTTAAAAATCTGTGGCGAAGGTGTAGAAGGGAAAACATTATTAGCAATTCCGGTTTGATTTCCTGTCCATGCTATTTTTCTTTCTTTTTTTCAATAGAGAGTGCTTATCCAGTGTTACAATTCCAAGTGGAAACCAAACGATAATTATGTGTACGCACGAACGCACAGACAACGACCAGGGTAGGTTCAACATGCAAATCGGCCTATGGTGGGCACGTTTATCGAGTTCTGCGATTCCCCCACAACATGCACATCATCACCCATACATCTCTCTCTCTCTCTCTCTCTCTCTCTCTCTCTCTCTCTCTCTCTCTCTCTCTAATGCTTCGTTTTTTCTTCATTTCTTTTAAATCAGGTTTTTGTTTTTGTGTTTTACATCAGTGCTTGTTTCTAGGTCGTTTTTTTTGTTTTTATGGGTCTCTGTGTAAACGTGTAACCACATATTGATGCATGCGTTAAATCATTTAAAACATTCATGTATGCGTTAAATCATTTAATACATTGATGCACGTGTTGAATTATTTAATACTAGAATCTTTACGGCAAAATGAAAAATAGCTAAAGAAAGACTTTTACCTTAATGAAATGAACATTGTCGTTGCCTCTCTCTCTTCTCTCTCTCTCTCTCTCTCTCTCTCTCTCTCTCTCTGACAGCGAGAATGTGTCACCGTGAGAGAGAAAGTAGACCTTACAGTTTTGTGATATTTTGGTCAAATAGATTATTTTATTCCATAAGAAGTCTAGATATAGACGTGTACGAGCACAACATGCATGAATTGTTAGCCATTTCGTCCATAACAGGCCATCTCGTGCCAGAAAAATGTATCAGGATAGGCAGTTAAGTAGAAAAACTGACATGAAGATGACTCATTTTTTGGCTTGCACATGGGTGTGACAGACAGCTCGCGTCGTTTACGAATACGACAGTGCCGTGAATGAGAGCTTGAGGCTGTGGATGATACGTCATTCTTCGGTAAGTGTCGGTTGACAGTAAACGGCGTTTCCACTTACAACGTCCTCCCTGAACGTGCATGCATTTATGCTTTCATATCCGGCACACATTGATTGACAACAGGAACGTGAATGTGATGGTTAATGTAACTGTAGTAAAGACATTGAATCTCCGCGCTGTTACGTCATTCTCACGGCAGGCCCAAGAGCGTTGGAGAATACATATTGAGACGGTTCACGTCAGGCCAGTTTGTAATTCCACTCCTGAGGATCACGTACGGCTCACATTGTTCATCCTTCAGGATGCAAAGGGCTCACGTCGTATTTTCGGCACTCTGATACGCACATCCCCTCCTTAATCTGACGAAGTAACGGCTCTGTAGCCGCCGAACTGTCTGTCCCAATCGTCCGATACATCCAGATTTTGACATTTCAGTCGCTTTGGGCATTTGACCGGCTATTGCCGGACTGAACGGTTGGTCATTTCGGCCGTTCTGACTGTCCAAGTAGTAGGCCGAAGCCGAAATAGCCTTACTCTATTTCCCCGGCAAAATTCCTCGCTCCTCAATATACACAATCAAAATGGTGTGTGTGTGTGTGTGTGTGTGTGTGTGTGTGTGTGTGTGTGGTGTGTGTGTGTGTGCGCGCGCGCGCGCGCGCGCGCACAAGAAGGTGAAGGGGTGGTTGGATGGTTTAGGTCATGGCTGGGTTGGGGTGCGTAGGTAGATGGATATGCGTAGGTAGATGGATATGCGTAGGTAGATGGATATGAGAGTGGTGTGGAATGGGTATTCAAACTGATTAACGCATTGCAACAAAATGTGTATCTGTTTGCTTGTTATCCTGAGAATGGTTTATAACTATTCAGAATGTTTGCATGGTCAGAGCGCGGGACTGAGAAATCTTTTTCTTTTTCCTTAAACTCTTTAACAGAGCCAACAAAATGAAGAAAGTCTGGCGAGTGGCTGTCCTGTTGGATGGGTTGTCATTACTAAACTGTGCATGTTGGCCTACTGCGTGCGCAACACACGGTGTCTCAACACGTTATAGCAACATTTTGTTGCTGAACGTCGTTAAGCGGACTGAAATGAATTGATTCGCTAGTTTTGCGAAAGGTCTTCGCTCCGGAATCCAGGATTTTAACAAAGTAAATCTCTTAATCTGATTACACATAGTCCTACGGCTCCATGAGCAGATGGACTATGAATATCACTGCATTGGCGGTTGCATTTCGTTTTCCGTGAAGTCACTCCTATGCACTTCTGCACGGTTGTTTTTTTCTCTCTGGATTACATTTTGTTTATTGACTTGTGTAGACGCCATTTAAAGGTCTACTTTCGAGACAGGCAATAATCTGTCGAAAAAAGGTCTGCAAGTCGTGTAATCACGGTATGCGGATTCATTTCGTGGAAATGTGTAGTGTAGATTCAATTAATGAAAAACCGCTTTTGCTTACCTGTTTAAACCCAGCATCTTGAACAGGAAACTGTGAGGTCACTTGTGGGGGATGCAAGCATTCTTCTAATGTTAACAAAATCAGTAAGAATTGAACTAAAAATAGGCATATGATGGATATTTCAGCCCCAGAGGTTTGTGGAGATTAAAGCTAAATCTATGGCCCTTGACTGTCATCTGGAATCGTCGAGCATGCATGTTTTTGAAAGGAAGGAAGAAGACACAAAAAATGACGTAAAATATGCATTACGTAGAACAGCCCTCCCAGAACTGGGAGCAGACGAACACGGCAGAAAACGTCTTTGTCTCCGCTGAAATATCGTCAACTCAGTTCAAAGGTTTGCTGGTGAAAGTGTGTGTATTTGATAACCACT
The DNA here is from genome assembly GCA_033310375.1 of Conus canariensis. Lineage (NCBI taxonomy): Eukaryota > Metazoa > Mollusca > Gastropoda > Neogastropoda > Conidae > Conus > Conus canariensis. The sequence goes on from CM065725.1 coordinate 35,270,576, forward strand.
TAAAAGTCGAGTTGAGAACTACAATGGCTGGATTGATCTGACATGCATTGAGCATCCAGCTCGTTTGAACACACCACTGATGTAATCAAGAGAAGAAAAGCAAAGCCAAGATTAGGCTGATATATGTTTATCTCAATAACAGGTGAACTGCCTATTCTGATGTATTGTCATGCTTGATCGGAAACGATTTAAGTGCTCGTTTTCACTTCAGTCGAAACACTTGGTATATCCTGTCAACCTGACAATTATTGCCGATCTCAAAAGCAGACTTTAAAACAGACTCCAAAGCATAAAGAAAGGTTAAAAAAAAAAAAAAAGGAAAAAAGTCGGATGTATGGAGAAAGAACGGTCACAGCAACCCTGTCCTTAAAACTGGTACCATTAACTCCATGCAGTGCGGTTACCTGCTGTCATACAGATATGGGACATTTTGTGATCACCTGTTTGTGAAACGGAGAGAGTACTGGTGGCCTTTGGTGTTCAAGTGTGACTGTGTGAAAAACTTCGCAAGGCAAGAAAGCTGTCTTAATTCCAGACGGGGAATGTATTATTTTCACTTGTGCTCGAAGCGATTGTCTTATACGCCTCCCTGGTTAGTTGGATATATATGTGCAATGCGAATGTGATAAAACCCATGATGTAATAAGCCTGGCTTTTACTTCATCTAGTACACTTGATCCATACCACCACTTTCCGTCCACCTTGCCTCTGTGACGTCATCTGCGACCTTTCCTTTCGGGGTTCGGGTCTGGTTGCTCTGGTGTTTCGGAAACGTCTCTGTCTCTGAAGTCGATAATGGAGTTCTGAAGAGTGATATCGACCGCCACCGCCCACAGTCTACGCCTCGGTCAAAACAAAGTCATGTACGGATGCAGTAGTTCTGGTTAAAAAAAAAAAAAAATAAAATAAAATAAAATTACATCAAGCACACGGTGCATAATTTATTTTCCTATGTACGGTATGCTCGTTATATACAAATCGTGATTGGTTACGGATTCTTATGTGCCTGCCAAGGATTAGTATTGGTACTGTGACAATTTATGAAGAAGTGAGGGTGGTTGCTGGATTTTTAGTTGTGTCAAATGATGCATTACCGCTAAACTTAACCGTTCACATGAAAATAAAATGGTTATAAGCGACTTTTTCAAAATAAAGGAAGCAAGAAATACTTTTCAACTTTACGATTGTGTAAGTTTTTTTGTTGTTTTTTTAAACATCGGTGTAGAGTGACTGTTACGAGGTGACTGTCCTAATATGCCGCTTTGCGGTTGGCTGGGCTGTAAACAACAGAAATTCAACACGTACACACACGCGCGCGCGACCCGCGCGCGCGGCACACACACACAACACACACACACACACACACACACACATGCGCATGTATACTCGCGCGCGCGCACTTGCACACACACACACACACACACACACACACACACACACACACACACACACACACACACACAAGCTCATCTCTCCATTCTTATCAATGTTAACAGATCCATATAGTGTTGCCGTACTATCATCATCGACATGGCGCCATGCAGTCGGCTGGGCTATAAAGAATATGAATCAACAGCTAAAGCTGACCTTTTTGCGCTGTTCTTTCTCGTTTCTTGTCAGCTAGTAGAAGTCACCAGCGAAATGTATTCATCTCAGTAAAATTGCGTAATAGCTTCTGGTCTACTGCTTGTGAGGTCTACTTTCTGCACGAGCTCATGCCTTAAATATATAGCCAGAGGATTCATTGCACTTGAATATCTGTCCATTCCTCGTGGGTGGGAGATCTCCAAAACCACTTTGCTGTAAATGATAATCCTGGTCGAAATCGCTAGAAAGACTGCCAGAGTCTGCACAGTTGCTTCCCAAAATGAAGCTGCTGTATGCTAATGGTATGCAATAAGCCATGCTCCGCACTGGTATGTCTAGCCTGCAGACCTTCATGACCTGTGGGTAGGTAGAGTTTCGGAGAAATGGGTTAAAATGAAAGATTTTTATGGCAGCCATTTGCATCGCTAGTACAAGAATTGAATTTATCTTTCCTGCGCAATCCTGCCTCCACCCCACCCCCTCCACCCCCTCTCCTCCTCAACACAGCACATCTTAGTAAAACGAGAGCCGAAAGTGCTAACTTTGGCAAATCTCGTACCTATTCTGTGCTGCTATCGGCAAATTCAAAAGCCGTTTTGCCATAACCTGTTATCCCTTTCCAACAGCGGACGATTACAGAGGCGTTCGACGCGAACTGTCCTCCAGGTGATAGGGAGAAGCCCAAAACGTCAGTGCTAATCCTGGCCTCCAGTTGGTAGAGAATCCGAACATGCTGGCAAGAAGATTCGTTTGTGATAACCTTCTCGGCTATCTGAAGGTCTCGGCTGGAAAGATCGAGTGAAGTGAACTTTCCGCTGGCGAGGGGATTCAAAAGCCATTTTTATGGCGTACTTTCCTGCGTGCTAGCATTGAAGTCTGCGAGCTGTGCGTTTTTCAGAGCCCTGTATGCATTAACGTGTCCTCTGTAGAAGGGTGGAAAATTCCTCCTCCGTTGGAGAGCTGGGGTCAGTTCTAAACTATAGTTTGCGACCTCGCTTTCCGGAATAATAAAATAGGAGTTTCCTCATTCCTTTGTTTGGCTTTCACCCCTGGGTTTGTCCGGGTCACCAGTTTTATACATTTTACACTATCCCAGTGTATGTTTATGATGACAGCTTTTTCTTTCCTTTTTTTTTTTTCATCCAGACTTCAATTTTGTTTTTAACTTTGATGAGATTTCATGTTTTGGCTGACTGTTCTTAAGACTGCTTTTTTTTTTTTTTTTGGTCTGTTTTTTGTTTTTTGTTGTTGTTGTATTGATGGTACCGTTAGGAGGTATGTATTTAGAAACTGGACAGCTTGGAGAGGAGGGGCAGAAGGGGGCAGAATGCAAGTAGATCAAATCTGAATTTGCCATACTACGAGCTGGGAAACTTACTTTTGTATGGACGTGAACCGGTGTTATTTTTTCTGTGGTGGGCAAAGTCAAAACAGGCATTATCAGGAGATGTTGAAAGATATCTGAGAAACTCTAGATATCCCCTTTCTGATTGTGAAACCTTACCACTCGTAGCATAAAACATTCTGTGCATTTTGAATCACTCATAAACGGCATGCAAGGCAACAAGATTACTGACCAACTAGCAGAAAATGCCAAATGCGCCGATATTCAAATCTGAAACTCTGATGTGTTCCTTTCGTCTGAGAACCGAAGAAAAATAAAAACGGTATCATGCAGGCTACCTAACACACCTTTCAGACACATTCTTGTCTTCTAGGGAAAGGGATTCCATTATGTGTATTGTGTGATGAACCGCTCAACATAACCAGGCACAAGCACGTACTTCACTACAGACATCGTGGGGACCGAATCCTGAGATATTCCATTTGGCGTGATCTTCAGTATTCTAAAAGCAAGCTTTTTATTTGATCGGTCTCTAAACGGCTGCAAAAAGTTTCCCAACAGTTCTGGACTAGATTCCCTTCTATAAGATTTCCAAGGTAAATGTGAACTGATGCGTTTCTTTGCTTTTTGTGTGTGTGGTTGTTTTTGTTTGTTTCTTTGCTTTTTGTGTGTGTGGTTGTTTTTGTTTGTTTCTTCTCAGTGGCGTCTCTCTGGCTTCTCCCATGTTCCTCGAATCCAGTTTTCAAACACATGTGCTGTCGGAAGACTCAAAAAATAAGCTTTGGTCTGTTTCACTTATCAAGAGAGGAAAGAGTCCCGGATAGGAATTGGAATGATCCATTTCCTTGAGTAGGAAGAACTCGAAGAAAGTTGAGAAGTCATGTTTCCCTCTGTTGGAAAGAATCTGAGTTGCAGAAGGCAGTGAGTATAGTCCTGGTCTGTTTGGTTTCCTCACAGTAGATACAATCTCAACAACCTGAGTCATCCTATTTTTTGTGTTCAAGGAAGAATCCTCAATAAGCCTGGGCTGTCCATATTTCAGGTGATGGGTTACATCAGAAAGTAGTCTTGCTCCTTTTTCTTTGAGGAAGGTCGATTCTCAGTTAAACCAGGTCTGCTGCATTGTCGTGAAACTGGAACCGTCCAATAAAAAAAGGGTCTTGGTTTTCCTGTTTTCTCGAGGAAAATAAAATCGTGTAAAATCGGGGCTATTTCTTCTTCGCAGCAGAAGTCGGGTAACATTGAACTGTTCTGCTACACACTGTAGAACGGAAAGTTCGAATTTGCTTAGCATGGACATTGCGGCTCCTGGGTAAGGGTGAGTGGGAAGGAGGGATAGCGGCGCAATTTAGCACATGACCAGGCCAACGGTAACAGCCGCCGTCTTGGGGATGAAGGGAATTCGCCAAAGAATAGTTTGGCGCTAAAAAAGAAAGTGCGGGCAAATACGTCATCGATTTGCGCTTAGAAACCAGCCCTCGGGTAATGGCCGATAATTGCTGTGTGGTTTAAGCCGTGAGCTTTCCACCAGTAAGGAGAGGACAACACGTGAACTGCACAGGGACTGACGTTGGAGCAGGAGGAACCCGGTGTGACCCGCGATAAATACCACCATGCCAAAAACATCACCAAGGGAAGATATCTGACGGCGTTTTCAATTGGAGGCCTTTGTTCAAAACCCTGCAAGATAATTTCCCTTTGAAAAAGAACAAGAGTCTTTCTGTGAAATATTAAGGTCAGGTGCGTGATAACAATGAACGTGATATCTTGTGTGTTTATTTGATATTCATGTACAACACAACATTAGGATGTTTTCTAGATGAAATTCACCTTGACCCTTGACGGAAAGAAAATAACGGAGAGAAATCCTGACTGGAGACGAGTTGAGCGATAGTAGTCTATAGTGTTTCCTGCGGAGAACGATGCAGGCATTTACACCGAATTAATTCGCCGACCATCTGGTACTGCCGGCAATCGATCGCCAGACCACTGACCAAGAAAACGATCTATTTGGGCAGTCTGTGTTACAACCGCTGATAGGGCCCGGTGCCTTCCGCTGGGTCTTTAATCCATGGGAAAATTGAAACCGAGGTCCGTGTTGAGAGACCGGGCGGCGGAACCCCGGCTGTCGCTTCCGCTTGGAATGCAACAACTGGAAGTGGCGCTGAAAGAGTTAATGGGAACCGATGTAAATCTGACGTCATGTTTCATTGCTTGGAACACACAAAAAGTACTTAGAAAGACCTATAAAATGTTTCAATTAATTTCAAGACAGTTGTGTAGAATGGAATGCAAAGCTAAAAGAGACAAACAAAACACACACACACACACACACACACACACACACACACACACACACACACACACACACACACACAATTACAAGCCTTAATAAAATTTGATTTGTCATAGAAACCAGAGGGCGAAAGAACAGTGTTTCATCTGCTAACTAATATAGGGCAGAAGAAGGGGAAATGTAATAAATCAACAATAAGCACAGTGAAATAAAGAACTGTCAGTATCGTTGGCACTTTTCCACCAACTTTCAAGAGGATAAAAATTTCGAGACGTGCTGAATGTGAGAACATCATTTTTCAGCCTTCGACTGAAAAATATCAAAGTCGCTTCTTTCGGCTTTCTACTTTCAAATCGAATTGTCTAAAAGGCGTGGTTTCCTCCCACCCACACCTCCTCTCTCTCTCTCTCTCTCTCTCTCTCTCTCTCTCTCTCTCTCTCTCTCTCTCTCTCTCTTTAGAGGGATCTTTGGGGTGGAGGAAGTGGTGGTCCAATCACTGTTATTTTATTGTGCCACATTTCTGTGTGCGTGCGTGCGTGCGTGCGTGCGCGTGTGTGCGTGCGTGCGTGTGTGTGTGTGTGTGTGTGTGTGTGTGTGTGTGCGTGTGTGTGTGTGTGTGTGTGTGTGTGTGTGTGTGTGTGTACGTACACATTTTGCAACGTCATTCAAATAGTCGACGACGTATAACCGATGTAGGATGCATTCGAAATTTCCGCGGGTCAGCACGTAAAGGATACTGTTGTTTTGATCGAGTAGTCACAAACATGGAAAATAATTGCCTATTCTGTCTTCTGAATGACATTTACACACAAAGCAGGGCAAATGCACTGTGATGTGAGCAAAGAATAGTTATGGCTTTTTGCATGAAATATACCTAACCTAGACTACTTCACCTCAAAAACTGTTTTAGTCTTGCAATAAAAACAAAAAACAAGTAGTACCAGCCGCCGTGGCGAAGTGGTTAGCGTCGCGGACTCCCGGCTGGGAGGGCGTGGGTTCTAATCCCATCAGAGTCATGTGGGTTTTTCTGCTCCGACCGGCTCCTACCCAGAGTTGAGTTTGCTGCGGACTCAGTTGGGAAGACTGGGACCACACAGTCGAGTTTCATCCACTTAATGGATACGTTTCTGAGAGTGTTGCTCAAATTTCCTGACCAACACTGCAGGTGTCTGTATCTCTCGGGCCTGGTTGACGCCGGGATATATTATGAAAGGAAGCGTAGAGTACACCCCTGTCATGTAGTCTCAGACCGAAATGGAAATCCGTAGCATCATCTTAATCATCCTCATTCTCATCGATCAGCATAAAAAAAGTGTCTCAAATTCTGTGGCCCTTCATGCCCTGCTCTCATGGTAACCTCAATTTCGATGTCCTCTCCACGTCTGTGGCATTGGATTGATTCCGTCGGGGTTACCGGTATCGGCGAGTCCATGGGGGCTGTCGTTGGACGGATGTGGTGGCGCCCTCCGGAGGGAGAGCTCACTCACGCCGGCTCCGCAAATAAGCAATTATTGTCGTCAGTATGGGGCTTGGTAGGTGTTGTCCTGCGTATGTTAGATCAGAACAGGCACCACTGAACACCACCGAAGTGACTCGGCAGCAGTGCAGTGTCTCCTCCGGTGGGTTGCCTCTTGACGACTTGACATTGACTGCTCCCTGTGGATTGCCGGTGCCGGGGCTGCGGCGGGGCCGACCGGGCTGTGGCTGTGGACAGGGTGTCGGAACGAGCGGCGTGGGTGCACTGCCTCTGAGGTGGCGCAGAGGTTGGGACAGCAAAAAAAAAAAAAAAAAAAAAAAAGTAGTGGGGGAAAACAACTGCAGCCTACCAATTTCTCCGTCATCAAAGCAATTCCTTGGTAAAGTTTGTGAGAAGAAGAATAGGAAGAAGAAGAAGCGGGTGGAGGGGGATCTGGGGTAAACAAAATAGGGGTGACAAAGAGGGCGCTAGAATATAAGATTCTTTACCAGCAGCATATGGGGACCATGATATTCTGTATTGAAAACCATTAGTATCTCCTGCCAGAAGCCTTTCGCCCGCTGATTGGGATTCATCAGTGGGTCCCGGCGCCGATTACGTCGGTTCTCTCTAGGCATCAAATGGAGGAACACCGCGGTCTGTAATTCAGTGGTACCCTCGCCTCCACGGGTTCAAAAACAGAATCCAACGGCACCTTAAGCACCCATGAAGGGTAGAAAATGAGAATGAGAAGAAAGCACTGAAAAGAAATAAGCTGCATGAAAACTAAAATTATTGTTTAAAGAACAGTGTTTAAAGAACAGTAACTGTTGGGAGAGGGTGGGGGGGATCTTGTATAGAATACAGATATTTTTTCTCGCTTTTTATATGTTTCCAAGAGAAGATGATTTCGATGAGAACGACAGACTTTTCACCCATGTGTATAACATCTACAGGCACACGGTAACGGTGTTTAACAGAGTTAGCTGGTCATATGGACAAATCGTTAAACAGTTCAGATGTGGCAGTTTCGTTGTGCTTTTTTCTTTAATAATTATGAATAAACTAAACCCGCATAAAGCATGTTATTGAACTAACCAATAGAAAGCCACAAGGGTGTATACATATCAATAAACAAGCAAAACATGATACTGCGAACATCAGTAGATGTACATAATCATATTAACCAGGGATAACATTAATTTCTGAGCATAACAATATTTCAGCACGTTGAAATGACAGCGTGCACCACTATGCATGTAGCAGCTGTTTTTACGCTATAAATTCAATCTCCCGGACCTGAAAGAAGTAATATATTAGCACCCAGTTTGCATATATATAGATGACCACGGCATGGTACGTCAATCTGAGCTCAACCAGGTGTTGTTAAATATATGGCAGCTTGTTTACAGAACCCAGTTCCCGATTCGGCAGTGTGCAGCAGGAACCATTGATAGGATCTTCCTGTCGGGGGAAGCGAAAAATGAGTTCAGGCTGGAACCGTCAGTTCACATAAACGTTTAAACTGGAGTTTATTTTAAAAACCTGTTTGGTCAGAACACGGACAAACATCTAAACGCTTATATGTCTAGTACATGAAGACTTGTTCCGTCTGTCAGTCTGTTTATCTATTTAAAGTCTGCCTTTGTTTTCTTTAACAAATCCTCAGTTTTTGTCTGATCCTTACCAAATTTGGCATGGTGATTCATTAGCATACTGAAAAGAGTAAGCGAATCACTTTTGTGCCGGTATGTCGCAATAGTCGCATTTTTTTAAACCATTTTTATGCGTTTCGATTGTTTTGGAAAACAATAAAATAAACGAACAACATAAAACAAACACAAGAAAACAACAACAAAAACATTTAAAAAAAACAGTAGTCGCATTTTTAATTGACCATATGGCAAAGCGAGGCGATGTCAGAATTTGAAGAGCCTCCGCTCCGTTGGAGTAAAGATTGAAAACACCGTGCTTACTGTTAACCGGAGTAGCGCAGTCGGGACAGTGTTAGAATGAAGACCTGAAGGTTGCTGGTTCAGTCAGGGGTCTGACACTTCCCCCACTCCATCCTCCCAGTCTTTTTTTTTCCAGGGAGTTGAAACGGGTGTAAAGCAAAAACTCGAAGGAGGGGGACGGGGGAGAGGGAAGGGGAGAAGGAAGACAGTGGGTACGGGAGGATGAGTATGGGGAGACAGGGGGGAGTGCTTACATTTTATGATGGTAATCAACAAAATTAAGGGAGAAAAAAAACAGCTATAAAGTTTTTAAAAAACAACAACATACAAACAATTAAAGACAACACAAACGAGAGTGAATGATTTGTAGACAGAAAGATACGGCAACTTAGATGAGGCAGACAAAGAGTACAGACAGGCAGTTTTCATGAAGTCTCTGACTTGAACACAGTTGTAATGAAAGAGGGGTGTTATGGTAAACATATTGTGATACTGGCGTTGTTGATTACAGTTCAGACAGGGTGTAAACGTGAACATTTCCTGTTTAATAATATGTGGGCACATTCGAAATGTCATATAAAAGAACATGTACATGAAAACATTTTCAGTTAAAAAACAAATGATTTTGACCTCGTATCCAGGAACATAGTATCGCGTGGAATCCACTTACAAACAAATTCATCATTGAAAAAAAAATCTTGCGAGCTATGAATTCTTCAATTTTGTATCGGTATTTCAAGTTAATAAAGTCTTGCATCTGAGGTATGTTTCAACATGATTTATTATAACGCACGTGTTCTTGGGTTTTGTTTTGTTTTGTGTTTTAGCTAGCAAGAAAATAGAGTAAAAGTGGGATCCATTTGCATATTTTCATCTCATCCAGGAATGGCCAGAGGTCCTCCGCGTAAATTGATGAAAACGTTGGTTTGGGATCTCTCTCTCTCTCTCTCTCTCTCTCTCTCTCTCTCTCTATATATATATATATATATATATATATATACACATATACATATACATATAATCCATTGGAACCTCAAAGGTGTTAAGTAACAGTCTGCTGTAGTTTGTGTTCTTGTCAATTGAAACGATCACAGCGTAGTGTACTACACACGAATTAATCGTCCGTGACTGCACGTCTCTCTCTCTCTCTCTCTCTCTCTCTCTCTCTCTCTCCACACACACACACACACACACACACACACACACACACACACACACACACACACACACACACCTGTATCTATATAGATATGCTGAACAACTAGTTTAGTAGCGGGGGAAAACAAGTGCAAGCTAACAATTCCTCTGTCATTACATTAATGGCTTGGCAAGGATTTAAAAAGAAGCGGAGAAATAAAAAGACGGGGGGGGGGGGGGGGGGGGGCGGGGAGGAAAAAAGAAAACTGGGAATGAACAACCAGGAAAACTGATCATAGATGTGAAATCCTTCACAAGCAGCATAGGGAAAGCGTGTGCAATGCATCTTGAAGACAGACCCATTCATATCGCCTACTCCAAGGCCTTTCGTCCACTGATTCAGACTCGTCAGGGAGACGCGGCTGATCGTGCCTGTACTCCCTTGGCATCAAATGGAGATATACCACAGTCTATAATTCTGTGGTTCTCTCATCACCAAGGGATCAAAAACAGAATCCAATAGCACCCTCAAAGCAGCCAGTTAGTGAAGGGTAGAAAAGTAAAAAGAAAAGAAAATGCGGTAAGGAAATAAGTTCAATTTAAGGATGCAAGGGAGGTCAAAAGGTGAAAAGAATCAGATTAATCAGCTTAGATAGATAGAGAGAGATGATTTCTCTCTCTCTTTCTCTAGATAGAGAGATATGATTTCTCTCTCTCTCTCTCTCTCTCTCTCTCTCTCTCTCTCTCTCACACACACACACACACACCACACCAGCGCGCGCGCGCGCGCGCGCGCGCGCGCGAATAAACATGTTTTGTTTTCAACTCAAGTCTAGAAACCAACCCCTATGAATCGAAAACAAACAAAATGAAGTGCAAAACGTGTACCACTGCCAGACACGTCAATCACGGGTATCTCGGTGTTATCAGCCTTGCTCTGAACTGCCGTCCTTCACTGTTCTTCTGAAAACGGACCCCATGCAGGGAACAACCAATGAGCTTCATAGCACGTGGCGCCGGCATCTACCGGTGTAAGGAAGCCGACATGTCATATCAGATGCACCCCCGGTATTTTTAGGAACAGTTCAGTTTGCCCCTCCTTTCCCGCCCTGTTTCGCCATTTTGCTATCTTTTTATAATAGTGATAATGATGATGATGGAATTAATGGGTTTTTTTTCCCTTAATGGCTGACAGAGCTTAACGGTGGTTGCGATTTGTTTTCAGATGTACCAGCTAAGAATTTACATAAGCAACTAAAATCATATTGCCCCTGGGAAAGAAACGTTGCTGACACTGCCCAAGCAGCAGGGTTCTTGAGCTTACATTACTTTAAAAACAACGGAATGTTTGCAGTAGGAAACCGAGTAGTTGATGCTAAATTGCTGCGAACGGCACCAGAATTTTTGTTTACCAATGACGAAAGATACGGTCAGCTTGGCACAGTAGTACTTATAAAATTGCAAAATTAATATATATCAAATGTGCTGTCCATTCCTATTACTCTGTAAGCACTATTCTTTGGCAAAGATCTGTGTGATTGGTATGACTGCCATGTTCTACCTGTCGTTCAAGAGTAGGCTGTTTGTGTGTTGGTAGGATGGTTGACACGAACATAAATGCCAGTGTACTGCTGTCGAATTTAGACATCATCCACGAAGACAAAATGTGGCTACCTTCTTGATGGGATTAAAAACGGTCACATACGCAAAAATCTTCCCGTACCAGTGGTAAACCTCGGAGATCTAGCCGGAAAAGAAACACACACACACACGCACACACACACACACACACACACACACACACACACACACACACACAAAACAGCCAACAGAACGACCTCCCCCCCCCACCCCCCCCCAAACACACAAAAAACCAGAAAATTTTCACCCTACCTATCCGCCAACACACATACCCCAGAATTGAACCAAAATTAACAGTATTAGTGTGTTTCAGAGCAAACTCATGGGTTATGATTCCGACTAACGATCAATACCTGAAATCAACTAATTCCAAACAGGGTTTCGTGGGGCTGTTCAACAGCAGATTGTCATGGGTCGTTTTTCGTTCGTTCTTCTGCTGAGCTCTGTATTGACTGAAACAACGTAACTATCCAAATACAGATTCTGGGAATGTCACTGGTCGTTGTTTTTTTTGTGAACGCGTGTTGAGCGAACAACGACTATCAATACGACATTCAGAAGGCAGCGGGGGGGAGATGTAGAGGAGGGGGGGGGGGGGGGGGGAGGAGGGGGGACTATTTGCGCTTGGTGCAGCGAGGAGAAATAAGTAACAAGACAGCTGCCTTCGTCACACATTTCACTACTTCCTTCTCTCTCACTATCCACCTCATCCACACATTCTGTCTGTCTGTCTGTCTCTCTCTGCGCGCGCGTGTGTACACACACACACACACACACACACCACCAACACACACACACAACACACACACACACACACAACACATGCACGCACGCACCACGCACACAAGCACACACGCGCACACACACACACGCACACACACACACACACACCACACACACACACACAGAGAGGAGAGAGAGAGAGAGAGAGAGAGAGGTCTAAAGGACGGAAAGCGTAAAGTTATGGACCAGAATAACCCTCGTCATTTTCCTTCACTTTATTTCCTATTGCGAGGCATCTCGCGTTCCGGCATTTTGTTTTGTGTGTGTCAGATTGCCGTCGCGACTTTATCCTCCCAGTGTTGAAAAGGACGCGTCGCTTTGCCCTTCTGCAGTACTCACAAAACAGAGGACAATGCCTCTTAGTTAGCTGACACTACAACACAGAGGCAGCAGTAATCCAGATTGTCCCTCGAGCATTTTCAACACTCATAATGGCTATGTCAGTGTGTCCCCCAAGAGGTGAAAACTGGATTGCATCAGTCAGGTTCTGCTTTGCTACGAACCCTCAGAGATCCAGAAGCAGAGGTCTGGAGCGTTTACAACGTAATTAAACCCGTCAGAGAAAATCTTCCCCGCCCGGTCAGCACAGCATGCTTCTGTCCAAATCTCCATCCTACCGTGACAGGCATGTGCACCACACCTTCCTTTCCGGTCAGTACAGCATGCTTCAGTTCAAATCTCCATCCTACCGTGACAGACATGTGCACACCCTTCCTTTCCGGTCAGTACAGCAGGCTTTTAAAATCAAAACTGTTTCCTACTGTGACGGGCACTTGACACTATCCATTCTCCCTGTCTTTAACAGATTTGTGTTTCTCAAATGTATTCACAGTTCGTTTTGTGAAGCTGCAAAAGATACCCTTGACGGAGAGAGAGAGAGAGAGAGAGAGAGAGAGAGAGAGAGAGAGAGAGAGAGAGAGAGATGCTTGCATCCATCTATCCATGCATCCATCCATTATGTTAGTGTTCAAAAGAAGAAACGCAACTGTTTCACCTAGCCCTTTTTATCACCTCCTGACTCCTGTATCAGGTCAATGTCAAGATACTGAACTTTTCAGGCGAAAAGCTTGTCACAGAATTCGGACCATGAAGTCAGTCCAAGGTCTCAGTATTAGCCTATTTGCATTGGACTTATTTTCTATGACTTTGTAGAAACATGAACTATATGCAAACGAAGACAAAATTTGCGGGTTTTTTGTTGTTGTTGTTGTTTTTATTTTCCCTTCTTTCTTTCTTTTTTTCTTTCTTTCTGTTTATCTTTCTTTTTTTTCTCATTATTATTTGACAGTTTAGATACACAGGAAATGATGCGCAGTATGAATACAACCCGAAAGTTTTCTTACAGTTCTCTCTCTCTCTCTCTCTCTCTCTCTCTCTCTCTCTCTTCTGTCTTTCTGTGTGTGTGCGTGTGCGCGCGCGCGCGCGCGCGCGTGTTGTGTGTGTGTGTGTGTGCAAGCGCAAGCGCAAGCGCATACACAGACACACACTTAAATTCGTCAAACAGTAAGTTCAATCCGTTAAAACGAACATATAGATGAAACAGTCGCGCGATGTCCCATATACGTTTATAATGTCATCCAAAGTTTGATGAGAAACAACCAGCTGAATGATGGAATTACCAGCCATACTTAGGACTGTATCCAGTCTTATCTGAATTGAGGAAACGCCTCGTGCCCTACTTTGTATCCAGGCTTGTCGAAATGAAGGAGACATAACTTTAAACATGATTTAGTTTTACCCAGTTCTAACTGAACAACAAAAACACTTGTCAGACTTTAGTTTGCACCAGGTCTTATGTGGATGTAGGAAACACACACAATACTCAAGTTTGTAACCAGTCTTATGAAGGAACCACGCGCCATTCCTTAGTTTAAACCCATCTTATCCGATTGATAGAAACAATAGGCATAGGCCTACTTCAGTTTGTGCTCGGTCTTGTGTATATGGTGGAAACAGAAGGCCAACTTTGGAATGTGCCCAGCCTTAATTGAAGGATATACACAGAAAGCATCCTTTAATTTGTGCCAGTCTTATCTGCATGATGGAAACAGAAGGTCCTCTATTTAGTTTGTGCCCAGTCTTATCTGCATGATGGAAACAGAAGGCATTCTATAGTTTGTGCCTAGCATTGTCTGCATAATGGAAATAGAATGCATTCCATAGTTTGTGCCCAGTCTTATCTGCATGATGGAAAGAGAAGGCATTCTATATAGTTTGTGCCCAGTCTTATCTGCATGATGGAAAGAGAAGGCATTCTATAGTTTGAGCCTAACCTTATCTACATGATGGAAACAGAAGGCATTCTATAGTTTGTGCCTAGCATTATCTGCATGATGGAAACAGAAGGCATTCTGTAGTTTGTGCCTAGCATTATCTGCATGATGGAAACAGAAGGCGTTCTGTAGTTTGCGCCTATTCTTACCTGCATGATGGAAACAGAAGGCATTCTATAGTTTGTGCCTAACCTTATCTGCATGATGGAAACAGAAGGCATTCTATATAGGTTGTGCCCAGTCTTATCTGCATGATGGAAACAGACGGCATTCTATAGTTTACACCCAGTCTTCTTATATAAGGGGAACAGAAGGCATTTTTTAATGCCTGTTTAATCTTAGATGAATAACGGAAACAGAAAGCCTACCATAGTTTGTGCCCAGTTTTATCTGAGTGAGGGAAATAGTAGGCATACTTTAGTTTGTATCCAGTCTTACTTGAATGGGGGGAAACAGAAGGCATGCTTTAATATGTGCCCAGTCTTATCTGAATGATGGAAACACACGCCGTACTCTACTTTGTGCCCAGTTCTGTCTGATTGATTAACACTCAAGTCGTAATTATTTTTAAATGCTTTCGGATCTACTTGAGCTGAATCTGACAGAAACAGTGTATGTCTAAACAGTCGTCTTTAAAGTGAGATGGTGCGAATGGCATAGTTGGTTACGTAGGACTAAAGAAGAGAGACGTGTGTCATTGTCTCATAGGAATAGCCAGTGCCAAACTGTGAAAGTATTGATAGTCATAGGCCACAGCGTTGTCTTTGGTTGACGTTATATAACTTTCTATTTGCCAATCAAAACGCATTTAATAATTCGTGTGGGCAGGGAGTCGATAGGGACGTAACATGCATGCATTTTCTGTACAAGACCGCAATGAACAGCCGCGCATTTTTTCTTAATCTACTCCCCCTCCCATCTCTCTATCCCCACCTCTCTCTCTCGCTCCCTCTCTCGCTCCCCCCTCCCCTCTCTCTCTCTCTCTCCCCTCTCTCTCTCTCTCTCTCTCTCTCTCTCTGAGGTGTGTGAGAGAGAGAGAGAGAGAGGGGGGGGGGAGAGAGGAAGGGAGGGAGGGAGAGAATACTAAGTTATGAATTTATAAACTATATCCCGGCCTATTGAAAACCACAGACTTGTAATTCTATATCAGTGTTCTGATGTTTCACCTGTCATTCTTTTCGTCGTATTTTTCGGTCTTTTGACCCAGTCATAGCATGGCCTGTATCCTGGCCTATTGAAAACCACAAACTTGTAATTCTATATTAGTGTTCTGATGTTTTACCTGTCATTCTTTTCACGTGTTTTTCTGTCTTTTGACCCAGTCATATCATAGCCTGTATCCTGGCCTATTGAAAACCATAGACTTGTAATCCTATATTAGTGTTTTGATGTTTCACCTGTCATTCTTTTCGTCGTGTTTTTCGGTCTTTTGACCCAGTCATCTGTTTTTAATCAGTTCATCGGCAGACGCTTGTGCTTGTGGATTTTGCAGCGAAAACAAGCTGTCAATCGTAAATAGTAACGAATTTAATACGAAAGAAAATGATTGTTTTTACATCCTGTATGATAGAACAGCGTGGAGAACTTTTGACCCAGTCATCTCTTTTTAATCAGTTCATGGGCAAACGCTTGTGGATTTTGCAGCGAAAACAAGCTATCAATCGTAAATAGTAACGAATTTAATACGAAAGAAAATGTGATTGTTTTTACATCCTGTATGATAGAACAGCGTGGAGAACACACACGCATGCACGCGCGAGTGCGCGCACGCACGCACGCACGCACGCACGCACGCACGCACCACGCACGCACGCACACACACACACACACACACACACACGTGTGACGTGAGACTGCACAGAAAACTCTGATTATATGTAGAACAGCAGCCTGGCCTGAAGTGTTACGACACGCTCCAGACGTGAATAATGATGTATTTCGCCAACATTCGGAAATTTTACAACCTGGCCTTTACTTCTTGTCTATACCTGGAAAGATTTCTGGCACTGAGATATACTACAGTATATCACGAAAACAGTTTATTTAAACAGGTGCTTGAGGGCCAATGGCAGAGCTAGGAGGGGGGAGTGGGGCGGCGGAAATGGGGGAGGGGAGGGGCAAGCCATGATAATGAAAGGCTGGCTTGGACTTTGCTGTCGGGCATTGCAAGTTAAAATCCCGGTGGTGCCCGACGTAAGAGAACCTGGCATTTTCACTGTCCGTTTTGAGTTATGTCGTTCTGGTGATATGGTTGTAGAGTCAGACGCATCCCCTACTCCTAGTCTTTAGGAATGATTGTTCCCGTCTGCCTTCTCGTCGTTGATGGATGTGGACATTAAATCTAAAGACAACCTAAGTTGGGACACACACAAGCACACACCCGTGCGCGCGCGAGCACACACACACACACACACACACACACACACACACACACACACACACACACACACACACACACGCACGCACGCACGCACGCACGCACGCACGCACGCACGCACGCACTCACGCTCGTGGGGCACATCAGGTCATGTTAAGGTATGTGTTTTTCCCTCTGGTCATGAAGTCGTGTTTTCATCCGCATCCGTCGTCGGTTGGTTTGCCTGTCAGCAAAATGACATAAGAGCCATTCGAACCATTTTACTGAAACCTAGTGGAAAGATCGAATGTGGCACAAGGACAGCCATGAAATTTTGGGGCGGATCCGGATCCTAGGGCAGATCCGGGGTAACAAGGAAAATATAGAACACGAGGAAAATAGAGAACGCAAGGAAAATATGGAACACAAGGAAAATATGGAACACAATTGTGATCCTCGGGGAAAACATGGAAAAGTCACCCACAGAAAATTAAGTAAGACAGTTATGATCCCCAGGATGATAATTGCGATTCTCAGGACAGTGGCTGTTTTCCCCTCTTTTCGCCATTTTCCTCGACGATCATTGCCGTTTCCCTGGGGAAAATGGCTAATATCGCCGCCAGACGCTAGTATGCTCCATTAACGAACATGGTTAATTTTGGCGCGTATTTGGCGGGGGTCAGCGGGTCCAGGATCCGTTCAACTTTGACGGAGATCCGTGCTCTCCCGAGAAGCCTTGAGCACGTGACATACGGACACCAGTGTGCTTTTTGCGACTGTATACTGAAGCACTCGAACTACTTTATGCGCAAGAGGAATGTTACGGCGGTGCTGACTACCAGCCTGTGAGTTAGCCCCCCGTCAGCTTCTGACCTCCATCAGCCTTAAGCTGCTTAGAGGGCGTCTGTCTGAAATGGCCGGCTGGCCGATTCCTTTCTTGACCTTTGCCTGACCCCGAGTCAGTTCACAGCGACAATCACTTGAGTGCGGTCTCTCTCCTCTCTGACTCTGCTATCGGTGGTATTTAGTTTTCTGATTTAATTATATCGTGAGTGGTGTAGGCCTAATTGAGAGAGCCCTGTGTTAGACCTGTCATAAGCCATCTCTGTTCCAAATTGTGTATAATTTATTTGATGCGGAAGAACCAGTGAGAAATAACTCTATCTCTGTCTTTGTCTGTGTCCATCTGTGTGTCTGTCTGTGTGTCTGTCTGTCTGTCTGTCTGTCTGTCTCTCTCCTCTCTCTCTCTCTCTCTCTCTCTCTCTCTCTCTCTCTCTCTCTCTCTCTCTCTCTCATCCACTCCTTCTACAAGAAAAAGAGCGTCCTCGACGATGACTTGGAAAGATCATGGTCGCAACCCACACATACAAGGTTCGCACGTGTCATTTAATGCCTGCATTATTGCATGGAATGTTCCATCTTTAGATTTTACAAACATACCGCCTTGGACTTGACTCGAATGCATCCCATCTAAGCCGTTTTCATATTGATTGGTGTCATGTTGCCATGGAAACGGCGTAAGATTCGCAGTCGTGAGAAATGACAGAGAAATACTTTTTTTTTTTAAACCTTGACTTATATTTTCCACTCGACTTTGTTCCACCTGACTCAGAAACTGGAGGAGAAGGGCTCTGAAGAGGGGAGGGGAAGGGGGGGGGGGGGGAGAGACAATGATTTCTGGTAAGATGTCTTTATAATCAGTTCGTTGCATTTTTTTTTAAGTTAAAAACGTCATGGTTGTAGTTTACAGGAAAGACAATTACCATGACACGAGTCGACATCGTGTGATCACCGCGGTCGGCAGGGTTGTAAACAACATGAGACATATAGAATGTGATAAAAGAGGTGGACGGTCCGATAGGAATGGCGCAGCACAGTACGTTGCAGCAAGGTGCAGTGCGCTGCAACACAGTGCGAGACACTCAGTACAACTATAGTTCGTTACCGTGCATGGGGATAATGTATATATTCCGTGAATGCCGCGAAAGATTTATGGTCCATGTCATTTGTCTTGAGCTCTGCTGCCTTTTTTTTAGTTTGCTTCTTAGTGCTACCTGTACACACACACATATAATACACACACACACACACACACACACACACACACACACACACACACACACACACACACACACACAACACACACACAAGCACCTGCACGCGCGTATGCATGCGTACATTCTCCTGATTGATTTTTCAATCAAAAGTATTGACACTTTCATAGATTTCATAAACCTCTAATACCATCCTCCTCTCCGGCCTCTCTCTGTCTCTGTCTGTCTGTCTGTCTCTCTCTCTCTCTCTCTCTCTCTCTCTCTCTCTCTCTCTCTCTCTCTCTCTCTCTCTCCCTCTCTCTCTCTCTGATAAATGATATATTTTGGTAGTGACCTTGTTCACATGGATTGTTAAATTCTATTCATGCACTACGCACATTGTTCTTTGTCTATCTATTGAGGACGAGAAAAGAAAAACCGACTCCTTTCCATTTATACCCCTCATCTTTAAAAAATCTCTCTCTCTCTCTCTCTCTCTCTCTCTCTCTCTCTCTCTCTCTCTCTCTCTCTCTCTCTCTCTCTCCTTCCCAACCTATGATCAGTAATGTAATTTGGTTTTGTCGATGCGTTTACTCAATTTTTTTTCTTACATGTCTTGCATGCCTACGTTGTCATTCTTTCTCAATTTCATGGGGACAGTAGGCAAAAATAGACTCCTTTGTTATGGATCGTCTCATCTTAAAATGGCACTCTCTTGTCTCTCTCTCTCTTCTCTCCCCTCTCTCTCTCTCTCTCTCTCTCTCTCTCTCTCTCTCTCTCTCTCTCTCTCGAGCGTGCGTGCACGTTGGTATCCGTTTCTTCTCCTCTCCACCTCTATCACGCGACGTCCACCCCCGTCCTTTATCTGCTTAGTGTCATATTTTGGGTTCATGTGTTCTTAATCCATTTTGTTCCCTGGCTTTAGAATATAAAGCTAGATTAAAGGGACGTTCTCCTCGATAGAGGTCCTTTCAACGCCTATCAAATGCTGATTGAGCCGGACACAGCGAGGACATGGACTGATTTACAGATGAACAAGTGGCCTTGAACTTTGTATGCTCATGAAGGTGGTGCTTTTGTGTTTGCATGACGGTGTGTGTGTGTGTGTGTGTGTGTGTGTGTGTGTGTGTGTGTGTTGTGTGTGTGTGTGTGTGTAACAGTTAAAGGGGGGAAAAGAGGGTAGTTGCAAACATGTGGATGGATTTTGCAAAGGGAGGTCAAGCGATGGAGGCCCTTGCGACAGTACGGTTAACAATATAAGCGGTGTGATTTGTTCATTTAAATCGGTGAGTGTGTGCATGGAGATTGACATGCTCCAGACCAGGCATGCTATTTAAACAACCCTTACTGGTAGGGCTTCGTTGGAACCTGATTAAAATCTCTCTCTCTTTTCTCTCTCTCTCTCTCTCTCTCTCTCTCTCTCTCTCTCTCTGTCCGTCTGTCTGTCTGTCTCTATCTCTCTCTCTGATAAGTGAAAAGTTTTATTCATTTCCACTGTCTGTCATTTTTAAAAATATGAATTACTATTGATGTGTTTCTGTTGTTTTTGTCTAGCCATTAACTTTAAAATAGCTATAGCCATTATTGACAGGTATTCTTTGTCTCTTCAATCCACCCCAGGTGACCGATGATACAAAATGGTAAAGACCAGAGGCATCTCTAGCTCATGATGCTGTATGACATTTGTGGTTTGATTTTCTCTTCAGATAATATTTGACTGATCCGATGCTTTTTTGAAAGCCCTAACTGAGACTGACAGTGTTGAAAAGCGTAGGCATATCGCAGTATTTTTGGTTCAATGACGTCATCTCAGTCTCTAGACGCCAATTACGTTGCATTCCATCCGGTTTAGACGGTGAGTCTGGTATGGCCGTAACCGCCGTCTAATCGCATTTAGGACATGGCGTTGGATCATATGGGCGTTTTATTGTTTTTGTGCTGTGCCGCATAGCATTGGCACGACTTGGAATGTTGTGTCAGACTTCCTGTCTGGAATTGTGGATGCTGTTCGTGTACAGGATGCTTCTACCTACCTTGTTACTCCTTCCTCCCTTCCCACCCCGTAACTCTTCCCCCACCCCGCCAGTACCACGCCTTCCTCGCATAATCCCCCCCCCCCCTCCCTTTCCTCAGCCCTTCAGTTATAGCTGTCATATCATTTATTTTCCTCCCCGTTTCCTTGCCGGCGCCCCACTTCCCCAGTGACTTGGCTCAGCCATCAATCATAGAAGCTGGCCTGCGGTCCATGGGAGAGTGAACTCGACATAGTCTGCAGACCAGCAACCCGTCAGGGTTCCATGCCACACACAAAAAAAATCTGCATCAATCTTTTGTCAGTAGTGTTCCTATCAGCCTTACTCAGTCGAGAGTGTGTGCTCAGTCATGTGTCCACGAATGCACGCGTAGGTTAGAGCCCGCGCGCCACACACACACGCACACACGCGCACACACACACACAACACACACACACACACACACACACACACACACACACACACACACACACACACGATCTTCTAAGAATCTCCTGGGTAGACGGAGGACGAGTGTCACTTTATCAGTTGCACAGAGCCAGGGCAGAATGATGCCATCTTCAGGCAAATCACGAAGGATCAGTCGCGATCCCGGATCTGAACCCCTTCTTATTCTTCTGTGTTGGTGCTGATAAGTATCAAAAACTGTGACCCTGCACATTGCAGCTAAATACTATCCTGCGTGTTGGTGGCGATAAGTTTCGAAGACTATGACCCTGCACATTGCAGCAAAATACTATCCTGTGTGTTGGTGGCGATAAGTTTCCAAGGCTATGACCCTGCACATTGCCAAAGTCAAGATCTTTATGGTGAAACCAAATGAAACAACGAAAGAAGGGGAAAAAACAAAAACAACAGTGTGGGAGAGGGGAAGCGAGGGAAGAGGTGGAAGAGGGAGAAGGTCGTGATTTATGATTCAGTGATGATTAGATAGAAGGAAATACTAAAGATCTAGTCTCTGGCGAACAGTTTATTAAGCCGAGTGGGATATTGTATTTGAGCGCGAATGGCGCAGACGTCACTAATGAAAGACCAGCAAAGGTAGTCAATGAAGTGCTGAAAGACCGGGAAGAATCAAGCTCTCCCTGCGAGCCGAACTGATTCCAAGCAATGCGACCTTCCTTGGCATGTCAATGTGCTTAAAAGAGACAAAACAAACAAACAAACGAACAAACAAAACCACTGCTCATACTTCTTCGTAAAGATCAAGGGGCGTTCCTTGTCTGCTTATTCTCATAAACATTGTTAATGTGCATGTGTTTTGTTTAAGAGCAAAAGAATGCAAATGAGTCGTCAGTAACAAACAAAATCGTCACTGCTCATGTTGCAGTGCGTAGTAGAATGATACTACTGATGGGTATTGTTTTTGTTCAGGTTCCTCAGTTCTGGAATAAAGAGGACGGAAAGGTCATAACGACAAGGAGCATTATGGGAACTAAATGGCCCTATAGGGACGTAAAAGAGCAAACACCATGTTTGTTCCGCACTAGTGATGGGGCCGGAAATGTAATCGCGGCCTTGTACCGAAACGTAATACTCCCTCAGCTTCTCTGGCCTCTCAGCATCTCTGGCATCAGGTTGGCGCCGTGTGAGATTGTGGCAAGGAGCACGGAGTGCAGCCCGGGCAAGACGTCTCGGTCCAAGAAATGGACTTCGTGCTCGGTTTCGATTTCCCTTCCAGATCAATGTTGTGAATGCTGTGTGCCCAAGACTTCGTTGCCAGTAGATTGATATGGATTGTTATAGGCTCATGAAAGAAGTTACAAGACAGCCAAGGTCGTTATCAGTGTGCATGTGTGTGAGTGTGTGTGTGTGTGTGTGTGTGTGTGTGTGGTGTGCGCGCGCGCGCGCGCATGCATGCATGTGCGCTCGTGTGTGTGTGTGTTTGTGTGTGTAATGTCTTGCATACATACAACTTGAGGAATTCTAACAGTGTAAACAATCCAGCGTTCGAAGTGTCATAGGCTACGGTAATGAGCTCAGAGGACATTTTCAGCATTCGTAGATAATGTATCGAAAAAGAATGATGCTGATAAAACTGGACGGATGAATACATCTCTCAAAAGTTTTCAAAACTTCGAATTGGTTGTTCTGTGACAACAGGTAAGGTATGGCTCCGGAGGAGCGTAAGGCAGTGAGTGAAGGGGATGGCGTTGGGGGCCTGATGATGACATAACATTGGCCGCTTCGTGTAGCCAGCTGTAGCTGGATTGAGAGGGCGAACAAGGGTGTGGCTTTGTTGGAGCAGGTTCGATTCGCCTGTTTCCAGTTCGCCTGCTGTTTGATGGTGCCGTCACTATCAGCGTCCTCCTGACAGACTGTTTCTTCTGCTTTGCTTAGTTCTCTTTCACCTATATAGTGGTACAACGTGCCATTTTCAACTGCTCTTGAAGCAGGAAAAACAAATGCGAATGAATTTAGTGTGTGTGTGTGTGTGTGTGTGTGTGTGTGTGTGTGTGTGTGTGTGTGTGTGTGTGTGCGTGCGTGCGTGCGTGCGTGCGTGTGGTGTGTGTGTGTGTGTGTGTGTGTGTGTGTGTGTAAGTGAGTGTGTGTGTGTGAGTGAATGTGTGTGTGCGTGCGTGCGTGTGTGTGTGTACTTGCATGTCTGTGTGTGTGTGTGTGTGTGTGTGTGTGGGGTGTATGCATAGGCCTATCTGTGTGTGTATGCGTGCATGTGAGCGTGCGTGTGTATATGTAAGTGTGTACACGCATGTGCACATGCGTGTATATGTGTTTAAGCAAATATGAACCGAAAAGAATGCTTGTGCCTGAATGCATACATAAAAGTGCGTACGTGCGTGAAAAGTAGCTTTTCAAATTACTGTTTGTTTTGTTTATAAGGAGAAACTAACCGAGTCATGAAGTCTTACCAAGAGCATAGGCTTCGTGCCGCGAGCTAAAAGCTTCATCACATCTCCTGCGTCAGGTTGGCGCCGCGAGATGGTGTGTCGAGGAGAATGGAGTAAACTCGGTTAAGACGTCTCTGACATGTTCCGTACCGTCGTCCTCGTCGGATGTGATCATCATCAAAAACAGTCAGTCCTTCGATGCGTTGTTGTCATCGTGACCTTAGTTTCGATTTCCGTTCTTCATCTGTATTGTAAAGACTGCGCGCCTAAATCTTTGTTGTCAGTAGATTGACGGAATCATGCAGAAAGGGGGAGAGGAGGGGGGAGGAGTCGGGTGGGATGGGGAGAGGGGTAGAGGGCGTGTTGATGCAGTGCGTCAGAGGGAATCTGAAGCTGATTTAACTGGCTCCGTGACAAAGCAATTAGTTCATCTGAGGACAGCCTTGTAAGCAGTGTTCAGCGCAGGAAAGAAGTTAGAAGACAGACATAGTCGTCAACGTGTGTGTGTGTGTGTGTGTGTGTGTGTGTGTGTGTGTGTGTGTGTGTGTGTGTGTGTGTGTGCGTGCGCGTGTGAGTGCGTGCGTGCGTGCGTGTATGTGTGCGTGCGTGTATGTATGCGTGCGTGCGTGTGTGTGTGCGCGCGCGTGCGTGTGCAATGTCTTGCATACAAATGGACCAGTTCTAACCCTGTATCTATTGGAAACAGTCCACCATTTGAAGCATCGTTAGGCCACGGTAACAAGCTCAAAGGATATTTCCGGTACTCGCTCTTACTGTGTCAAAACAGAATGATAGTGATAAAACTGGGTCGACGAATATATTTTTAAAGTTTTCAGAACTTCGGATTTGTTGTTCTCTGAAAACAGGCATCGAATGACTGCAGAGGTAGCGAATAAGAAGGCGGAAGATGGACGGAGGAATGGGGGGGGGGGGGGGGGGGGAGTTCCTGATCATTACATGACTTTGACAGCTCCGTGTGGCCAGTTGGAGCTGGAACGAAAGGCTGAACCTGGGAGTGGTTATGTTTGAGCAGGTTTGATTCCCTGTTTCCGGTTCCCCTGCTCTTTGATGTGCCGTTACCTTCAATGGTCTGTTTGCAGTTTGACTATTTGTCATGTTCCGCCTAGCTGCTAGACCCGTTTCACCAAGTCAGTGGTACAACTTGCCATTTTCAACCGGTCTTGAGACAGGACCAGAAGAAAAAAAAGAAAAAGAAAAGAGAAAAAAACAAGATCAAAACAAAAACAAACAAAAAACCAACAACAACAACAACAAAACGCAAGTGCATAAACTTTTTTTTTACTCTCTCTCTCTCTGTTTCTGTCTGTCCCCCCCCCCTCTCTCTCTCTCTCTCTCTGTCGATCTGTCTGACACACACACACACACACACACACTCTCTCTCTCTCTCTCTCTCTCTCCATTTATTCCTTCTACAAGAAAGACACTGTGCTCGACGATGGGTCGGAAAGATTACGGTCGCTGCCCGTAGGTGAAACATCCGCGTGTGTCATTTAATCCCTTTCTTGTCGCGTGAAATACTCCATCTTTAGGTTTTACGAACATGCAGCCTTAAACGTGACTCAAATGTATCCCATATACAGATTATTTTCATATTGACTGATTTCCTGACGCTATGGAAACTGTGTAAGATTCGCAGTCGTGAGAAATACGATGAGATTTTCTTTCCTTGTTTTCATCCTGGACTTTTATTTTCCACTCGACGTCGTTCCTCAGACTTATAGGCTGCCCCTCCCCCCACCTCCCTCCTCCTCCTCCTACCATTCTCTTATTTTTTTTATTTTTTTTTTCAGTTGAAGAAAAAAACAATATGAATAGGTCTTTAACACATTACTGATGTCATTGTAATTGATCGGAAAACTGACCCACCTGAACTGAGCTTTTGTGATTTTCGAGAGGTTGGGGGGGGATGGGGGGGGGGGGGGGGGGAGGGGTAGAGTGAAGACAACGATTTTGAATGAGGTGACTTTATAACCCATTCGTTGCTCTTTAGTTAAAAACGGTATGGCTGTTGTTTAATGGAAGAACAGTAAGCGTGATACGGGTGGACATCGTGTGATAACCATAGTCTGCCGGGCTGTAAACAATATGACGATATCCAGAATGTGATAAGAAGATGAATGGTGTAACACGAGTGCTGCAGCATAGTATATTAAAGCACGGTGCAGTACGCTGCAACACAAAATCACACTTCAGAATAACTAGTCTGGTGCCATACAAGCGGATAATTGTATTCCGTCAGTGCGCAGAAAAGATTTGTAGCCCAGTCATCCGTTTTGAGTTCTTGCGCCTCCTGACTTTCCCGTATTACAGTTCAACACTCTTATTTTGATTTTCGGTGTTTTTAGCGCCGCGCGCGCGCGCGGCGCACACACACACACACACACACACACACCACACACACACACACACGCACACGCACACACACACACACGTCCTTCAGATTGATTCTTCAAGACAAAGTATTGACACTTTCATAAATTTCATAAACTTCTGACACCATCCTCTCTCTCTCTCTCTCTCTCTCTCTCTCTCTCTCTCTCTCTCTCTCTCTCTCTCTCTCTCTCTCTCTCTCCACTGCTCTATAATCAATAATGTAATTTGGTGGTGACCTTGTTCACATGGATTTTTTTAATTCTATTCGTGGGCTGTGTACATTATTCTTTTTCTCTGTATGGAGGTAAAAAAAAAATATATCGACTCCATCCCGATTATTTCCCTCGGTCTAAAAATGCCCTCTCTCTCTCTCTCTCTCTCTCTCTCTCTCTCTCTCTCTCTCTCTCTCTCTCTCTCTCTCTCTCTGGTTGTGATAGAGGTATATGTGGGAGAGAACTGGGAATAAGTAGTGAGAAAAGAGTGTAGGTGCCGGAAAGATGGGGAGGAGGGGATAAGTGACAATGATAGTATTAGCGACACCATGTTAGTGACGTTTTTGTGTTTGTGTTTATGTGTGCGGGCGTAATGTAGTGTGTGTGTGTGTGTGTGTGTGTGTGTGTGTGTGTGTGTGTGTGTGTGTGTTGTGTGTGTAAGATACAGTTTCGTAGGAAAAAAAAGAGGATTGGGGAAGGGGTGGTTGGGAACATGTAGATGAATTTCGCAAAAAAGGTCGAGAGATGGAGGGATTTGAGACGGTTTACATGATAAGCGGTATGATTTGTTCATTTAAATCGGTGAGTATCTGCATAGAGCTTAATATGCTGTAGACGAGGCATGCTTAGTAAGCCTGTACCAGGGCCTGAATGTAACTGATTTAAAAAAAAATGTCCTCTCTCTCTCTCTCTCTCTCTCTCTCTCTCTCTCTCTCTCTCACACACACACACACACACACACACACACACACACA
Source organism: Conus canariensis (assembly GCA_033310375.1). NCBI lineage: Eukaryota > Metazoa > Mollusca > Gastropoda > Neogastropoda > Conidae > Conus > Conus canariensis. Next base: position 35,297,681 of record CM065725.1, read on the forward strand.
CACACACACACACACACACACACACACAGAACTGATACGTGTCTTTTATTTTTGTGTATGCACTGAATGCAGAATAACTGTATCTGTTAACGGAGTATTTGCATTGATTTTTTTTTTTTAATTCAGTCCACCTCTGGTGGCCAATAATGTGAAACGATAGGGGCCAAAGGCATCTTTACGTTGTGATGCTATATGGTATGATATTTGTGGTTTGACTTTTTCTTGGTATTTGACTGGTTTCATGCTTTTTGTGTGGTTTAAATGCTATTGTAGCAACTACATGGACAAATGCTCGGTGCACATTGCGTCAGTTTTCTGTCCTCCCAGATACATGCTATAGAAGACTTAAGATATTTTTCAAATACAAAAGTCGACGGTTCCCACGTCTATGCGCACATATGATCCTCAATATCACTTGCGTCACATGATCTGAAAAACATGTCATAGTCCGGAACAGTCAAACCCTGGGACTAAGAGTAGTTAGAAGCATCGGCCCATTGCGTTATCTTTGGTTCAGTGACGTCATCTCACGCTGTCTGCGCCAATCAGATCGCGTTCCATCCGGTGTAGGCTGTGGGTCTGATATGGCTGTAACCGCCGTCTGATGGTGTTTATGATATCACGTTACATCACGGGGGCGTTATATTGTCTTTGCGCTGTGGGCAGGGCTTGCCAAGTCATGTCAGATTTCTGTCTGGAATTCTGGATGCTGTTTGTGCGCAGGATACTCCTTCCCACTTTATTACTCCTACCACCATCCCCCCTCCGGCCCTTTTCCCCCCGCCTCTGCAGAACTATGCCCACGTTCCATGCTCCTCCCTTCCCTCAGCCCCTCAGTTGCGGCTGTCATATCCTTTTGTTTTCCTCACTTGATGGTGACCTGCTTCCCAGTGACCTGGCCCAACAATCAATCACAGAGAATCGTCTGTGGTTTGAGGGACAGTAAACTCGGCATAGTCTTCAAAACAGCAGCCCATCAGGGTTCCATACCACTCAAAAAAAAAAAAAAAGAAAGAAAATCTGCAACAGCCTGTCAGGATTATTGCTATCAGACTTACCCATTTGACATTTGAGAGTGTGTGCGTAGTCATGGGTCTACACTTGCACGCACACTTAAGCATGCGCGCGCGCGGACGGCACGCACGCACGCACCACACACACACACACACACACACACACACCACACACACACACACACACACACACACACCCGCCACAAAAACACAAGCACATGCGCGCGCACTCGCGATTGCAGTTTCTTCCAACTATCTTGTGGTAGGAGGAGGATGAAAGTGTCACAGCATCAGTTGCACAGTACCGGAGCAGAATCGTGCCATCATGAGGCAACTCACGTAGACCCAGTCACGCATCCCGGAACCTAACCCCTTCGAGTTCGTCTTTTTTGAAGGCTATAAGTGTCCCAGAGTGTGACCCTGCACATTGCGGCAAAGCATCATCCTGCGTGAAGGGGAGGTACACGGGTATTACTCCCTGCCGTGTATGTGTGTCCTTAAGATAACTCCAAAGCAGCGGGGAGCATTTCCCCCCTCGTTTTACTACGTTGTGTGGTGAATCCGTATCCAGAAGGAATTAAAAACCGAGCTCTTCTCAGCAAAACTAAACACCAGAAAAAGAAAAACTCTCAAACACCAGCAAAACCGGAAGTGTCTGAGAGAGGGGAAGGGGGGGGGGGGGGGGGGAGCGGGAAGGATGGTCTTGATTTATATGGTCAAAGTATTGGTTAACTGTGCAACGATTGTATCCTTTTCTCACGCACTGGTTTTTATACATTGTCGTGGAAAACGTCAATAATGTACACGTTCCAGTGGAAGAAGTCATTCCCTTTCTAGTCCATAATGCGACCACTCTGATCATGAAGGATGCTCTTTTTGTGTGTCTCTTTTCGTTATTCGTCATCACACACACACACACACACACACACACACACAACACACACACACACACACACACACACACACACATATCTAATAATTATCGGGATGTTGTCAGTTAGGTGTCAGGAATTGGTATGATAACGTTTTATGGACAGTGAGTACAAAATCCCGCGACCAAATGGACAGGCAGTGCTTCTGATAATGTACATCAACAGGACTGCACGCTGCACCCTCCACAAATGTGTGGAACTGCAACGAATGACATCTCTGTTACGTCTGGCTGTAGGACGCAAACAAGCGCGCGCTCGCGCGCGCACACACACACACACACACACACACACACACACACACACACCCACGCACGCACGCACGCACGCACGCACCAGATTCCAAGAAGTGTTACCTTTCTCTGGATGTCGATGTGCATAGAGAGAACCCCCCCCCCCCCCCCCCCCCCCCCCCCCCCACACACACACACACACTTCAAAGAAAAAAAAGAGACAAAAGAAAGGCCACACACAACCAACCCATCCTTAACATTTCTTTAAAGACAAGTGTGTTCCTTGTCTCCTTATGTTCATAAACGTTATAAATGTCCATGTGTTTCGTTAATGTGAAAAAGAATGGAAATGAGTTGTCAACAACTAGATCATTATTGTTCAGGCTACCAGTGGGTATTGTTTCTGTTTATATTCCACAGTTCTGGATGAAGAGGACTGAAATGGCATACTGACAAAGTACAATGTGTGTGTACTTAGTAAGAAACAGCCTATGCGCCGTAAACTCGCAAACGCCCCATTATTGTTCAGGCAACCAATGGGTATTGTTTCTGTTCATGTTTCATAGTTCTGGATGAAGAGGACTGAAATGGCCTACTGACAAAGTATACTGTGTGTACTTGTTCAAAAACAGCCCAAGCGCCGTAAACACGCAGATACCATGCTTGCACCGCATTCGTGAAAGTGGTGTAAACGCGACCTTGTGCCGCGAACGTAGTGCTCTCTCGGTGTCTCCCTGGGCAGGTTGGCACCGTGAGATATTATGGCAAGGCGGATGGAGAACAGGTTTGTCAGGACGTCTCGGACCAGTAAAAATGGAGTCAGCGCTATCGCCCACATCGTATATGATCACCATGAAAAGCAATCAGACCGTCAATACGTTGTTGTCATGTTGACCTCAGTTTTGATTTTCCTTCCACATCTTTATTGTGAAGACTGCGAGCCTTAGTCTTCATTGCCAACAGATTGATGAGGATTGATACAGGCAGTGGAGAAGGGGGTGGAAGAGAGGGTTGGGTGGGGATGGGGAGAGGGGTGAAAGGTGTGGTGATGCACTGCGTCAGAAGGAATGTGAAGGTGATGTAACTGGCTTCGTGACAAAGCAATTATTATTTTTTGACGACAGCGTTGTAGGCAGTTTTTACCCCATGAAAGAAGTTACAAGACAGCTACGTTAGTCGTCAGTGTGTGTGTGTGTGTGTGTGTGTGTGTGTGTGTGTGTGTGTGTGTGTGTGTGCGTGTGTGTGTGCAATGTCTTGTATACAAATGGACCTATTCTAACGGTGTATTTATTGAGCACAGTCCACCATTTGGGGTGTCATTAACCTGCGGTAATAAGCTCGAAGGATATTGTCGACATTCATTATCAATGTATTAAAACAGAATGATGCTGATAAAACTGGATCGACAAATATATCTCAGCACTTCGGGTTGGTTGTTCTATGAAAACAGGCATCGAACGACTCCACAGTAACGTACGGTAACGAATGAGGGGGCGGAAGGGGGGAGGGGAGAGAGGAGGGCGATGGTGGGTCCTGATCACTACGTAACATTGACAGCTCCGTGTGGCCAGTTGAAGCTGGAACGAAAGGACGAACCTGGGAATGCTTTTGTTTTGAACAGGTTTGATTCCCTGTGCCCGGTTCCCCTTCTCTTTGATGGCGCCATCACCTTCAATGGTCTGTTTACAGTTAAGTTCCGTTCCGCCTAGCCACTGGTCCCGTTTCACCTATTTAGTGGTACAACTTGTCATTTTCAACTGGTCTTGAGACAGGAAAAAAAAAACGCGAGTGCATAAACTCTCTCTCTCTCTCTCTCTCTCTCTCTCTCTCTCTCTCTCTCTCTCTCTCTCTCTCTCTCTCTGTCGGTCTGTCTGTCTGTGCCATCACCTTCAATGATCCCTTTATAGCTTATGACTATCTTTTAAGTTCCGCCTAGCTGTTAGTTCCGTTTCATCTATCTAGTGGTACGTCTTGCCATTTTCAATCAGTCTTTAGACAGGAAAAAAAAGCGAGTGCATAAACTCTCTTTCGCTTTCTCCCTCTCTCTGTCGCTGTCTGTCTGTCTGCCTGCTTGTCTGTCTCTGTCTGTCTGTCTGTCTGTCTGTCTGTCTCTCTCTCTCTCTCTCTCTCTCTCTCTCTCTCTCTCTCTCTCTCTCTCTCTCTCTCTCTCTCCATTTACGCCTTACACAAGAAAGACATCATGCTCGACCACGGGTTGGAAAATCATGGCCACAACCAGCATATATAAAATTCACAAGTGTCATTTAATGCCTCGATTGTCGCATGGAATGTTCCATCTTTAGGTTTTACTAACAAACAGCCTCAGACTCGATTCGAATGCATCCCGCCTATAGACCATTTTCTCATCGATTGATTTCATGGTGCCACGGAAACTGTACGATTCGCAGTGGTGCAAAATGAGATGAAATCTTCCTTTTTTTAACCTTGACTTCTTTTTTCCCACTCGACGTCGTTCCTCCAGACTTTGAGACTGCCCCCACCCCTATTCTCACCCTCTATTATTAAATGAAATAAGAAAAAAAAAGTTTGAAGGAAAAAGTAAGAAGATATCTTTGCACTGATGTCATTATAATTAATGGAAAAATTGGTTTCAATTTTTTTTTTTTAACCCGGACACCGCTCCCCTCTTCCCCAAAACTGTATTTTTGTTATTTTTGGAAGGCGGCTGGGGAGTGAGTGGGGGGGAAAAGGGGGGGGGGGGGGTGTTGAGAGAAGACAATGGTTTTAAGTAAGGTGAATTTGTAATCAGTTCCATGCTCTTTTAAGTTGAATACGTCAAGGTTGCTGCTCAGTGGCCGGAAATGAGCGTGATATGAGTGGACGTCATGTGACCACCGCGTTCGTGTGGGCCGTAGACAACATGACGACATCCAGAATGTGATAAAGAGGTAGACGGTACCACACGAGTGATGTGCTACAGTATATTGCAGCACGGTGCAGCACCCTACAACACTACAACAACCGCACGATACACTTCAGTACAACTACAGTACAGCAGTGTACGAGCGGATAATTATATTCCGTGAACGCTCGAAAGATTTGTGGTCCTATCATCTGCCTCGAGCTCATCTGCACTCTGACCTTTTTTTTTTTTTTAAATTCCAGTTCAATAGTTATATTTTGCTTCCTAGGAACACGTGTACACGCGCGCGCGCGCGCGCGCGCACACGCACACACACACACACACACACACACCACACACACACAACCACACACACACGCACGCACGCACGCACACACACACACACACACACACAACATACATACATACATACATACATACATACATACACGCGCGCGCGCGCGATTGATTCTTCAAGACAAAGTATTGACACTTATCATAGATTTCATACATCTCTGACACAATCCTTCCCCCCTCCTCTCTCTCTCTCTCTCTCTCTCTCTCTCTCTCTCTCTCTCTCTCTCTCTCTCTCTCTCTCCTCACCCCACTGGTATATTATCAATTATCTTACTTGGAAGTGACCTTGTTCACGTGAATGTTTAATTTCAATTCGTGCACTGCAAACATGATTCTTTTTCTATATATTGAGGACAAGGGAAAGAAAGACTCCTCTTCCATTATTTTCCTCATTTTAACTCTCTCTCTCTCTCTCTCTCTCTCTCTCTCTCTCTCTCTCTCTCTCTCTCTCTCTCTCTCTCTCTCTCCATTCCAGTGATCAATAATGTAATTTGGTTGTGGCTGTGTCTAGATCTATAACATATTCTCATTCAAAAAAGGCAAGATCCCACCAACCCCCCCCCCCTCTCTCTCTCTCTCTCTCTCTCTCTCTCTTTCTTTTTTCTTTCTCTGTCTGTTTGTCTCTACTTCTCTGTCTGACTGTCTTCTGTCTCTCTCTCTTTCTTTCTCTCTTCTCTGTCTGTCTGTTTCTACTTCTCTGTCTGTCTGTCTCTCTCTCTCTCTGTTCTCTGTCTGTCTGTCTGTCTGTCTGTCTGTCTTTCTCTCTGTCTATCTGTATGTCTGTCTGTCTGTCTTTCTCTCTGTCTCTGTCTGTCTGTCTCTCTCTCTCTCCCTCCCTCTCTCTCTCTCTCTCTCTCTCTCTCTCTCTCTCCCTCTCTCTCTCTCTCAGATGAGCGTGTGCGCGCGTCTTCTGCCCCCCCCCCCCATCCCTCCCCTTCCGTATGTATTACATGACGTCCATCCCTGTCCATTTTCCGCTTAGTGTCATACATGGATTTATTCATTCTTATTTCGGTTTTCCCCATGGTTTGAGAATGTGAAGCTAGATTAGGAAATAGGAAGCGACGCTGCCGCCGACAGGGGGTCCTGTCAACGCCTGTTAATCGCTGATGGACTCGGACACAATGAGGACATGGACTGATTTATAGATGAACAAGTGGCCATGAGCTCCGCGCGATCATGGTGGTTTTGGTTTGGTGTTCGCGTACCAATGTGTGTGTGTGGTTGGGGGCTGGGGGGGGGGGGATAGATAAGTGGAAGAAAAGAGTTAACATTGGATGGTATCAGCAACACAATGTTGCTGATGTTTTGTATTGATGTGTCTGAATGTGTGCACGCATAGTGTGTGCGTATGTATGTGTATTTTGTGTGTGTGTGTGCATTTTGTGTGTGTGTGTGTGTGTGTGTGTGTGTGTGTGTGTGTGTGTGTGTGTGTTTGTTGTGTGTGTGTTGTTTGTGTGTGTGTGTGTGTGTGTTGTTTGTATGTTGTGTGTGTGTGTGTGTGTGTGTGTGTGTGTGTGTATGCCTTGTTTGTATGTGTAGTTGTGGTGGTGGTTGGTGTGTGTGTGTGTATGCTGTTATGTGTTGTGTGTGTGTGTGTGTGTGTGTGTGTGTGTGTTGTGTGTGTAAAAACAGTTTCGGAAAAAAAGGGAGGATCGGAAAAAGGGGGTGGTTGCAAACATGTGGATGAATTTCGTGAACGGAGGTCAGGAGATGGAGGGACTTGAGATGGTTAACAAGATAAGCGGTATGATTTGTTCATTTACATCGGTGAGTGTCTGCATGGAGGTCAACATGCTCCAGACAATGCATGCTCTTTAAACATTCCTCTGTGCCGGGGCCTGGATGGAATCTATTGAAAAAAAAAGTCTGATCTCTCTCTCTCTCTCACTCTGTCTCTCTCACTCACTCACTCACACACACACACACACACACACACACACACACACACACACACACACACACACACACACACACACGCACGCACGCACGCACGCACGCACGCACACGCACGCGCGCGCACACACACACACACACACACACACACACACACACACACACACACACAAGCTCAACAGTTTTATTCAGTTACACTGCTTACCACTTCAGAAGATGTGAATCACTGTTTATGTGTTTCTGTTTGTGTATACATTGAATGAAAAATAATTATAGCTCCTAAAGTCATAGACATACTGATTGCTTTTTCCCAATCTTTTTTTTTTTCTGATAACCAGTAATGCGAAATGGTTAAGGCAGAGGCATCGTTAGGTCACGATGGTGTACATTATGACATTTGTGGTGTGATTTTCTCTCTGGATGACATTTGACTGATTTGACGCTCTTTAGAATGATTCAAATACTACTGTAGGAACAACATGGACGGATGGTCAGTGAACATAGTGTCAGTCTGTCACATTACAGGGTAGGGTAGGGTAAACTACTTGCAATGGACTATTGAATCTCAAGACTTTATTCAGACACAAAAGTCAGCGTTTGCCTCGTTTGTGCTCGCATACCATTCTAAATATCTCGTGCGTCACACGATTTGAAGAGCATGTCATACCCCGGAACAGTCAACCCCTAACTGAATATTGAAAGCGTAGGCCCATCGCGATATCGTTGGTTCAATGACGTCATCTCACTCTTTCCTCGCCAATCAAATTACGTTCCACCCGGTTTAGGTGAGTGGTCCAGCACGGCCGTAGGAGCCTTCTCTAATCGCATTTATGATATCGCGATGCATCACATGGGCGTTATATTGTCGTTGCGCTGTGCCGCATAAGATGGGCACGACTTGGAATGTCGTGTTAGACTTCCTGTCTGGAATTCTGGATGCTTTTCGTGTGCAGACTGATCCTTCCCACTTTAGTATTCCTTCCTCCATCTCCCCACCCCTGCCCCTTTTTTCCCTGCCACGGCAGTACCAGGCATTTTCCCTGTGCTCCCCTCCCTTTCTTCAGTCCCTCGGTTACAGCTGTCGTATCGTTTTGGTTTCCTCTGCATTTCCCATGCGGCGCCCACTTCCCCGATAATCAATCACAGAGGCTGGCCTGTGGTTTAAAGGGACAGTAAGCTCGGCGTAGTCCGCAGACCAGCAACCCAACAGGGTTTTCAGAAGAAAAAGAAACACCGAAGGTGTGGGGAGGACCCAGAGAAGCACTGTCTTCACCTGCCTTTAGAGCAGTCCTGTACCACCTTGGAGGCCTGCGCTGTGTTGACGATGGGTACAGGCACGCGCAGGACACTCCATTAAGACATCAAGGGACATAACTGCTCCTGAACAGAGGTAAATCAGACTACAGGATGCAGCTCTTAACAGCCTTAAAGTAGCATCCCCATGGGTGTACCAGCCCGTATTTCATGACTGCAGAGCCCACCGGCGAAAAACCTCCAGCTGCGAGCACACCCCACAGACCAACACCCTGCCCACGGACAGATGAAGACAGTGCCACTCCAGACACAGCCAAGCTTTCGCCATACGGTCTTATGTGCCCTCAAGAGAGAATCCAAAGTTGTAGTCTTTCCCACTGTCAACAGGACTTTCCCTGTGGTCAGTGGGTCTTTCCTCACCGTCACTGGACCTTTCTCCAGGGTCAGCCTAGTTTAGGCAAAGAAGAAAAGAAACACCGAAGGTGCTGGGGAGGACCCAGAGAAGCACTGTCTTCACCTGCCTTTAGAGCAGTCCTGTACCACCCTTGGAGGCCTGCGCTGTGTTGACGATGGGTACAGGCACGCGCAGGACACTCCATTAAGACATCAAGGGACATAACTGCTCCTGAACAGAGGTAAATCAGACTACAGGATGCAGCTCTTAACAGCCTTAAGTAGCATCCCATGGGTTGTACCAGCCCGTATTTCATGACTGCAGAGCCCACCGGCGAAAACCCTCAGCTGCGAGCACACCCACAGACCCACCACCTGCCACGGACAGTGAAGACAGTGCCACTCAGACCAGCAAGCTTTCGCATACGGTCTTATGTGCCCTCAAGAGAGAATCCAAGTTGTAGTCTTTCCACTGTCACAGACTTTCCTGTGGTCAGTGGGTCTTTCCTCACCGTCAGACCTTTCTCAGGTCAGCTAGTTTAGGCAAGAAGAAAGAAACACGAAGGTGCTGGGAGGACACACACACACACACATACTGCTCCAGAAAAAATTGCATCAGTTTCTGTCAATAGTGTTCTATCAGAGTAACCCATTTGACAGTGTGTGCGCAGTCATGTGTCTCTGCATGCACGCACACGTAAGCACACACACACACACACACACACACACACACACACACACACACACACACACACACACACATACACACACACACTCTCACACACACACACACACACCACACACACACACGCGCTTACACACACACATAACATACACACTTTCTTCCAAAGATCCAAAACAACGCACGAACACACACTCACACGCACGCATGCGCTTCTGCGTTCGCACGCACACACGCACGCACACACACACACACACACACACACACACACACACACACACACACACACACACACACACTCTCTCTCACTCTCTCTCTCTCTCTCTCTCTCTCTCTCTCTCTCTCTCTCTCTCTACTTCAGTTTCTTCCAACAACCTGTCGGGTAGAAGGAGGATGGAAGTGTTACAGCATCAATTCCACAGTACCAGAGCAGGATCATGCCGTCTTCAGGCAAGTCACGAAAGATCAGTCGCGCCTCCCGGAACTGAACCTCTCCTAATTCGTCTGTGTTGATGCTGGTAAGTGTCCCAGGCTATGTCCCTGCACATTGCGGCAAAGGATTATCCTGCGCGAAGGTGATGTACACGGGTATCGCTACCTGCCCTGCCTGTGTCCTTAAGGTAACTCCGAAGCAGCCAGGAGCAATTTCCCCCTCGTTTTACTACGTTGTTTGGTGAGATCGCATCCACAATGAATATGGAGTCGATATCTTCAAAGCGAAACTAAACGAGACGCCAAAGAAAAAAGCCTTGCCAACGAGCGAAAACAACGGTGTCTCTGAAAGGGGAAGGGTAGGGTGGGGGAGCGGTAGGGAGCGTTGTACTTTATTTAGGCAAAGGATGGGTTAAGCTTGCAACGATTGTGTCCCCTTCTCGTGTGCTAGTTTCTGTACCCTGTTGTGGAAAAGGTCGGTAATATTCAGAATCCAGTGGAAGAAATCGTTCTGTACCTAATCCGTAATGCGATCATTCTGATCATGGAGAATATTTTTGTGTGTGTGTCTTTTATAATTGGTTTCATGACGCACACACACAGCCAGTGGATTACGGGGTGTTGTCAGTTAGGTGTCAGGGATTGGCAGGGTGACGTCTTCTGGACAAATCCAGAAATACAAATCCTACGACCAAATGCACAGCCAGGGCCTCTGATAATGAAGACAAACTGGACTGCACGCTTTCCCCATTAATAGATATAGAACTGCAACAAAAGACATCTCCGTGACGTCTGGCTCTAGCGCGTGCATGTACAGGCCCGCGCGCGCGCGCGCCACCACACACACACACACACACACACACACACACACACACACACACACACACACACACACACGTAATTCATGAAAGAGAATGATAAATAAAAAAGAAAATAATTAAGATCAAGTCTCGGGCGGACACTTAGCAATAAGTGGGAAAATCCAATGTATGGTTTGCAAACGGATGGCAATAGAGGACACTGACGAAAGTCCAGTAAAGATCATCCACCAAGTGCTAAGAGACAAAGAAGAATCAAGGTTCCCCAGGCGAGGCAAGCTGATTCCAACAAATATTGCCCTTATTCTCATGTCGATGTTGCCTGAGTGACAAGAAAATTTGCCTTATCCTCATGTCGATGTGCCTTGAGTGACAAAAGCAAATGCTCACACTTCTGTGTAAAAACAAGGAGTGTTCCTTGTCTACATATTTTCATAAACATTGTACTTGTTAATGTACATGTGTTTTGTTAATGTGAAACACGATGGAAAGTAGTTGTCAGTAAGGAGTTGTCAGTAAGGAGTTATCATCTTTGTTTAGGCGACTGACGGGTATTTATTTCTGTCCATGTTCCACCGTGCTGAGATGAAGAGGACTGAAATGGCATTCTGACAAGGGACAGAATATACCATTGTTCGAAAAACAGCCCATGCGCCGTAAACATGCAAACGCCATGTTTGTGCCCCATTTGTACCGGTAGCGCAAAGTAAACGTACTCGCGGCCTTGTGCCGTGAACGTAATTCTCCCACGGCATCTCCCTGGTCAG
>CM065725.1:35314317-35319317 GCA_033310375.1 Conus canariensis
GAGATACGACCAACGAGGATTCTTAATTGGAATTTGAACGATGTTTTCCAAATGGAGGGGCCACCAACTGCTGTCCTGCCCGTTGCTGCTTGACTGAGGTATACGAGAAAGCCTGTTGAACTTGGAACTATTTGAATAGGCGGTGAATTCGATTTTAGCTATCTCTTTGTCCGAAATGTCAGTGATTATTTCCAGAGTATGGTAAAAGAATATTATTTCGGCGGTACCGAGTGAAAATGCTTGCTTACGAATCGAGAATGGAAATTTAGGTCAATCAACCACAGCCCGTAAAGGAAAGTGGTCACAAACTGATTTCCATTATAACAGATCATTCATATCGTACCTTTCCTTGCAACAATGTCCAGAACATGCTGAGCAGTCTTTTCATCGTGAATATAGGTTCGGCAAGGGTCGCGAGCTCACCAATCTAGGATCGTTAACGAACAGCTTGGGCGATTAAGAACGAAGGCAAGACTGCCAAGACAACGGCCTACACGAATTAAATTCGCGAACGTCCTTAAGTGTATTGGCATGCATTTGAAAAAGAGGAACTCTTCTGTGGGAACAGGCACGTTTACAGGTACACAGGAAACATCCTAGATTTAAGATACCCGAGCCTTCTCTTGGTAACATCAATATGTTTACTGGAATGAAAGATGCTTCGTAGGTGGCTTTCAAGTGCATGCGCACAAGTATATCTGTTAATGACTGAACAAGGAATGAATTCTGCCAACAATTAAACCTGACGCATACCTGGACGTACAATAAGAGTGTGGAATTTCTCCGAGTAAGGTAGGAAGCAGCGCCTGAAGAGCAAGAGATCTGATGAGGGCAGAGCCACCAAAAACCATCTTCCCACCTCCCTCCCCCTCCCCCCTTTCCCGTTTCTCTCCTTTTACTATTGTTGTTGCTATTGCCATGTCTTTCTTCATTCCAACCGTTCTTTTGTCTTGTGGCTGTAGAATTCTGTGGAAATGCCTGTGTTGTTTGCAGAGACGGCCCCCACCTCTCATCCCCCCTCTCTCTCTCACCTCCCTCCTTTTCTTTGCTCCTCTCTCTCTCTCTCTCTCTCTCTCTCTCTCTCTCTCTCTCTCTCTCTCTGCATTCTTTATTACGCTGCTGGAAGCAGAAAAAGCAGTGGTGTCATAATGAAAATACATGTGTAAATGATCGTAACGTCACCCGAACAAACCCGCAATGTCTCTCTCTCTCTCTCTCTCTCTCTCTCTCTCTCTATCTCTATCTCGTCGACACTCTCTCTCTCTCTCTCTCTCTCTCTCTCTCTCTCTCTCTCTCTCTCTCGTACGTTCACAAGAAATATGTAAACAATATATTGGACTACTACATTAACCCGGTCTGCATTCTATTTATGTCTTATGTCTGAATCCTGAGTGAGTGCGCTGAAAAAGATCCAGGGTTGCCACATTTCACGGAGAGAGAGAGACAGACAGACAGACAGACAGAGGGACACAGAGAGAGAGACAGTTCTCAATTAGATGAAACATGAGGTCGAGAATCTAGATCGTGAACTAATGGCTAACCATGGTTTCTGCCTTAACTGAAGTGCGGCTTCTGTCTTAACTGAAACAGTACTTCTGTCCGATGCTCGACTGAGATATTCATAAAGCCTCCTGAAACTGGAACGGTTTCGAATTGGCGGTGAATTCGATTTCCGCAATTTCTTTTGCCCAAAATTTTGATTATTTGTTTCCAAAGCGTTGTCAACTTCAATATTTCAGGCCATACTGAATAAAAACGTTCCTTACGATGGAAAGTTTGGTCAAGCCGTCAAGATTACAGACTACACGAATAAGATTCGCGAGCATCCTTGACTATATTCATATGTATATGGAAAGGAAGAACTCTTCCGTACGTACATACGATTCCACGTCCGCTCGGAGTTGGCACGTTTATAGGTACACAGGAAACATCCTAGGCACCCGAGCCCTCTGTTATTAACACAGACATGTCAGCTAGAATGAAAGATGCTTTGAAGTTGGCCATCAAGTACACATGCACAAGTATATACTGTTACCAACCGAACAAGGCATTAATTCTGCCAGGTAAACCTGACGCGCACCTGGACGTACAATAAGAGTTTGGAATTCCTCCGAGAAAGGTGGGAAGCAGCGTCTGAACAGCAAGGGATCTGATGAGGGTGAAGCCACAAAAAAAACCTTCCCATCTCCCTCCCCCCCCCCCCCCCCTCCCCCCTTTCCCCCTTCTCTGCTTGTGTTGTTGTTGTTGTTGTGATGTCTTTCTTCATTCCAACCGTTCTTTCGTCATGTGGCTCTAGTATTCTGTGGAAATATGGGTGTTGTTTGTAGAGACGCCCCCGTACCCCCCCCCCCCCCTCTCTCTCTCTCTCTCTCTCTCTCTCTCTCTCTTCTTCCGACCTTCCCTTCGCCCTTCCCGTTTCTCTCCTTTTGCTATTGTTGTTGCTGTTGCCTTACCTTTCTTCGTTCCTCTCTCTCTCTCTCTCTCTCTCTCTCTCTCTCTCTCTCTCTCTCTCTCTCTCTCTCTTAAATCTCTCTGTGCCAGGAGGCACATAAGGCTTGGACGTCTCTCCTCCACTGTGTTCGGTCTGCAGCTGCATGGCGTACAACACTCCATGTTTTCCAGCCTGCGCCGTTTCTCTCGTCTTGTCTTGTGGCTATAGAATTCTGTGGAAATGCGGATATTGTTGGTAGAGACGCACCCCCTTCCCTCCCTCTCTCTCTCTCTCTCTCTCTCTCTCTCTCTCTCTTCTCTCGTTCATGAGAAATATGTATATAGCATATTGGACTGGTGCATTAACTCGATCCGCATTCTATTTATAGCTTATGTCTAAATCCTGAGCATTCGTACTGAAAGAGAGCCAGGGTTGCCACATTTTACGGAACGAGAGACAGACAGACAGACAGACAGAAGAGACAGTGACAGACAGACAGAGAGACAGAGAGAGTCCTCAATTAAATTAACCATGAGGTTGAGAATCAAGCTCAGGAACTAATGGCCAACCATGGTTTCTGCCTTAACTGAAGCGCTGCTTCAATCTTACCTGAAACAGTGTTTCTCACCGATGCTCAACTGAGATATACAATAAAGCCTCTTGAACTTGGAACGGTTTTGAATAGGCGGTGAAATCGATTTTAGCAATCTCTTTTGTCCGAAATTTTAATCATTTATTTCCAAAGCGTTGTCACCTTCAATATTTCAGGCCGTACCAAATGAAAACGTTACTTATGACTGGAGAATGGAAATTTAGGTCAACCAACCGCAAGCTGATCTCCGTTACACCAGAGTTGTCACAAGATGATTTCCATTACAGATCTTTCATATTGTCACTTCTCTTGCGTGAAGCCAAAACAGTTCCCAAAACACGCTGAGCGGTCCTTTTTTTTTTCTCCGCAAACCTGGGTTTTGTGAGATTCCCCGCAAGGTCACCAGCCTTGAATCGTTTACTAGGAGACCAGGCAATAAAGAACGAAGACAAGACCATCAAGATTACGGACGACACGAATTAAATTCGCAAAACATCCTTAACTGTAGATATCTGTATTTGGTAAAGAAGAACTCTTCCATACGTACACACGATTGCACGTCCGGTGGGAACAGCGACGTTTCTAGGTACACAAGAAACATGGCGTGTACCCGAGCCGAAGTTGGCTTTCAAGCCCACGCGCACAGGTATATACTGTTGCCGAGTGAATAAGGAATTAATTCTGCCAGGTAAACCTGATGCGTACCGGGATGTACAATAAGAGCTTGGAATTTCACCGAGGATGGTGGGAAGCAGCGTCTGGACAGCAAGGAATCTGATGAGGGTGAAGCCACCGAAAACTATCTTCCCATCTCCCTCCCTCCCCCCTTTCCCCTTTCTTTTTGCTGTTTTTGTTGTGGCTCTGTCTGTCTTCGTTCCTACCGTTCTTTTGTCTTGTGGCTGTAGAATTCTGTGGAAATGCCTGTGTTCTTTGCAGAGACGGTCCCCACCCCTATCCCCCTCCCTCTCTCTGTCTGTCTGTCAGTCTCTCTGCATTCTTCATTGTGCTGTCGGAGGCAGGAAAAGTAATAGGAGTATAATGGAAATGCGTGTGTTAATAATTGTAAAGTCACCTGAACAGATTCTCTCTCTCTCTCTCTCCTCTCTCTCTCTTCTCTCCTCTCTCTCTCTCTCTCGCTCTCTCTCTCTCTTAAGAGCACATTCATGAGAAATATCTAAACAACATATTGGACTGGTGCATTAACACGGTCCGCTTTCTATTTATAGCTAATGTCTAAACCCTGAGCAGTAGCGCTGAAAGAGAGCCAGAGCTGACACATTTTACGGGGAGAGAGAGAGAGAGAGAGAGAGAGAGAGAGAGAGGATGGCAGTCTTACGACCTCAGGTCTTTAAGACAATGCTGGGTGGGGTAACGGAGTTATTAATCGACTGTTGATGCAGTTGACCTTGACGCTCTTTGTGCATTTAACATGTGATCAGTTATGGCTGTTGAAAGCTTAACTCATTTCCACTCCCGCTCTTTGTCTCCGTACCTGCGCTACGTGCCCCTCTCCGTCCCGTTCCCCTCTCCGTCCCGTTCCCCCCTCCTCGCCCGTGTTTGTCTTCTCTCTCTCTCTCTCTCTCTCTCTCTCTCTCTCTCTCTCTCTCTCTCTCTCTCTCTCTCTCTCAAATTCTCTTCCTCTCTGTCTGAAAACATGCAGGCGTGCGAAGACGCGTACGCGCGCATATGTGCGGTGGTGTTTTTGTGTGTGTGTGTTTTTTTCTTTTCTTGTTTTGTTTTGTTTTTGAGAGAGAGAGAGAGAGAGAGAGAGAGAGAGAGAGAGAGAGAGAGAGGGGGGGGTTTCTGACTGCGACCTAAAAGAAATATCACCCTTAATATTTTACCCTGATCGGAATGGTTGGGAATAGAAAAGATACAACGCGTGTGTGTGTTTGTTTGCGCGTGTGTGTGTGTGTGCGCGCGCGCGCGCGCGCGCGCGCGCGCGCACGCTTGTGTGTGTGTGTTTGTTTGCGTGTG
>CM065725.1:35336817-35384317 GCA_033310375.1 Conus canariensis
GATGCAATAAAAACGCGATGAACTCAGAACTCTCACAAAGGGGGATGTAACAGGCAAAGTACATACAGCATAGCATGCCCCGGTTCAAAGCTGTATCCTGCTGATTCACATTCTTACCTGGACTACACATCTTCCCACCACCCATCCACAAAACACAGCATTCCATACTCCGAATTCCTCAGTCTGCACAGACTCTGCTCCAACAAAGAAGATTTCACATTGCCAAACTGTTTCGAGTGTTTTCACCAACCGTGAATATCCCAGTACCGACATCCATGATGCTCTCTGCTGCACCATAACTGTATCCGGAACCAATTCGTTGGAGGCCCAACCTCCACAGAGAAACAGAAAGACTGAATACCTGCCTCATCCACCCACACACAGTTTCCGTCTGCAAGATCCTTAAGTCCAGCTGGCACACTGTATAACATGTTAAAGCTGCCTTTAAGATTATGCATGACAAAAACCTCAAAGAACTGCTTATGCGTTCCAAACGGGAAAAAAAAATTACCACACGAAAGTCACTCGGTGCTTTTCCCTTCCTAAAACCCAGCATCAAAATCTGTCCTCTCACCAAGCCAGACATTATCCTACATGGCCCCAAAGCCTCGTTCAAAATTTATCTGCACATTCTCCTGTCACAGCCAAAACATTGTGTATGCTGTCCACTGTGAATTGTGTAATAAGCTTCACGTAGGTGAGGCATCCCGCACACTTGAGCTACAACAGTGTGTGCTGTCCACTGTGAGCTGTGTAATAAGGTTCAGTAGGTGAGAAATCCCGCACACTTGATGCACACATTTCTGAACACTGACAGACATTCGCCGTCACTTTTCCAAACCATTCCTTGTCAACCATCCCCAACACAACATCAATCATGTCAAAGTCCTGGTGCTTTGGCAATCACAGAGCGACAAATTGAGTGCACCATGCAGGAATCCTTACTTATTGCCAGACTGGGGACCCTCTGCCCACCTGGAATCAACTTTCAAAAATAGTACGTACCTAACCACCCTCACGTACCAGGCCGCAGTATTCTCCACAGGCACACTGCCACACTACTCATTATTTAGCTCGTCTATACGTTGCAACTATTTTCCCTTCTGTACTCCCTTTACTATCTTAACTCTCTTTATCAACCTGTTCTTTAAGTACTCATTTATTCACCACCACCACCACCACCACCACCACCATCATCATCCCACTACCCCCTGATATTTTTCCAAATACGTATACTATACTTACTCTGATTTTCTTCCAGATACATACTTCTTTTAATTCTTTCTTTCTTTCTTTCTCCCCGCCCCCTTACTTCTGTTTTCAATAAAACTCAGCTTTTTACTTGCTCATAACTGCCATTCCCTCTGCCTACTGATTATTGGTGTTGTCGTTGTTGTTATGATCATTATCGACATATTTTTATTATCATTAGCAGTAGTAGTGGTAGTTTTTGTTGTTGTAGAAGGAATTTATTATTACAATTGTTATCATTATTATTATTATTATTATACATCATCATTAGTACTATCAATCATTATCAATTCCATTATTCACACTTTATGCTGAACTTTTATTCCTTTTGTATTTTCTACATTGTTATGAATTTATATATTTTCTAGATAAGCTATTCTTCCCATTTTCTACATCATTATAATTATTATAATCGTTCTTATTTTGATGATAATCATTTTATCGTTTTTTATTATTATTGGAATATTATAAATATTTATAGATTTCTTAGATTTCACATCACTGTCTTTCCCACTTTCTATTTCATCATTATCATCATCATACATCATCATCATCATCATCATCATCATCATCATCACCACCACCATCATCATCATCATCGTCATTATCATTCCTAATATTATTACTACTACTACGACCATTATAACCATTCTTCTGATTGTTTTCTTCTTCCTCTACTATTATCATTATCATCATTTCTGCTATCGGTAGTAGGAGTACTAGTAGTCGTAGTAGTAATGATAGTAGTATTAGTGTATGGTTATACTACTTATTTACTTATTTTAATTATTCATTTATTTATTCGTTATTTTATTGCTACTTTAATCTGTGTCTTCCCTCCAACCTCTTCTCTCTTCTGTTCAGTTCCATTCTGTAGTTTCAGTTTTCCACCAATGCCAAATTGTCACCCAGATCGAAGGGATAAGGGACTGTTCGTTCTTTGTTTCCACTGTTTTGAATATCGTTTGTCCTGCTTATAGAAGTCAGATCGATCGAAACGTTTTCTGTCTGTTTTGTAATTCATTTGTTCATTCGTTTGGGCGCTCAGTAATGCTATTTTTGCTTTTATGTTTGAGTAACCGCCTGCAGTCACCCCACTTTAGAACCGTATCCTACTGTGACTGAAATGTACACGACAAACTCATCTCTGTCTTTAATATGTTTTTTATTATCCAAACGTAATCGCACTTCTTGTTTCAAATCTGCACAACTGTTCTTAGCGAATGTTGAGGGTTGTGCTGCCCAGATCTGTGCATGGGGAGGGAAAGGGTGGGGATTAAGGTAGCGGTTGACATTGTCGCGTGCTGTACATGGATGGGGCTAAACGAAAGATGGCCGCACGTGAAATCCGCCGTGACAAGGTGACACACAGTAGTTCATGACAACATTCCAGTTCTCCCGCGCTCCCTGCTGTCCTCCAGCGTCCAGGCTCATGTCTGGATCAAGGGAGAGACAGAGTCCTCAGGATGTTGCTATGAAAGAGGATGATTATCAGTATGTGGCAGACTGCTTCACGGGACCCCATTGATTCCAGTGTCGTTTAGCAGTTTGATGTAGTGTTAAACCAGCATCCGTTTGGAGTAGCCGTAGTGTAATTGTGTCATCATAGGTGCGAAACGGCGACGCCTCCCTTACTCCAAACGAATGCCGCTTATAAAGCAGAATTCCTTCGTAGTTAAGAGCGTGTACTTGTTCATCTTGTTTGTTATTTGCAATTTTTTGTTGTTGCTTTTTTTTTATATACAAAATCTATGAGCACGGGGCAGTCAGACAGTAAATATAAACAGAAATAACAATGGAACAAGTAGAAGATGTAATTATTCAAACATAAACTTAATTCATAAATGAAAATTTCAGTGTTTCTTGAACAAGACAAACTTTCGTTGTTTCTTGTTCATAAACTGTGTCAGGCCAAATTTGTTCAGGATCGAAATGACGTCTTAGGAAGCTAAGGTTAGACTAGAACTGGAAGTAAGGTCGTCGCTGCCATTTTCTATATTTAGCTAACAAGTCGACCAGTTCGTTCCAATAAAGCTGCAGCGTAAGGGGACCCAGCAGACAGAAAGTCCAATACCTTAGAACATAGCTTAATACAGCGTAAAGTAGTTTAATGCCGTGAACTAGACATTTCGTTCCTCATTTTGCAGTGCCACTGCTTTAATGCGAGCAGGATTGGTTCTGGAATCAACACACAATCCAATTTTATACCAAGCGAAAGGAGTGGTAGCGAGCTATTGTCGCAGCTTGCTTAGTTTGGTCTGTTTTCTCTCTCCCGTCGCAGCCAGTTGTGCGATATTCGGACCGACATCCCCAGGAAAATCCCATCAGAAGAATCTGCTTCCAACCCGATTTTGAAAATATCTGTAGCATTATCACAGTGCGCTTGTCTTCAAGAGAATTTTGACAAACTCCGCTTCCTCTGTAGACTGTGTTTAATGCCTTCAGTTTGTACTGTAACAGGGGCCGCGACGTCAGTATCTCAGAAAAAATATTGCATCTAGACTGTAGGGGATACGAACTGCAGACCTGGGACATCACTGATCCCAAGGTGGGGGAGTTAACCACAGGGCCAGAGCCGAAGTTCTGGATTGCTCCCAACCCTGGCAACCGATTCATTCGAAGGCGGGCGGATGGGATTGGGATCGTGGGAACCTATCATAACCCGTATTATGACGTACTATATTTGCTCCTGTGGATGAAAATACACAACGGATAATCTGTGTAACTGCGAGGCACTGAGCCCGGCAAGGTTGCCACTGGGAAGGGGAAACAAAGCGACGCTGTAAGATACAGGGAATGAGAAACGATAAGAGCGCAAACTACGGCCAGATCCACCAGTCCTGTTCCCACCCGTAACCCCTCCTCCACGACCCCTCACCTCTCCCTCCCCCCCCCTCTCTCTCTCTCTCTCTTATGAAAAAACCTCTCTCTCTCTCTCTCTCTCTCTCTCTCTCTCTCTCTCTCTCTCTCTCTCTCTCTCTCTCTCCTGTATGAAAGGGTCTTCACATCAAAGCCGGCGTGGTATCAGTTGTTGAACACCGGCAGACGATGAAGGCATTTATCTATCTCCAGAGCTTTCGGATCTGCACCTTAGGGCTTGTAGGTCCTCGTGAATGAGGCAGGGAACCAGTTGGAGAGAGACAATGAGTGTAGAGCTGCTCTGTCTGTCTGTCTGTCTGTCTGTCTTCTCTCTCTCTTCTCTCTCTCTCTTTCTCTCTCTCTTTCTCTCTCTCTCTCCATGTGTGTGTGTGTGTGTGTGTGTGTGTGTGTGTGTGTGTGTGTGTGTGTGTGTGTGTGTGAATGTGGGTTTCATGTTCAAGTACGCGTGAGGAGGCATACACGTGCGTGCCCTGTCTCCAAGAATATGCTTGCTTTAGTGCTGTGCCTTTTTTCCTTCCTGATCTTTCATGAGAGAGACAGAGAGAGAGAGAGAGAGAGAGAGAGGGGGGGGGGGAGAAAGAAAGAGGGCGAATGAGGCGGGGGGAAGGATGTTTCCTGAAAGAGAAAATAAGCCAACTTTTTAAATTCATGTGTTCGCCCAATCTCGGTATTTCTCAAGTGTATGAGAGAGAGGGGAGAGAGAGAGAGAGAGAGAGAGAGAGAGGGGGGGGGAAGAGGGGGAAGAAGAAGAAGAGAAGAAGAAGATGATGATGATGAAGAACAAGAAAAAGAAGAAGAAGAAAGAGGAGAAGAAGAGAGAGAGAGAGAGAGAGAGAGAGAGAGAGAGAGAGAGAGAGAGAGAGAGAACACAAGAAGAAGAAGACGAAAAAGAAGAAAAAGTAGAGAGAGAGACTGGTGAAAGAAAAAGGGACAGAGCTTTTGATGCCCCTTCCTCTCTTCCCTACCCTCCTGTCGAATTACTGACATCGGGCCAGCCATGGGTATGCAGGTTGTTACTTTACCTGTATTTTCGACTGTTCGTTCAGTTGGTTGGGCTGGATGGTTTCCACGTGATGCTGACAGGCAGAGTCAGGGTTCATGGGAGTCACTGGACCTTATCTCCTGCACAGCACAGTGAATCATTAGGCTTGCATGATGGGAAAGGTTGCACGCAAGCAAAATAACCTCTCTCTCTCTCTCTCTCTCTCTCTCTACACCACACACACACACACACACACACACACACACACACACACACACACACACACACACACATTACATTTCACTACAAACATACTCACAGTATCACTCATTTGTTTATTGACTCGTTTCCATGCCCGCAATGACAGATATGCACTCGCACCAGCGCGAGCATGCCCATTCATTTTTTTTTCTCTGGAACTGTAACCTCGTACACGTACGACGTAGTACGAGCAGCATCACCAGCAGTAACTATTCCATTTCATTCAAAGACTACCTTTTTCGTCACCTCCACTATTTTTTTTAGCAATAGAGAATCTAAGGTGATCCACGTAAGAGCTTAGAAAGCTGAACTGTTTTGTTTTAACTGTTGACTTGGAAAAGGTCTCTTGACTACAGATTTCGCTTCACGTGTGATGCAGCTTATTGGTGAGGCAGGGATTATGTATCCGACACGTTTTCCTGGGTTCGACCTACTTGACAATAAACCCGGAAACATGATCATCCCTAGATTTATTGTGGTAAATTGTGATCGCGATTCAGTCGACAATACTCCGGAGAGCACAGACTTTCGTCACCGTCAAACAGATCCTGGATCCGCCCTTTGATCCTATCTCCACCAAAAGTTGTTGTTGTTGTTGTTGTTGTCGTACCCTGGCTAAAAGACTCCAGGGATCATCCAAAGACCCGAAGTACTTGAACACTGTGGTACAAATGCATCAGCTGGGGATGAGAACATCACGTGTGTGACCGTTCTTGATTACCCCGCCAAATGGGCAGCCACACTCCGACTTTAGGGGGATGTTGGAGACTGATAATGTTATGCTAGGAGCTTGTCACAACTGAAGACAATCCCCGCATAACTATGCAGAGCATAACAACATTTTGATGTAGCCTTGGTGTTCTAGGCTATGTCAATTGGTCTGACACAGCCTTAAGCCAAGGCGGGTGAAAAGTTATTGGCCTCGTCCTTTCGCTACAGTCCTTTACTCCACCTAGTTTCGGTACGATGGGTTCGGGTTAATCTTAGTAACAGACAGACAGACAGACGGACAAGTAAGTTAACAGACGTGGGTGAAAAGAACCCCTTTGACAGAGGTAGTAATCAGTCATTGAAAGATCATCTCATCTCATTCCCATGATCTGGATGGTCGAAGGGGGGACATGAGGGACGACTCTGTTGATCTTCGTCTCCATCGCAACCTGTCCTCTGCTTCTCGCAGGAGTTCTGGCAGCCTGAGGTTTGTCCATTGAAAGATAGAGGTTCTGATTTTGTACCTTAGGACTCAAAAGTGAATGCTCGTTTCTGTGTAAACTCAGTGATGTGGCAGAGGAAAGGAAATAAACTGTTTTAAGCTTCACTTTGCCTTAACGTTTCTCCGTAAAATTCCTCACTTTACTATGCCACGAAAGACGTGTTTTCCTGCCATAAGCGACAGTCTTATTTCCTGTGTCTGGAAAGGTTCCAGTCAGTGAGAGCCCTTTTTCTGTGCCATTAAAGATTTATTCACCAACCATTAAATAAGGGCCTGGCTTTTCTATGCCAAGATAAGTTCACTCACCAGCTAATCGAATGAGGAAGGCGTAACTTCACTGTGCCATGAAATATTCATTTACCAGCTGATCAGTGAGGACCTTATATTTCTCTGGCAGGAAAAGTTCCGTTCAGCGGCCGACTAGTGAGGATCTTGCATTACAGTACTAGAAGCTGTTCACTCACTTGTCAGTCAGAGAGAGCCGGTTTTGTTTTTCTTAGTTGTTTTTATTATTATTATTATTATTTTTACTGTTCCAGGGGATATATATTCAACAGCCAATCAATAAGGGCCATATATTTCTGTCAGGAACGGCTCTGTCACAAGCCAAGCTGGTGACAGTGTCTTTGTATTTCTGTATAAGGAAAGGTTCACTTGCCAGCCAATCAGTGAAGGCCTTACATTTGTGTGTAACGGTTTTTTTCAGCGAGGGACTTCTTTTTTTTAACAAGAAGGGTCATTCTGTAGCCAATCAGCGATGATCTTACATTTCTGTGCATATTTCTGTCAGGAAGGGTTTATTCGTCAGCCAATCACTGAGGATATTCCTTTGCTGAGCAACTCACGTAAAAGACAAGTTGAAAGTTCGGCATTGATCAGTATATTTTTGTCTTTGCCTTGACTTAAAATTAATGAATGAAAACCGCATCAAGTTATGCCTAGCACATAATTAGCTTGTTCCAACGATTTTTTTTTTACTATAATACCAAATACTTTACAGTTGTTTTGTACCTGAAGGTAAGCAGGAATGCACGCCAGATGACTTTCTGGTGTCAAAAATTAAGGCCATCACTCTTTTTCTTCTTACTGTTCATTTCACTTTCTTTGTGAAGCATATGCTGCCAAACCATAACCGAACATTCCTGTTTGGATTTTGTTGGTATGATTATGTGTTTGGTCGCTTCGCTCACTTTTGAACAAAATATCTTTGCATGTTCATCATTTTCAGATTACGGTCGGTGCCCTTTCTTGAAGAATGGATACTAGTTGGATTGGAAAATCTTTAACTCATTTTGGTAAATTTCTGTGGAAAAAATAGATATATAAATCGCTTACACAAGTCAAAGGATTTGAGGTGATGTGATATATAGTAGTGAAACCATAGTATGAATAAGATCTATCTGCATTGTGTTTTTAGATGGCCAGTGAAGGGAATGCCATTCCTTTATGATACCTTGAGTGCAATCTGTGTACGTCCATTTTGTATGTTGTTGCTATATGACGAGCTGATGTTGTAACGACATTGTTCCTAGGTTTAAGGAGATGTCTTTCCAAAAATGATACAGCTGATGAAAAATTCTGGGATGGAATAAGACCTGTGCTCACAATCATCACTGTGTGATCTAGGAAATCACGCTAATTTCAGTGGATTCCAGTGGACATTATACTTGAAATACTTAATGCTACGATTTTAATCAATGTCAGTAAGAGTTTTTTTTCAGCCAGTCATGTCTCTTTGATCGTCTCCAACGTATCTAAAACATCTCTCTCGGAGATTATAGTTATACGCATCAGGAGGATTGAGCAATATTAGTCATAAATTGATTAATCTACAAAGAACTGTATGAAAATAACAACTCTTCTTACTGCGGAAATTGATCATATTTTTTGCAGGGACAGAGAGAGAGAGAGAGAGGCGGGACGGGGTGGGTGGGGATGGGGGCATGCAGCAGTTGCACAAGACAAAGAAACATTAGATTTGCGCCGGATGTCAAGTGTGATCAGCTGAAACTGTTGAACAATTTGTAACAGATGATCAACGAACAAACAAGCAAGCAAAGAAAAAGAAAAACATAGATAAAATGAACTCTTAAATGATGCTGGAAACAAAGAAGAAATACATGAATAAATGAGGGGAAAAAGAACTTTCAGAGACACATCTTCAGCTATCGCAGCTGGACAAGAAAGCCTCGTTTGATCCTAAACCCAACCACATACCTACCACCTCCTAACCTTCCCCCTTCATCCCACCCGTCCAAGAATGAAAAAAAAAAAATCTTCATTCAGGTGCTGAAGATCGCATCGATTTCCAAGAAGCAGACATAACTTTGCAAAGTATGCAGGTTGCTCTTCACTAGTAATACAGCACAGTATTTGCATGACGACAATGAACGAAAGGAAACCTGGCGCTGTTTTCGCGATCTGCTGCACTCTCTGTGTAGGGGAGAGACCAGCGACAGACCAGCATTAACACGTTCCTTCAGAACAGAAACCTTTTTCGGGAGAGGATTTGGGGTACTTTCCTGTCGGCATTTCCCCAAGGCCGCGAATCTTAATGTGGATTCGCTTTGGACGCAAAGGATGTTAGGGACGTATCTGGGAAAAAACACAGTTCAATTTATGTGTCTGTGAGACAAACAGAAAGCACGCACGCATGCAGGCACGCATGCACTCGCACGCACGCGGACACACGCACACTAGCGCGCGCGCACACACTCACACAACACACACACACACACACACACACACACACACACACACACACAAACGCGCGCGCGCGCAGACTTTATCCACACTATTTCTCTCTCTCTCTCTCTCTCTCTCTCTCTCTCTCTCTCTCTCTCTCTCTCTCTCTCAGTAGCTCTTCACAGCATTGTAAGAAAAGGTTCTACTTAATAAATTGAACAGAAGATTTTTGAAAAAAACTGGATGAAAATGAAGAGAGGATAATTGAAGATCAAACTGGTTTTAGAGCGGTTTCTATTACAATAGACCGTATGTCCCCACTATAAGCTCTAGTGCAAAACTACTTTGTTGAACATAGTTGCATGCTGCATTTGTGGACTTAAACAGACAGCATCATGGGATATTCTACGTAAACAAAAATCAGTAGTATTGGTATTTGTGCGGTCGGGTGGGCGCGTCTCACACACACACACACACACACACACAACACACACACACACACACACACACACACACACACACACGCGCACGCACGCACGCACGCACGCACGAACGCACACACACACACAACACACACACACACACACACACACACACACACAACACACACGAGCGCCTGGCGGAAGTACGCACGCACAAATGCACTCCGTTGAATGTTAATTCTTCCTCACTAAAATCATGCATGGATACACACACACGCACAGACAGATGCACACACACACACACACACACACACACACACACACACACACACACCACACACACACACGCACGCACGCACGCACGCGCGCGCGCGCGCGCACACACACACAACACACACACACACACACACACACAGAAACATTTCTTTGTTATCTCTTGTCTTATTTTAAAGAAAGGCAGCCAATAGCTACTATGGAAGAAGCAGATGAACTTCGTTGTTTTCTGTCTTTTTTTTTTTTTTTTTTCTTTTTCCCCCCCTCCCCCCCCCCCCCCCCCCCCCCCCCCCCTTTTTTTCTATTGTTACACAAATTTCATTTTCAGTCATACGTTTAACCCTGACATGGCATTTGTCACTGGCTAGACATTTCTTAAATCCCACAAAACTGAACTGGAACCTCAATTTTTGTATTTATCAAGTATGAATTAGTGAGAATAACTGATTTCAAAATAGCGATTAGCAGCATCGTCAAAAGAACAAAAACAAGAACACAGGCAATTTTTGTTTTTTATGATTGAAGTCGATAGTAGGTAAGACAATGATGCCCCAGTTTTTGTATGAGTGTGAAATGGGGAGGGGGCAGGGGGGGGGGGGGGGGGGGGCGGTAATACATTGGGAATGAAAATCGCCAGTGGCCAAGTTCATTGTGCTTTGCTATATTCGCGGCGCCAAAGTCTCATCTTGTTTACTTCCACTGTAGCATGAATTTTTTAACCACAAGCATCAAGTCCAATTTCTGTCTTCAGTTAAGTCGCTGTTTCGTTTTGTTTTGTTTGTTTCATTTTCATTTTTAGCCTCGGAATGAGAAGGTGTTCTGATTCAATCGCTGTTTCTACCTTTTATTAGCTCCGATATTTTTAACCGGATAGTGTTTATCCCTTTGAGTGAAAAATGAGCATGGCATACGGCCAAACAAAGCTCCGAGCTTAACTCCGCTTGATGTGTTTGTGGTTCACGGTTTACTTGTCGCTATCAGTGTGAAGTTGTAAGCTGTTTGTTGAGATGGGCTTCTTGATTAGCTGGTTGACAGACGACATGATACTGGTTGATCTCTTTTATCTTCCACCCTACCCGTCCTACGCCGCATCCACGCACTCTCCCTCCCACTCTCTCTCTCTCTCTCTCTCTCCTCTCTCTCTCTCTCTCTCTCTCTCTCTCTCTCTCTCTCTCTGCAACATCGTGTGGTTAGTGATAGTGAGGATGTTTTCTTTGCAATTTCAATGTGATAAGACTTCAGTTAGGGTCAGCTTCTGTTGTTGCCAGCGCTGCGGACCGCAGAGGCCTGTATGAGGGTGTGAACAAGAAAATTCATACAGGTTTCTGTCTTGACGAGTACCGCGTCATAGACTCTACCTAAACTATTCAACGATCTTAAGTTCTCTCTCTCTCTCTCTCTCTCCTCTCTCTCTCTCTCTCTCTCTCTCCCTCCCCTTCACACACACACACACACACACACACACACACACTCTCTCTCTCTCTCTCTCTCTCTCTCACACACACACTCACTACACACACACAACACACACACACCACAACACACACACACACATGCTTGTATTTGTTTACCGTGGTAACAAAAAAACAAAAACAAAAAGACAAAATACGCATGTTTGAAATGAACTGCGCTTGAACGTTCAAGGAATTCACTTGTGTTGTACAAACCAGCTGACTGAGTTAGAACAAGGCGTTTACAGCACGCGGAACAACAGACACCATCCCTTGCAGAAAATGTGTGGGCTCTTGCTGTGCAGGAGCAGTAAGCTGAAAAAGGATGAAATGGAGCTCATAGTTAGTATCCAACGAGAACAGTAAACTTTGCACTGCTTCAGTTTATCGTTTATTTTCCTCTTCACCTTTCCTTGCCAACCCATACTATTACCAACATCTCTCTCTCTCTCTCTCTCTCTCTCTCTCTCTCTCTCAGTGTGTGTGTTGTGTCTTAAGTTTCAAAACTTTTTTTTTTTTTAATTTGAATTTGTATGTAATTCTGATAATGCGGCAATCATAGCTTTTTGACAGCATGTGTGTGGTCCTGAAGCACTTTATTCATACTTTGGCAAACAGACGCAGATACTCGCAGACGAAACAGACTGCTGCAGACAATGTAAAACAGATGTCTGACATACCACACGCTTTGGCAAACGTCTTTAGATCCTGATCCAGAACCACCAACATTATATCTGTCTGCATTGGAATAAATTAGGTCACAGTGCATGGCGTCATTCGTTACGTAATTTTAGTGGAATTCGTCTGATGGTTGTTATCACAGCAAGACCAGTAGGCCTATTGTCGTCGGCATAACTTAAAAAAAAAAAGGGATTAAATGAGTCATGCAGACTTTGTAAAAACTTTTCAAAGACAACTCGAGATAAGTCGCACAGCAAGTATATATTTCACCATTATAGTAGTTTCAATATATGAGTGTACAGTCATTCTCTCAAACAGAAAAAAAAAGCAATTTATGTTGGTTTTAGATTGTTACGGAGCATTTTTAGGCCCATTCTCAATAAGAATGGCACATGGGACCTCAGCAATATGTAAATTTTTATTTTTAGATTTTCCCTCCTAAAAGAGGCTATTCAGATAAACTGACCATTACCATAGAAGAAAAACTGGGTGCCCTCAGGTTACGCCAACTGCATTCCCATGCGTTGCAAAAATATCCGAGGTTAAAACTGAATAAAAGAGACATTCGGAAAGCACTGTGAAAAAAAAAATACTGAAGACATCCAGGTTCAGACATGCAAGTTACTTTCAGTAACGTAACTCTTTTAGATCTGTTGCAGCCAAGGAGAAGTGAAAACAAAAGGTTTGTTAGATCTGACGTACTCTTTGACGTCACTTACACTGATAAAGACGGTCAGGCCTAAAGAAATATTTCTGAGTAGATTGAGATACTTTTTAGACGTAGTCACCCCCTTTGAAGTAACTATGACAAGGAATAAATGCCAATAATCCTACTTACTGTGAGCAGATGCTCTTTCAGCAAAATGGTGGGGCTTGAAAGAGGTCATGTGAGCCTGCAGCAAGTGTTTTCTGGTGACGTCTCGGTTAGTTTTGTAAAATGCGCATCACGTACATGTTGGTAACGCCTATGTTGGGGCACCAGGATTTTATTGTATGGCAAAGACTGAAACCAATCTGTGGCAATGTCACTACCTTTTCCTGCCTTGGTTTTCTCTTGCGCACAGCACAGCTGAAGGGCTTTGATACTGGTCATTTTCCTGCTAAGAAAAATGGTAGTAACGTACATGTTGCTGGTGGTGAACCACACACATTTTTCAGGTTAACTATCCAGTTGTGGTCTTCAGTAATGTCTCAGTTGAAAACCCATTATTTACCTAACTAGGGGGTTCAGTTAACTGTCATTTAAGGACATTTGTGGATTATTTTATTGGAATTGTAATACGGTAGGGCTTCATGAACAACAGGCCTACTTCTTTTCTTATCTTCGGGAACAGGTGGTTACAGGTCGATTTACTGGAGACAATGCAGCTTATGCATAAATGAGGTAGTGGAACATTAAAAAGGATGATTATTCATCATAACAGCGCATAACAGCATATCATCAGTTCGATTTTGTATTCTTCTTCAGCTGCTGAAGCTGTGGAAACTCAGCGGGAACAGTCACGTACACGTTGTTTTGAGCGACATTTAGTTCCCTCATGCACAGGAATAACGGTCCCACAGAAGACTAATACCTGTCTGTTGTAGGCTCTTGGCCTCGCAGTCTCACAATGTATGGCTGCAAGCAATTACTGTTTTAAAATAAATGGAGGACAGCGGAACCTGTAAAACAGATCATGTGCCATTCTTATTGAGAATGAGCGATTTATGTTCATATTCAAACGAAGCGAGGCAGACGCGTTCTTGCCATCGCTAAGAGAAGACGAGTCATTGGTCTGAAATTAGCATGCAAACATGTTCTCAGGTCTACAATCAGGTTTTGTTGTCACAGGATGGTTGCTTAGATCCCTTCAGAATGGGTCGAGGACGTGTTGATGACAGAAGTCAAATCGGTGCTCTCGTTGTAAGTCAGCTTTCACTAAGAACTGTCTAGCGTTGCGTATAACTGAGAGTTGGTGGAAACAGCAGCTTGCAAGAGTAACAAGATACATGGAAAACAACACAGACCACAGGAGAGATTGACGCCCGTGTTATTTTCCTCCAAACCGTCAAACAAACGACATGCAAAAACAACGGATAAAGGGCAGTAATGGACATGCCAGGCGTGTGGGGTAAATGTCGGTAAATAGATGCCAGTCTCTGCTGTCTGTCTTGTTTCCAATTTCACAACATAGGGAAGATCTGGCGTATGTCCATGTGCCGACAAGCGCGTGCGCGCACATGCTTTCTCTCTCTCTCTCTCTCTCTCTCTCTCTCTCTCTCTCTCTCTCTCTCTCTGTTTTTTTTTTGTGTCTGTCTGACTGTTTTTTCTGTCTGTCTATCTGTCTGTCTGTCTCTCTTTCTCTCTCTCTTTGTCACACACACACGCGCGCGCACGCGCGCCACACACACACACACACACACACACACACACACACACACACACACACACACACACACAGATGGAGGGAGAGAGGTAACAAACAGCCTGAGGATGAATTGTGAACTGATTAAGGTGTGGAATTCGTAGCATCGGCATTTCACTTGTAACACAGCCGCAAACTTGTGTTGCAAAAACACACGCATATGAAGAGCTCGTACCTCAGTTAATTTAATTCTATTCTTATCTGCTGCGTTCAAATGAATCAAAAGTCACTGCGTGCCTCTCAGAACTTGGCACTCTCTTACGTCCCTTTCGGATTGCAGTTTCGTTAATTTTTTTTTTTTAATGCAATTTCAGCCATGCTTAAGGGTAAAACCTGTGCCATGTTCTGGAATAAGACGGCAAGGGGTGGCTCTGGAACTCGTGTTATGTAGGGATTCCCAGGCTTACAACTGTACCTGTCGTTCCTCAACACAGGTAAATCCCAGTGATGATCCCGAAAAACTTCAAGATGGGGATTCAGCGCATATCGGTGTTAGAGACTAGCCCCAGACTAACTGTCGAGAGTATTTTGTTTCTTTTTGCTGGTGCTATAATTTTATTTTTTACTAGACACAGCTCATGTCTCGGTGATTTGTAAGATGTGCAATGAAAGGATGCTTTGACTAGTGATGAAATTCAATGAAATCGTGGCAGTTTTGACTGGGAGTTCAAACACATTTAACCACGAAAGGGAGCTGATATTCGGGTATGTTACAATAGTGCCGGTTTTTTGGGGTTTTTTTAATTTTTTTTTTACGTTTGACGTAACAGGACATTTGCTCTGCGCAGGTTTCCAATTATTTTCTGGGAGTAAAATTGCTCTTAGTCGTGTCTCAAAATGCTTTACTGTAATATATGCTGTTAATCATAGACCAAGTGTGATTTTATAATGATAGTATTCAGCACCGCATAGCACATAGAAATGTATGTTGCAAATAAAGCTTTCATTAGATTCTAAATGCCCGCCACTTGTTGCCGGCCCAACACGAAACTTGGTCTTGATGTGTGACGCTAAATTGAGTTTGAGAGTGCTGATTTGAACCAAGAAACCAGCTCTGCGTAAACTCTTTTTTCTGACTTGTTACTATCAGGGGCGAATTAATTTGTCCAGTCAGCAGGTGTGGTTCCATTTATATGTAAACGAGCGCAAGCCTTTATTTCCCTTTCAAATCATGAACTGCTTTCAATTGGCATGAGCGCTCACTTATTGACGTACACTCTCGTGTACTTTTAAAATAACGATTTCTAAACAAGTGTTGATCTTTTTGTGTACACAATTTCAACATTTCACGAATAGAAATGTAAGCTGAGCCATAAAGAAACAAATCGGAACAGAAGAGGGGGTTAGAAATGGATGTTGGGAGTCTGTGAGGAGAGGGTGCAGCTATCAGGTTCCAGGGGCAGAGTCCTTGGTGGGGGTCTAGGGGCAACAGCTCCAGAAGGTGAAACATTCAAGGTGTAAACAGTTATACTGAAATCTTGTCCCGAAAGACAAAATCCAACGCGCCACGAGAAAACAAAAGGTGGGGAGGGGAGGAGGGTCACACAGGGAAGAGGGAAGAGGTGTAGACTGAGGGTGTTTCCAAATCCAGGTAAGCCCCCAGCCTCACACTTGTCACATTAGGATCTGCGTGTTTATTATGGTATGAGCAAAATGCTGACGTAGGTAAACCTTTGGAACCTCTCTCTCTCTCTCTCTCTCTCTCTCTCTCTCTCTCTCTCTCTCTCTCTCTCTCCTCCAGACACACACACACACACTCTCTCTCTCTCTCTCTCTCTCTTCTGTATCTCTCTCTCTCTCTCTCTCTCTCTCACACACACACACACGCTTCTCTCTCTCTCTCTCTCTCTCTCTCTCTCTCTCTCTCTCTCTCTCTCTCCCCCCCCCCCCTCCCCTAAGATAAACGAATTGAGGTGTTATAAGCAAAACAAACACAAGAACGTCGACAGAAGAAAGCGTGACATTGTCTCGTATATAAAATGCCTGGCTTCATTTGAATGATGGTAGGTGAGAAAAAAATGGCTGCAGATTCCTTAACGGCACACATAAATCCTGGTTGCCAGCGCCGTGGCACAATAGGAGTCTGGAACTGCTCAGCTTAGAAACGGCTGTTCTGCTTAAAGAATTACAGAATGTTGCACGAGCGTTAGCAGAATACCGGTGTCGGTCTATATCATGTGCACGTGCATTTTGTTGCTGGCGTTCTCGCAGGCTCACAGACGCACGAAAGCGCGCCCATAAACAAACATCCTATGATAAAAACGCGCTTGCGCACACTCGTGAACATTATGGTCGTACACGCACACTCATAGTCTCACACACACACACACACACACACACACACACACACACACACACACACACACACACACACACACACACACACACACAGGACACACACACACACACAGACACACACACACACACGCACACACACACACACACACACACACACACACACACACACACACACACAACACACACACACACACACACACACACACACACACACACACACACACACACACACGCACGCACGCACGCACACACAAAAGCGCCCAAACACACAACAACAAAAAAATTACTCGCAGACATCATACTAGGCATGAGAAGACGATTCTCCAATTCATAACTTTTTCGTCAGTTTTTATGAACTGAAAAACAAAAGGAAAAAAGGTAGATCGCATCTCTCTCTCTCTCTCTCTCTCTCTCTCTCTCTCTCTCTCTCTCTCTCTCTCTCTCTCTCTCTCTCTCTCTCGTTTGCAGTTGATTTATATCTGCATCATTCAGTAAGCCACAGAAATTATTTGCAGAAAAAACCTCATCAGGGGCTATCACCAACGGTAAATAAACTCTTTATCTCTCTCTCTCTCTCTCTCTCTCTCTCTCTCTCTCTCTCTCTCTCTCTCTCTCTCTCTCTCAACAGAACTGTTCCAGCATTTCATTTCGCTCTCTGTCTGTGTCTGAATGCCTGCGCTCATGCAAGGACGTTACCGAGGTAAACTTGCATTGCATAGTAAGAACTCTCTTAGGCCTTTCTCTATCCAAACAGTACGTGTGAAGGGAAGGGTAGCGTGCGTTTTCATGGTGCTGACATTCCGAACTGTTGTGGAATTTCTGTATTTGATTTTCTGTTTGATACTTTTTTTTTCCCTTTTACTTGTGATGATTGCGTATTTTTTAAGTGTTTATGCTATCGATTAGTGATTTTTTTAGGGTATAGTGTAAGAAGCGTTCAGATTATCTATTTAGCCTCACTGAAATATTCGTATTTGTTCTCTCTCTCTCTCTCTCTCTCTCTCTCTCTCTCTCTCTCTGGTCTGTCTGCCTGTCTGTCTCTCTCTCTCCCCCCCCCCCCTCTCTTCTCTCTCTCTCTGCAATTGTGTGTCTGTCTGTCTGTTTTGTCCATTCAAGCTTTCCGTAAGCTGTAACTACATTATACCTACTAAGCCACATATACAAGTCAATGCTGTCTTTCTGTCAGAGGCTTATAAAGGTTTTCTCTGTTTGCATATCTCATTTTGTGCAACTCCACTCCGGTATGAAGTTTTCAACCTCAGGCATGAATTCAGATTTCTGTCTTCAGAGAGATCGCGGTTTGGTTTGGTTTTATTCTATCATTTTATGTCTGCAGATGAAAGGCTTTCTGTATTAACTGTGGATTCTACCTTTTGTTACTTGCAAATATTCTTAGCTGGATAGTTTTTATCCCTCTGTGTGGAAAATGAGCATGACATACGGCCAGAGAAAGCTCTGATCTTAACTGGGATTCTACCTTTTGTTACTTGCAAATATTCTTAGCTGGATAGTTTTCATCCCTCTATGTGAAAAATGAGCATGGCATACGGCCAGAGAAAGCTCTGATCTTAACTCCACTTGATATGTTTTGAGGGTCACTGTTTATATATCGCCCTCCGGGGGTTGCAACCTTGCCGTGGTCGGAGGGCTTGCGCAGTCTGTGATCCCTTAGGCTTTGCTGGCGGAGGCATCAATACTTGGTGATAGGCTAGTTTTTGAAAATGCTTCTAGGCCTGGAAAGTCAAGCTGCTGTCTGGCCTAAGCACAACGTGGTAAGGGCCTCCCATGTCTGAAAGACTATGGGTGAGGGCCCAGACTAATAGTAACCCACCTTTTTCCTTTTCTTATCTTCTGCCTTTCTTGTTTGGCTCTTTTCTATCTTCGTCTCCCCTTCAAGTCTTCTCTTCCACATTATTTTTCTCTCTGTGGTCTTCATAAAACATGGCCTTTTCTAAAAACATTCCCCCCTAAAGAAGAGGAAGGCAGTAATCCCTATTTCGAGGAACTTTGATTCAGACAGCGACTGTGATATGGAAACAACAGAGAGGACAGTATTCTGGGCTTCCTGGCTCGTGATTAAAGGAACAGAGCAGGAAAAGCCAATTTCAGCTCTGAGTTCTTTCGCAATCCAAAAATGGTTCCAAGGAATATCAGGCGACCCTAAGTCGGTGAAAAGGCTCAGAAACGGCTCATTCCTTGTCCAATGCAAGTCGAAAAAACAATCTGAACAGCTGCTGAGGGCCACAAGGCTAGTGGACAGAGAAATCCGGGTGACTTTCCATAAACAATTGAATTCATCCAAAGGAGTCATTCGATGCCCAGATCTCGGAGGCAGAAATAAAAACGGAACTAGCATCCTAAGGTGTGATAGAGGTGCATAGGGTCCCAGTTCGTAAAGGTACAGAAAGAGTGCCCACCAACACCCTCTTTCTGACATTCTGTACCCCTTCATTACCTCAGGTCATCAAAGTGGGTTATTTGAATGTCCGTGTTCCACTGTACATTCCATCTCCGATGCGGTGCTTCAGGTGCCAGAAGTTTGGACACGTCAGGGATCGCTGTTCTGGGGAGGAGGTGTGTGGTGCTTGCTGCAAAGCAACCCATGATGGGCCGTGTAAAGAGCCGGCTCGTTGTGCAAACTGCGGTGGCGACCACCTCTCCTCTTCACGCAGCTGCACAGTTTGGATTCAAGAACCAAACATCCAAAAGATAAAAACAGAAAAGAACATCTCCTTTTTCGAGGCACGGAAACAGGTCCTTGGTAGTCAGACCTCTCCAGTTTCTTCATACGCTTCGGCTGTGAAGAAAGTCTCAACACATTCACTTTGTTGTCAAACCGATGTTTTCATTTTTTTCCAAAACACTGCAAGAAAAAATGCCACGCCCCGGTGGAGGCAGGTCCACCACCTCCCAACCCAAAGTGGATGCCCATGGCGGGGGCAATAAATCCACCACCCATCAGACTGCCCAGCAGTCTAATTCATCTGCTGCTGGGCAGAGAAAAAAAAGACAGCCCTCCCGCCTCGAACTTTCGGGAGCAGTGCCCGTGCAGGCAAGGGATACAACCGAGTGTGGAGATGGTGGAGATGAAAAAGAAACCTCCACCGTCTCCAAAACCCAAGCCATCTTCGCCTGCGGGCAAGTCTGCCAGCAGGTCTGGAGAACAAAAACCAGTACATCTCAAAAACAGATACGCTCCATTTAATGCAGATGACGACTCGGAGATGAACTGATTTTTCTCCTGTTTGTCATTAATGCAGATGACGACTCGGAGATGAACTGATTTTTCTCCTGTTTGTCATCTGCACCATGGATAGTAAATTAATTAATTGGAACATCCGTGGATTAAACTCAGACTTTGAGAAGCTGCAGCTTTTGTGTCGTACACTAAAACCCCGGGTAGTAGCTCTTCAGGAAACAAAAATTCGAAGCCAGAAGACTTTCACTCTTTCTGGCTTCAATGTTCTTTCCAAACCTACACAACCTTCCACATTGGGACTAACGAGCGGTGTTGCCCTCCTTATACACAACTTTGCTGTTTAGTCCTGTCTCTCTGGCTACCCCTCTTCAGGCAGTAGCTGCGAGAGTCACTCTCCATTAAACTGTTACAATTTGCTCGTTATATCTGCCACCTTTTGTCCCGGTTTGTCGTCAGTAACTTGTCAGTCTGATTGGAGAACTTCCTCGACCATTTTTGCTGTTGGGTGATTTCAATGGACACAGTCCTCTTTGGGGTCGTGTGAATTCGTCATCTAGAGGTCTGCTTCTCGAAGATATCTTTTCAGAGTTCAATTTGTGTTGTCTGAACGATGGATCTCCAACTCACTTCCACTCTTCCACAGGTTCACTTTCATCATTCCAATCCCTAAGCCTGGAAAGGACCTTACCAACCCTTCAAACTATCGTTCAATAGCTCTGACCAGCTGCCTCTGTAAACTAATAGAAAAGATGGTCAACTCCCGACTGATGTGGAAGCTGGAAACCGATGGCGTTTTAGCCAGTGAACAATGCGGGTTCCGGAAGTACTACTCGACAGCTGACCATTTAGTCTGTCTGGAAACCACCATCCGCAACGCCTTCATCAATACACAGCATGTGGTCGCTATCTTCTTTGATCTGGAAAAAAGCCAACGACACCACCTGGAACTCAGGAATCCTTATAGATCTTCATAGACTTGGTTTTCGTGGTCATCTGCCTATGTTTAATCAAAACTTTCTAGCTGATTGGCAGTTCCAGGTGCGTATTGGCACCGCGCTGTGTGACATCCATGGGCAGGAGTTGGGTGTCCCTCACGGGAGCATTCTTTCTCCTGCTCTTTTCAGCATCAAAATCAACGACATAGTCAAATCAGTAAACCAGGGTTCCGAGTCCTCTCTGTTTGCTAACGACTTTGCGCTGTACGCAGTTGGAGCCTCTTACGCCAGCGTACAGCGTCGACTCCAACTTTGTGTCAATAAAATTCAACAATGGGCCGAGGAAAACGGGGTTACCTTTTCAAGAACCAAAACTCAGTCAATCCATTTCCACAATTTTCGTAAGTTTTTTGCTGATCCTGAAATTCGTCTGGACAAGTCCACCATTCCAGCTGTGATAGAAGCCAAATTTCTGGGTGTTATTTTTTTATGGAAAACTGAACTTTAAAAGTCATATCCAACACTTAAAAAAACTGCATGTCAGAAAGCACTGAACATTCTGCGATTTATGGCACACAGAGATTGGGGCGCTGTTCCTCCATCTTTTCAGGGCTCCGATCCGCTCCAAACTGGACTATGGATGTGTAGTGTACGGTTCGGCCAGACCTTCCTACCTGAAAAGTCTAGATCCTATCCACCATCAAGGACTTCGATTGTGTCTGGGTGTGTTCCGCACCACCCCTGTTTATAGCCTGTATGCTGAAGCAGGAGAACCATCCCTCTCAAATCGCCGACTGAAACTTGCCTTAAACTACTGTCTGAGTCTCTCTTTTGAACCTCAGAACTCTGCATTTGACTATGTTTTCGACCCCAAGTTCCAAAAGAAATTCAATGACCACCCCAGTTCCATTCCACCCTTGGGAATTCGTAATCTTCCCCATCTGAACAAAGCAGATATAGACCTGGGAGTAGTTTGTGATTTTTCCAAGTTTCCCCATGACCCACCATGGACTTTCTTCACTCCAGAGATCCGCTTTGATTTGGTATCGTACCGGAAAGATTCCACTAGTTCATTGGCACACAAGTCCCTTTTTTGCTGAACTGTGTTCTAAGTTTTCATCCTACAAAAGAGTATTCACAGACGGTTCCAAATCTGAGGAGGGAGTTGCCTTTGCTGTGTTTTGTGCAGCAGACCCCCCCTCAGAGATGTATCAAACACATTCCAACAGACAGCTCCATCTACACTGCAGAGCTGACAGCCTTGGCCCTGGCTCTCTCAATGATCTGCAAATCGAAACATAAAGATTTCCTTATTTTACCAGACTCCCTTTCTGCTTTGGAGGCCATTACCGGCCGTACTCTCAAGCACCCTCAGCTGTTGAAAGTTTTGAACTGTGCTGCTCTCTGAAATCAGATGGATACAACATACTTGCAAAAAGAATTGGAGATTGACTGCAGCATAGTTTTTGCTTGGGTTCCCAGCCATGTGGGCATTCGAGGCAACGAGGTGGTTGATCAGCTCGTCAAGAGTGCCACAAAGGAAAAGTTGAGCAGGTTGTCTATTCCTCACACTGTTTTGAAACCCAAAACACAGGCTTACGTCAGAGACCTCTGGCAGGAGGAATGGAACTCGCAGTCGGATAACAAACTATTTGAAATCCGTCCAAACCTGAAAGAGTTTTTACCATGTTTCAGAGGCGGCCGTAAAGACGAAACAGTCTTGTGCCGCTTGCACACAGGCCACATGTTTTACACCCATTCTTGTGCCGCTTGCACACAGGCCACTCGTTTTATATCCATTCTTATCTTTTAAAAGATAAAGAAGCTCCGTGGTGCATTCCGTCATGTTCCACTCACAGTGAAACATATTCTTTTAGATTGTTGGGACTTGCACGATGTGAGACATAAACATTTTACAGCAGACTCCATGAAAACCCTGTTCAGAGATGACCCACCGACGTGATCTTTGAGTTTCTGAAAGAGATCAACATTTTTCATCTGATCTAAGATTTTACGGAAGAAAGATTTTAACGAAGTTTCTTGTACGTTTTTAGGAGGTGTATTTTAAAGAGATGTGTGAAAGGCGGTTTCTTCTTCTTCTTCTTTTTTTTTTTTTTTAATTTGTGAATTGATTTTAGGGTGGTGACATACATGATATGGCCCTTTGCGGTCGGCTGGGCTATAAGCAACATTACCTTACCTTACCCGTTTATATGTCGCTATCAGTGTGAAGGTTGTGAGCTGTTTGTTGTGATGGCCTCCTTGATTGGCCAGCTGACAGACGCCATGATGTTGGTTGAACTCTTTAATCTTCCACCACGCCCACCCTTCGTCTCTCCTCGACACGTGTGTTTTGTGATAGTGAGGATGTTTTCTTTGCAGTTTCAGTGTGATGGGACTTCAGTAAGGTTCAGTTTCTGTTCGGTTTACAGCGCTGCCAACTGCTGAGGGCTGTATCAGGGCGTGGGAAGGAAAAATCACAGGCTTCTGTCGTGAAAAGTTCCACGTCTGCAGGCCCAGCACAAAGTGTGCAACAATCCACAACTCACGCTGTCACTATTTGTGTCCTTGAGGAAGAGGAGGCTAGGTAATTCAAAGTATATTAGTCATTCTGGTCATTTTTTTATGTCCAGATATTTTTAGTTTTAAATCTCAGTAACACACACCCACCCCTCAGCCCCAAATGCATCTGCTGCAAACTAGTAAAAAGCCAAACCGGCCAGTGTCAAAACAGAACACACAGGTAGAGCTTTTTTTTTTTTTTAGTGCTATCAAGTCACCAGGCTATTATGGCTTAGCTAATTTGTTGAACACTGTAACAAGCAGAAGATGTAAAGACTGTCATGAAAAAGACTGGCGAAAAAACAACAACAGCAGTTAACAGTAAAGAAAGGGAAAAGGAATATATGGCGAAGGAGGACAAAAAAAGTTCTGGCACAAAAGGTCCGGGACATAGCTTATCCTGAAAGAATCCCCACCTTATCCTGGAGAATGCTGATAGATATGATGTGGATGTTGCCGACAGACCCATGTAATGGTATTGACGTCACCGTCAACACTGAAAACCCATTCATTGTTGTCTCGTTTCCTAACCTCTCTCAGTTGCATTCCACAAGCGAACAGAGAATGTGCCTGCCACACTTTTTAAGCAGACTGCGAGGGAAAGGAAATGCACGTATAGAGCGCTGAACAAAAACGTGTTTAGCATTCAGATTACTCAATGGTTTATGAACGAAATAAAACACTGCAGAATAATTTTTCAGCTGTTTCACGCTGGTCAGTATCATATTACAGTCAATGTGTCATCACGCGCACTTACCAACTTTTTTCATGTTATTGAAATTCCCAGATGATCATCAAACTGTCATTTCAAAATGACCACGGTATGCTCACCTTTCTCATTCTTGAATTGAAAATCTTCCAAGAATCTGAATAGGATATAAAATGAAAAAAAGAAAGACAGTATCTGAGGTAGACGATAAAATGCTTAAAAACAATTCAAGTATACTAAATGAAATAAATATTGAGTGCATAAAACTTTCCGTGTCTGCTACTATCAATAGCGGCGTTTTTCAATTTTTCTCGTTTTTAATCAGTATCTGCGAATTTGGAAACAAGACAGGAGCATTGGACATTATTAGTAAACACAAATCAGTAGTATTGGCACTTGAGCAGTGGGATTCGCTTGCGCATGCACGTGCGTGTACACACACACACACACACACACACACACACACACACACACACACACACACACACACACACACACAGATACACACACATATGTACGCACGCACGAACACACTCCATTGAATGTTTATTCTTCCTCGCCTAAAACCATTTATGGAAAACCACACACACACACACACACACACACACACACACACACACACACACACACACACACAGATTGTATCTTGTGTTGAAAAAAAAAAAAAAAGGCACTTAGTATGGAAGAAGTAATTACACTTCGTTGCATGAAGTTTTCAAACTTATGAATCCAGTTAGATTTCTCTTTTCAGTTAGATCGCTGTTTTGTTTTGTTTTTGTTTTTTCGTTTGTTCCATTTTACGTTCTGGATTAACAGCGGTTTCAGCCTTTGTATTTGCTACATTTTTTTTGGCTGGATGGTTTTTATCCCACCGTGTGAAAAATGAGCATGGCGTACCGCCAAAGAAAGCTCCACGCTTAACTTCGCTTGATAATGTTTGTGGGTCGCTGTTTACATGTCGCAATCAGTGTGAAGGTTGTTAGCTGTTTGCTGCGATCGCTTTCTTGATTGGCTGGGTGACAGATGCCATGATATTGCTTGATGGCTGCCCTTCCTGTTCTCCCCCCCCCCCCCCCCCCCCCCCCCCCCCCCCATCGTGTGGTTAGTGATAGTGTGGATTTTTTCTTTGCAATTTCAATGTGATTAGACTTAAGGTCAGTTTCTGTCGTAGACCGCAATGCCGACCTCAGAGGGTCGTATAGGGCGTAAGAAAGAAAGATCATATAGGTTTCTGTCATGAACATTGCCAGGTCCATAAGCCCTTAACAAACTGTGCAACAATCCATAACTTTGTACTTTCACTACTTGAGTCCGTGAGGCAAAGAAGGCTCGGTCACGCTGAGAGCATTAGCCATTCTGGGTCTCTTAAAGTCCAGGGTGTTTTGTTGTTAGTGTAAAAACGAAACGATTGCCCCCCAGAAATGCCAATATCACAACCTTCAAACAGCCAAGTGGCCAGTGAATAGTCAGGGAGAGCCTATTCCAGTGTTACAAAACCTGCTACTCAGTCATCAGATTACGACGTACCAACAACATTGTTCATTCAAACGAGAAAGAAAAGCATAGACTGTAATAACACACACACACACACACACACACACACACACACACACACACACACACACACACACACACACACTGACTGACTAACTAGCTGAAACCATTTACTGTCAGATTAACATATTGTTGTACTGACATTTAAAAAACCTTGATAAATTAATGAGAAACGAAAATAATACAAATAACATCTGAATGACATAAAAAAAATTATAAAGGAAACTTAAGAGGGGAGCATTTAACATTTATAAGTTTATTAAAACTTAAGAGGGGAGCATTTAACATTTATAAGTAAAATAATAAAATCAGAAATTGTAATAATGAAACAGATTACATCTTAACTGTACTGAAAATCTCTCTCTCTCTCTTCTCTCTCCTCTCTCTCTCTCTCTCTCTCTCTCTCTCTCTCTCAGACCACACACACACACACACACACACACACACACACACACACACACACACACACACACACACACACACCAGAGGAAGAAGAAAAACAGCACATGACAGTAAAGGAAAAAAAGGTATTAGGTAAAGAAGGACCGAAAAAGTTCCGACACCGATTGTCCGAAGGATGAGGACATATTTTATGTTAGAAGAACCCCCGTCTTTCCCCTGGACGACTGTAACGTGCTTCAGATGGTTGTTGCCGACAACCTCACGGTAGTGACGCCAGTAACGACACTGAAGGCCCTACACTGTTCTCTTCTCTACTAATCTCTCTCATCTGCTCTCCACAGACAGAGAACGTGCGTGCAACACTTTCTAAGCAGATTTTGAGTGAAAGGAAACTCCTTTATAGAACATTTCAAAATAAATATGTATAGTAATAAGATTACTGGGCGATTTTTGCACACACACAAAAATGATTAATCTTTCAGCTGTTTAGTGCTGTTCAGTGATAACATATCTGGGTTGATTTGGTTGTTTCAATCCACACACTTTCTAGCTTTCTTCATACCATTGAAGTTCCCATATTGCAAATAAACATGTGTTTTCAAAATGACTGCAGTTTTCACTATACACCATGCTCCTCTTTCACATGCTTGAATTCAACATCTTCGGCGATTCGGTCTGACACGTATCGCTCTTCTTAGATAAGACGCATGCGCTACTGTGCAAAATAAACACTGGCGTGAGTAAAAAGCAAGAATATGATTCAGAAATGGCTTGGATTATATGCTTTGAATATGGTAAAAGTACACTAGAGGCAAGACAGTTTGAATGCATGATTTTTTTGGTTCGCCAGCTACTTTCAATTAAAATGTTTGTTTTTTTTTCAAGTTTTTCTTGTTTTTAATCGCTTGTGAGTTAAAAAAAAAATCATTTACATGACACACCATGTGTAAAAAAAATCTCTGAAAAGTAGAGCTGGCGCGCTTTGCATAGTCACATGTGTACACGCATGCACATGCGCGGACGCATGCACTTATGCACAACCAAAACACATGTTTGTATGCATTTGTCTTGTTTAGAAAAACAAAAAGACAAAAAATACAGACATTTCAATGAACGGTTCTTGACTGTGCGAGGGACTTCAAACTCGTTCTGTTGTACAAACCAGCTGATTCAATTAGAACAAGGCGTTTATCAGCACGTGGAACAGCAGACACGCTTAGTGCAGGAAATGTGTGAGCACTTGCTGTGCAGGAGCATTAAGCTAAAAATGGATGAAATGGACCTCATGGTATCTAACGACAACGGTAAACTTTGCACGGCCACAGTTACTCGTTTCCTTTCCTTTCCCCTTTTCTTGCCAGTCCATAATAATACCATCACCTCTCCCACTTCCTCTCTTTCTCCCCCCTCTCTCTCTCTCTCTCTCTCTCTCTCTCTCTCTCTCTCTGCCCCCCCCCCCTCCTTCTTGTGTGTGTGTGTGTGTGTGTGTGTGTGTGTGTGTGTGTGTGTGTGTGTGTGTGCGCGCGTGTGTGCGCGCGCGCGCATGTGTGTTGTGTCTTGAGTTTCAGAATCGAATATTTGTTCAATCTTTATAATTCGTAAATAGTTATTAGAATATCGGTACTGTGGTCGGCTAAGCTTTTAAGAACATGACTTAGCGGTGCATTTTTGAGAGAGAGAGAGGAGAGAGAGAAGAGAGAGAGAGAGAGAGAGAGAGAGAGCAGTGCGCATGTGTTTCTTAATTGATGGAGCAAAACATTGTAATAATTCCAACCATGGTATCCAGGAGTCTGCTTAACTCGTCATGACGCCCAGGTTGCCGCTTCTTCTGTTTCTTTCTTTCTTTACTTTCTTTCCTTTTTTTTAAGGAACCAGCGCATGTGCGCATGCTGAGTGTCTCCTTCTTGTTCAGAGATTATTATTTGTGATTCAGGTGGCGTTCCGTTTCTTTTTTCTTCTCTTCTCTTCACCTTTCCTCTCTCTCTCTCTCTCTCTCTCTCTCTCTCTCTCTCTCTCTCTCTCTCTCTCTCTCTCTCTCTCTCTGTGTCAAACGTAACCTCTCCCAAACCACAACCCCTCTTCTGT
The DNA here is from genome assembly GCA_033310375.1 of Conus canariensis. Classification (NCBI taxonomy): domain Eukaryota; kingdom Metazoa; phylum Mollusca; class Gastropoda; order Neogastropoda; family Conidae; genus Conus; species Conus canariensis. Next base: position 35,365,066 of record CM065725.1, read on the forward strand.
CTGACTGTCTGTCTCTCTCTCACTCTGTGTGGCACTTCTCTCTCTCTCTCTCTCTCTCTCTCTCTCTCTGTGTGTGTGTGTGTTGTGTGTGTGTGTGTGTGTGTGTGTGTGTGTGTGTGTGTGTGTGTGTGTTTCATCTGTATATCTCTGTTGTCCTGAAGCATTTTATTCATATCTTGGCAAACAGACGCATATACTCGTATACACTCGTAAACGAAACAAGACTGCTGCAGATAAAGTAAAACAGATGGCTGACATACCACACACGCGCACAGAGCCGAAGAAGAAGAGAACTCTAACAACATTTTGGCACGCGCCGTTAGATCCTGGTCCAGAACCACCAACACTCTCCGTCTGCACAGGAATAAATAAGGTCACAGTGCATGGCGTCATGCGTTGCGTAGGTTTACTGGAATTCGTTTGGTGCTTGTTATCACAAGACTAATGGTGTCGGCATACCTTCGTTACAATGATTAGGATCAGTTTAGTCATACATACAGTCTTTGCAAACAACTCTCTAACGACAGGCTGAGTGAAGTCGCACCACAAATAGGCTATATATTTTATTTTATGTTTATTTCAGTTTATGATTGTAAGATTGTATTCCCTTGAGTGGAAAAAAATCAGCTGGATTTATCTCAGTTAGCAAACAAGGAAAGTATGCTTTGAGCTTTTAAGTCTGAATCTTATGCTTTGTTGTCCAAACTTCTTCACCGCATTGCATCCATCATGCCCCCAAAAAGGGTCCGGAGTGTACAGTTTATTCTTGTTCGCGTACAAAGAACACAATGCTGCGTTCTTTTAGTCTGGCATTAATTCTGTCTAAAAGTAGGGGGAGAAGGGTGAAGATCTGGAACTATAAAAAAAGAAACTTTTGATGAGATTCAGCATGATGTCTTTAAATGTTTGTGCTTTGAGTTGGTATGTGTGTGGAGGGAACAGGCTACCCTAGAAATATTTATACGGTGTTGTCTGTATTCTACCAGAAGGTTCTGCCCATTCCAGTCACCTAGCATGATCTTTGATTTTCCAATGTGATTGTGAGTCTTTTTTCATTTGATCTGACTCAGCTGTAACAGATGACAAGCTTCGTTTAAACCAGTCTTGGAGGTGGTGTTTTGACTTGGTTTTGAACTTTTAGACTTTATTTTCATTTGCATGTATTTTTATTATGAACATGATTGCAACTCTGGGCCTTTGTAGTCGTCTGGGCTGTAAACAACGTTAACTTGTGACCCATGACTGGGGTCAGTGAGGTGTGGAGACCCTAATTGTCTTCAAGTGTTCATCACGGCACCCTAAAACGAGCAGGCCTCCACTGCACCAACTACAGAATGTTCGGTCCATGGTTGCAACTGAAGAAGCTTTAAATAAATCGAAATATATTTTGCACTTACTCCAGGTGTTTGTAGTTTTTTTTAACCATTCCAACTACAGAATGAGACGGTAGCCCTGATCTTTGCAGACGCCTTACAACACAGCACAGACCCTGATGCCCAGGTCGTCTGTCTGTCTCTCAAGAATCATAACAAGCAAACTATCCCGACTGCAAGGGGCATCAACAAACATCAGGTGCTTTACAGTGACACGGCAATGGATCCCCTGTCATTGCAGTGTCCAGGGGGTGGGGGTGAAGGGAGGGACTGGGGGTTGTTTGCTGCCTCATTTCCGTACGCTGCCTTCGCTTCTTGCCACCCCTCCCTCCCCCTCTTCTGTTCGCCCCATAGCGTTACTCTCACGCCGCTCATTCTGGCTCCCCGATGCACAGCCGCACGGACATTTGTTCCGCCCCAGACCTAGCGCTGAAGCCTACCGGGTGGATCAATATCAAGTCTCCGTGACCTAACCTACCAGAGGATACCAGCACTTCTGCCGAGTGACTTCTGTGGTGTTCAGTGGTGATTGATGCGATCCAGCGAACGCAGGATTCCCCGAACTATGCCCCTCTACTGATTAGTTGCTAGGTAACGAAGCTAGTGTAGGTGAACTCCCCCCTCCGCAAGGCGCCATCCCGTCCATCCAACAATAATGCTCTTGACGTTGCCGATACCGACGACTGACGTCATCTCATCACAGACAGGCACGTGAAGAAGAAATCGCAACTGAGGTCATCACAGGCAGTTCATGTAGGTCCGCAGAATTTGAGGTTTTTTTTTTTTTTTTTTTAAATGATGATTAGTAAGGATCAGCATAGCAGATGTGACTCCGTCGAGTTTCATTCCGGTATAAGACAGAATAACCGGGGTGTGCCCTATGCCTCCTTTCCTAATATACCCTGGTATCAAGCAGGACCAAGAGACCCTGACACCTGCGGGACTGTCAGGAAATTGAGCAACATTCTCACAAAGACACATCCATTTAGTGGATAAAGTCGACTGGTTCTAGTTTCCCATTTAAAGCTATGGCATTCTCAACTGCTGCAGAAGCCGGCCGGGGTCAACAAATTGCACTCGTAAATGCCTCTGGTGGGACTTGAACCCGGAACTGTCCACCCCGCAAGCCTCCGACTGTGACACTGCAACACGACGACTGGTTTACTACTTACTTGTTTCAACATCTGTTGATTAAACAACACATACAACAGACTCAACTGCAGTAGGTTCTTTCGACATGTACTTTTTTCGACATTACTTTTTATGATTGGGGGGTGGGGGAGAGGGCACGTTGATATTTTGCTGAGCAAGTAGACTATAGGTATGCGCCAATGGATTTGGCTGTCTGACAACGATGCCGACGACACAAAAAAATAATTGCCATTCTCCTTCACCATCCTCCTCTTTCTTTCTTCGGGCTGTTTTGAGAGTCGCGCACACACACACACACACACACACACACACACACACACACACGCGCGCGCGCGGCGGGGGGGGGGGGGGGGGGGGGGGACAGGTAGAAACAGACAGGTAGACAAAACGGCTCAAATTAAAACAGGGTCTGGAAACTGGAAGGACGGAACGGGAGAGAGGGACAAGGATGTCGGGGAGGGGAGGGGGGTGAGAGAGCTGTGTGAGTCAACGCAGAGAAAACTCAACACATCACGTAAAACAAACAGCGTCGGGAAGACGGAGGAACACACAGACAGAGGGTTCTGATTTCAATCCGCCATCTGTAAGATAGATGCACGTGTGCGTTTCTGTGTGCAAGAAGCAGCCGGTGAGGATTTTAAAGGCAGAGGGGGCGGAGAGCGTTTTTTTGTTTGTTTGTTTTAATCGATTGCAGTTAATTGCAACGGGCAGTCAACAAGAATGGCATATTACAATTCACTCACACTGATAGCTAACGCAATTTTGACTACCCCTCTCCTAGTATGCAGTACATTAAAGAAAAACAAACGTCATCTGATGCGTCATGCTTTCATTTGATTAATGCACGCACGTGTGTGTATGTGTGTGTGTGTGTGTGTGTGTGTGTGTGTGTGTGTGCGCGCGCGCGCGCGCGCGCATGAGTGCGTGTAAGTGCGTGCCTGCGTATGTGGTGTGTGTGTGTGTGTGTGTGTGTGTGTGTGTGTGTGTGTGTGTGTGTGATTTTTTCTATTCCTATGGTAATATTACTAAAAATGAGAATCCACTTTTGCTTGCTTCTCTTGTTAAAGAATTGATTTACACTGAATATGAATCTTATCTGCATATTTTCACTGATGGTTCAGTTTCGTGTACTTCTGAGGTTGGTGCTGCTTTCGTGATACCTTCCCTTAACATTGAAAAAAGATTTCATATTACCAAAGGTTGTTCTATTTTCACTGCTGAGTTATTTGCTCTTATGAAAGCTATTAATTTCATTCTTGATGTGCAAGTCTTACCAGAAAGAATACTGATTTTGTCAGATTCCAAGTCTGCTTTAACGGCTTTACACCTTCAAAATACATCAAGTCGTCCTGATCTCGTCAGTGAAATTTTATTTTCAATTCACCAGTTAATGATGCGAGGTTCCAAAATAACATTATTATGGGTACCCGGTCACTGCGATCTTCGAGGGAATGAACTGGCTGATACCTGTGCAAAAGAGGCTTCAATGTGCAAATCGAATACAGTTTTATGTGATATTCCATATTCGGTTCTTGAAATAAACAATATTCTGACAAAAGCACTCTGGGACCAGAGAAGAACACAGTACATTGAAGCTGCCATTCAGAAGAACAGATGGGATCTTTCTGCCCCCGGCAGTCATTGTATAAGTCCGCCAGGTTCTATTCCGAATCGAAATTTATTGCACAGAATACGGGTGGATTGTTGGTTTGGCAGGTTTTTAAAACCATCTCCTTTGTGTGTCTGTGGTCAAAACCTTAATGTATCTCATTTTTTACTTGAATGTTCATTAACAAAAGCGTATTTTCAATGTCTTCATGATAAAATTTTGTCTAAAAATCTACCTTTAACATTGCATAGTGTTTTTTGTCCCAACCCAGAAAATGGGTGGAGGCTAGCCAATTTGGCTGTAAATCTGATCAAGTCTCATCCACTTGGCAGATTTTTCTAACGGATTTTTTTTTTGTTGTTGTTTGTTTGTTTGTTTGTTTGTTTCTTTTTTGGTTTAGTGGTCTGATGTACACGTAGAGCAAAGAATTTGTTACATGACATAGCTGTCCGACTCTCACGTGTACTAGGTCGCATTATTCCATTTACGAAACTTTTGCACAGGTTGTGCGCGCGCTAGAGAGAGAGAGAGAGAGAGAGAGAGAGAGAGAGAGGGGGGGGGGAAGGACTTCGTTTTGTTTATATGTGAGAGCATGTTGTGCGTACGTCTATACGTTTTTTGTGTGGATATGTTTTGAGTGTGTGTAGGGGAGGTGGCGGTTTGTGTGTATGTATGTGTGTGTGTGTGTGTGTGTGTGTGTGTGTGTGTGTGTGTGTGTGTGTGTGCGCGCGCGCGCGCGCGTGCGAGAGAGAGAGTTTTGGTTTTTATTTGTTTGTCTGTGAGTGAATATATGTGCGTGCTCGCATACACGTGAGTAGGGGGAAGGGGAAGCGTGGTTTTTGTGAGTGTGTGTGTGTGTGTGTGTGTGTGGGAGTGTGTGTCTGTGAGAGAGAGAGAGAGAGAGAGAGAGAGAGTGTGTGTGTGTGTGATTGGATGGTGTGTGTTTGTGTGCATGTGTTTGGGGGGGGGGGGGGGGGGGGGTCTTTCCTTTTTTTTAATTTTTTTTATGGTGTTCTGAGAGAGAGAGAGAGAGAGAGAGAGAGAGAGAGAGAGAGAGAGAGAGAGAGAGAGAGAGATTGTTGATTTTCAGTACAGTTAAGATGTAATTTGCTTTATTGTTACAATTTCTGAATTTTTATTATGTTACTTAGAAATGTTAAATGTTTCCCTGTTAATTTTCCTTTATGATTTTTATGTCATTCAGATGTTATTTGTATTATTTTCGTTACCTCATTAATTCATTAAGGTTTTTCTTTTTAAAATGTCAGTACAACACTATGTTAATCTGACAGTAAATGGTTTCAGTCAGTCAGTGTGTGTGTGAACAAGAGAGAGAGAGAGAGAGTACGAGAGAGAGTGCATTAATGTTTCTTATCGTTGCTGATATTAACGTCGATGCGTAATTAGTTCTAATCATTGTTTTGCATCGGAATAAGCTTTGAATTCTGTCGATTCTCGGATATAAGAGTTGTCATGTGAAACTCTCTCTCTCTCTCTCTCTCTCTCTCTCTCTCTCTCTCTCTCTCTCTCTCTCTCTCTCTGCTATTTACATTGACATTCTTTCGGAAAGTAGATCACGTTGGGACTGGGGTTACTGCCCTCTTGCGAATGATGAAGGCGCTTACGAACCTGATTGCTATTCATTGCATAGCATCACAACGGACAAGTGTTATCCTCCCAAAATTGGTCCCAGTGTGTGCCTGTTCATTAGCTTTCCTTTTTTTTCCCACTGATCCTCCTTTTTTTTGTTTTATTAACGAAAGTACAAGAGATGAACGACCTTGTGAAGTTATGGTTTGGGTGGATGCGGGCTGAATAGGGTTTTTTGTTTGGTTGGTTTGGGTTGGGTTGGGTAGGGTTTTTTTCTATTAAGATCGAACGGATATTTTTAAGAATTCTTGGAATCAAACCATGATTCTTGAAATGAAAACTCTTCGGAGGCAGAAATCGATCCTGGAAGAGAAAGAGCAAAACTTCAGACAAAAACTCCGGGCTCGATGTTTTGTATATTTTTCTTTCCGCCAACCAACACATTGAAGTAGTAAGCAGATCCATAAGTTCTGTAAACTATGATAGACGGAATCTTATCGTAAATATCCGGTTTGTGAGACAATGAATTTTACCGTCCTAAAAGTGACCAGTCTTAGATATGCAAACAGACAACTCAAAATAAAAACAGACTCGTTCCGAAAATGTCTGTTGTGAAAAGTTCAGTGTGGGAAAGTGATGATTCAAACACAATAAAATCTCTGGACTGACTGATCTCTGAAATATTCACTGTCTGCGTATTGTCGACTTCGCGTTTCATGTCTAGTTCACTTTATCCTAAATTCAGACAAGCGGAGAAACTTCAGCCCAGCCATATTTCAATGTTTGTGTTCAGCACCATAGATTGTACGGAGATACGAGCTCGTATAGCATCTGTGGAAAGTTGCCATCAGCCGTGTGTACTGCAGAGAAAGCTGGCAGCTATTTAGCCGCTTAGACTACAGAACAGTCCAAATCATGGCGCTAGCACAAAGCCACTGGGAACGCTTATAAGTGAAGTTCGGGGCACGCTTACCGCTAAAGCAGCTTCAGGGTTTTCAATTTATCATGATCCATTCTTCAGTGTCGAGGTCAATGTACATGGGAGGCGCCAAATAAATGGTCATAATCATGCACGAACTAACGTTATGATTCGTTATGATCTGGATTTCAAGTCCAGTCTTGGATTGCAAGTGACACTATTTATTGAAGAGGGGGGAGGTGCGGACCGCGCGCGCGCGCGCGCGCGCGCGTGTGTTGTGTGTGTGTGTGTGTGTGAGGGAGGGGAGAGAGAGAGAGAGTTACGACCAAGATGAATCAAACGCTTGCCCTTTGACATTTCGGTGAGTGTGAGCCGATGAATGAAGATCGGTAGCCTGGATCTGGTTCCAGTCTCTCGTAAGATCGATTCGGACAGCGGAAAGTTCAATTCTGGTAGCAAGTTCGAAGTCTTTGATTACAGCAGGAGATTCACGAATCGATGCTCAATGATTATTGCAGTGGTCCAAAAACAAAGGCGTGTCCTTAAAACACTTCCGGCTTGGTCAATCAATAATCAAGGAGTGTTGTAGAATGTCGGAGAATCAAGACGTGGCACAGCCGGTAAAATGTGTGGAACTCTGTAAGAAGGCTCGGGAACCATCATGGGTTATAGCCAATTAAAAGTCCGGGAGCATTTACGAAACGATTTTATGCAAACTTCTTGCACTTTCTCTCTTACCTTGGTATTTTAAAGAGACCTCCGAAATCATTGCACAGTTTGTGCATGCGTCATTCGGTAAACAGACGTCACACAAAAACGCAACACATACAAAGCGGAACCCAAGACGTAATTCCGAGTCAGCCTATGATATTGATAAGTAGATCTGTTTGAGAGAGAGAGAGAGAGAGAGAGAGAGAGAGGAAATTAATATGCACTCATTTTATACGATCATGTCCAGTGCATTGTAGGCTTGAAAGCACGCTGTCATTTTCATGTTGCGCATTTATTTTCACTTTCATGTACTCATACCTTTCTGCAAAAACAAAGCACACCACATTGTCTTGCCGAGCTGTTGGCAGTCACTATACATTTAAGATGGCGCCGAGGACATCGTCGTCGAATATAATCACCAATAAGATCGCCCTAGCCGCTGGCTTCGCCATTTTGTTTTTATTGTCAAACAGCAGCGTGTACCCCAGCCAATGGAGAAGCTCTAGGGACCAAAGCTGCCAACGCTTATTGCAGTACATACGGCAGAAATCACGACAAAGGGGAACCTGGTTACCAAGGCACCGGTCATGAGGGAAAATGTCGGAGCTGGTGGGGAACTGACGTTATCTCGGCTCGTTTCAGGTTGCTTGTCACACAGATCTGCCCTCTGAAACGTGCAGGAATCAACACCCTTCACTTGCCAAATCACATTTCAGTTTTTCAAGTCCTGCAGGATCAATGTAACACTGTGCATTGCCATTAGAATCGAGTGATGCGTGCAAACGGATTGATAACAGAGCCATTTTATTTCTCAGATATTGTTTGCTGTCACATCTTCTGTCCCCACGAGAGGAGGCCATGGGAGGGCACAGAATTCGAAACTTTATCGCTTTCTTGTAATGATAATCAACGAAAATGCGGATATTCATACTCCGGAGTTCCATCCTGGTCTCAGATTCCATTAAAGGGGTTACTCTATATATGCTTTCATATTATATCCCTGCATCAACTTGGCCCGAGAGATACAGACACCTGCAGTGTTGGTCAGGAAATGTAAGCGGCACTGTGAGAGACGTATTCATTAAGCGGAGAAACCTGGGCTGTGTGGGCCCAGTCTTACCGTTTCAGTCCACAGAACAGCAACTCTAATTATGAGCCGACATGAGCGGGAAAAATGGCACAAACAAAATGCCCGTGATGGGAATGTTCCGCTTTCGCCTCACAGATTCCCGAGGATAGGAAGAGAAGGTGCGCAATTTTGAATGCACCGTCCCGTTCCCGTCCCTTTCCCTTACAACAATAAAATGAAATTACGAGAACGTCGATACTTATTCTAGGACAGTTCCACGTTCCCAATTGGATCAAACAAAAAGAAGTGGAAACACGTCTTGGGATCAGGGAGCATCGGATTTACATTGATTACAGCATCTGTGTAGAAAATCAAGATTTTGGTGTGGGTGGAGGGGGATGGTGCACATAGATAATGTGACCACCCATACTTCCCCACCCTCAGTTATTTTCACTTCCCCACCCTCAGTTATTTTCACTTCCCCACCCTCAGTTATTTTCACAGGCAGGTCATTAATTCCCTTTCTTCACTCCCTGACAAACCTACAGGAGATTCAGTAGGCTGGAAACACCATTTGAAGTGCACGACGACACCGTCCAGATTTTTACCGAAGGGTCAGAATCAAGCTGGAGGAGCCATTCCAAGATGTATCACCCGTTGGGTGAACGTCACAGCATCTAGGAAACAGTGCGTTTCAGATGGCAACAATGTGGGTTTATTAGCTTTTGATCAGCGTGATACTGCGGACCGGCAAGAAGGTAGAAGGGGAGGGAGGGGGTGACGGATCGATGTTTAATCATCACCTGTCGGCTCTTTTTTATGGGGAACAAACAGGAGGGGGGGGGGGGGGGACTTCCATTTTTCCCTGACATTGTATTCTAAAATATAACAGCGTGATCTGTCTGTCTGTCTGGAGAGAGAGAGAGAGAGAGAGAGAGAGAGATCACGCTGTTATAGTCGAAACGTCAGGCGCATAATGTCTTTGTCAGTAAATATCACACACACACACACACACACGCACACACACACACACGTGGTTTTTCGCAGAGGCAGATGTATGACGAGTTGTGAAAGATAGTTCCATGGAGACGCGCAGAATTTATAGTAAGAACTTCGTATGAATATCTGGGGATGTACTCACGACAAAGTTGTTTAAATATTATTTTTGACAGAATGTGTAGAAAGGGTAAGAAACGAATATTTGAAATACATGAATGCATACAAAATCTACGTTCTGTTGATTCAAGTGTATTTTGGAAACTTTTCAATCGCATCGAGCCTATTCTGACGTATTCAGCAAAAATTCGGGGACTTGAAAACAGTACAGAAATATGGAAACTTTGTATGTTTGCAGTGAAAAGATTTCTGGATCTACCAGTTCACTCTTCCTGTAGACTAGTCTAAGGTGAGAGAGAGTCAGATATCCGTTGTACAGTAGGATTACTTTAAAACAGCATTAAACTGGCTGAAAGTTACTACATTACCACAGACAAGACTATGTGTGTGATATGCTTCTTCAGTTGGACGAATCAGGTCATCACAACTGGATATCCAAGATTACTGAAGTATTGGTCGAAAATGGTTTTGGCACTGTGTGGGTGTGCCAAGGTGTGGGCTGCCAGATTACCTTCATAGCTGAATTTCAGGATCACTTTGTGTAATTAAAAACAGAACTAGCATTCACATACGGAAAATAATAATCAATATGGATGGTTTTATTCAGGTAAGTGCTCGTTTGAAGCTGAAAAATAATTGTCGCACATTACAAACAAATGGTACAGGAATGCACTTGCAAAATCTAGATTCCGACTGTGTGGGTCAAAAACTGTTCACACCTGATGAAAAAAAAAAAGTCTGTATGCCCGGCATATGGGACTGGTAAAGAAAATGAAATTCCCTTTCTTTTTAAATATTTATTGTACTTACATTTATGTAAAAGTAGCATTGTTTTGGTGGCATTTCCAGTCTACTAGATGAATGCATAATCATTAATACGTTAAGACACGCAATGAAGAAAAACTCTTTGTGGCAGCCATGCTTATTGTAAAGGTGTTGACATTAAGAGATCAGATTTGCTAAGAAAACAAACAGGCAAGCCAGAAAGATCAACAAATTTCTCCCAGTTGTGTTTGAATTATTTGAACATTATGAACGTGTTTTTATCAAGCTGTGTTGTACGACAGGAAATTAAGAGACTGAAGTCAAAAAGCTTTGTAAAGCTGTAGACAATCAAAATCTTCAGCGTCAGTGTCTCTCACTCTTGGTGGTGGTGGTGGTGGTGGTGGTGGTGGTGGTGGTGTGTGTGTGTGTGTGTGTGTGTGTGTGTGTGTGTGTGTGTGTGTGTGTGTGTGTGTGTGTGTGCATGCATGCATTGCTGTCTTTCGTTTTATGATTTTCACGAAGAGTGATATCACGCACGCACGCACGCACGCACGCGCGCACTCACTCACACCATACCGCTGGGAGTCCAGGAATTAAACCGTAGTGTGCGGGCGAGCGCTTGTACGCGCATGCTTGCTTATTTGTGAATTTATGAATGGCGTTGAACATTAAGTGAAGATGGTTTCGAGCAAAGTCATAACTTTCAAAGAAATTAACAAAAATAAGAACTGAAACGACGGAGAAGCAAAATCGGATCAATGAGCAATTACTTATTGAACTTGAAAGTAAAAAACACGAATCCGTCTGTTCGCGCTGGCGAATTCAAAATAATTTGAGCGATGTGTCAGTGGTGAGAAAAATGAAACGCCTGAAAAATGATGTGTCGATGTAGGACGTGCGCGCGTGTGGGTGTATACCTGTGCGGTGAAAATATTCAGTTTATTATGTTTCAAGTCATAGTTGTTTCTTATTTTTCATTGTCCTTTGCAATTGCATATTCTGTGTGTTTGATTTAGCTCTTGATACCTGGTACTTCATTTTCAGTCTTTTTAACTGGATTTCTATCGTTTTCTCATTGGAGCACAGTGTTTGAAAAAAAAAAAATCGGAAGGTTAACCATTTCACCCTCAGTTAAATTTTCGTATTAGTATTTGCATTAATTCACAGATTGTCATCCCCCATCTCCCCATGTTTGCGTTTACACACAAAATGTGTCAGTCAACAATGAAGACGTTGGTTTCTCTCTCTGAACTCCACGTTAATTACAAAATATCCGATCGTTCACCATGACCTTTGGTTTCATCGTGATGCTGGTTATAACTATGATGATTTCACACATGAAGTTTAGCTTGTAGATGGTAACAAATTATTGTGAGCGTACACGATGGTCGCTAAAACATCTTATATCTGTGATTTGAGATTATATTTCGTTTTTCATGCCCATATTTGCTAAGCTGTAGAAAGGGTATTCCGTCCCCCAATTCTCCCACAAAATTTGTGTTAGGCCTCCAGCTGATGTACAAACCATCTGAGTCTTCAGTCCGCCATCTTGTCAGGTCCACCAAATCCGATTTCTCATTCTCTCTCTCTCTCTCTCTCTCTCTCTCTCTCTCTCTCTCTTGAGAAGAAGAGAGAGAGAGAGCGTGTGTATGTGTGTGTAAGTGTGTGTGTGTGTAAGGGAGACAGACAGAGAGAGAGAGAGAGAGAGAGAGAGAGTGTGTGTGTGTGTGTGTGTGTGTGTGTGTGTGTGTGTGTGTGTGTGTGACAGAGATGATTTCGCTCGCGCGCGTACGTGTGTGTGTTTTGTGTGTGTGTGTGTGTGTGTGTGTGTGTGTGTGTGTGTGTGTGTGTGTGTGTGTGAAACTGAGAGGCCAGTGAAGCTGGAGGGCTGATCCATTATTGATGGACTGATGCAAGGGCGACGGGGATGTGGAAGGGGGGGGGGGGGGATCGAGGTGGAGGAGGGGGAGGGGGTACAGGAGGAAAAGAAGATGGGTGAATTGTGAGGATGGATCCCCCAAGGCCACTGTCAGGCGGCAGCCAACAGACTGAAGGCCTGACTCCCTGGACTCTGTTGGCCTGGGTTTACTGCGGGGTCAGGATGGTAAACAGCTTTCTTGCATCCCCCCCCCCCCCCCCCCATTCCCTCATTCGTTCTTTCATTTTTTTTTTTTTACATTTTTATTTTTATTGTTATTACAAGAAACTGAAATACGCTACAACTTCAATTCAGAAATTAGTTATAAGGCAAGCTAAACATAGATACATAGACAAGTAAGTATATACACAAACAAAAAGAAAAATATAGCCTTCAGCATATCATCATTTATCTATCTAAAGCATGGTTACTTGATGACATAAACAGCATACTACAGTGCATTGTACTTAAGGCAAATCATTTCTATGTAGTGTAATCATGCTTTCAAATTAAAATAAAAGAAAGAATAGGATAGAGAGATCAGCGAGGATAAAGGAATAGCACGAGGAAGGACAGGTAGGAGGACGTTCTTTCATTCTTTGTTTCAGTCTGCCTGTCTGTCTGTCTCTCTGTCTCTCTGTCTCTCTCTCTCTCTTCTCTCTCTCTCTCTCTCTCTCTCTCTCCGTTGACGTATTCTGAATGGCTTTCGTGAGAGTCAGTAGAACCAGGAAGGGGGCCGCACTGGAGAGGGTGTGCGTGGACTATCATGTTTTGCCTTCTCAGTGTCTGTTTCCTGGTGTTTATTTCCCAGTGATCAGCACAGTTCGTCCACAGGCAGCTGGTGTGGTCATTTCACTCATTTTCTGGCCGACGGTAATTTCTCATAAGGAGACAGTGTTCGTGTCTGTTTATTTCAAAATGGCTATGCTCCTAGGGAGTATTTCCTAGGGAATATACCCATTAGAGAGATTGGTGGGCAGGGCCCGCAAGCTGATTGATAAATGATCAGGAAGTCACTAACCGGAACTGTATCTCCTCATTTCCCTTATTGCTCGCTCTCTCTGTCCTGTCTGTCTGTCTGTCTGTCTGTCTGTCTGTCTCTCTCTCTCTCTCTCTCTCTCTCTCTCTCTCTCTCTCTCTCTCTCTCATTTCACTTATTTCTCGATCTCTTTCTCTGTCTGTTTTTCTCTGTCTGTCTGTCTGTCTGTCTGTCTGTCTCTCTCTCTCTCTCTCTCTCTCTCTCTCTCTCTCTCTCTCTCTCTCTCTCTCTCTCTCTCTCCTGTTCGTTCTAACCATTAGAACGGCACGTTAATGTCTCCTCTCCCATACCTTAAGTGATTTGATCCATCCCGATCGACCGAGATTCAGAGAAAAATCATTTGTGCCACACAGTACTTTCTGAATGAAGAGATGAATGGCTTCTGAATATGAACAAGAAACATTTCTCGGAATTCTTTTTGCAGATCTCGCTAAAGCTTTCGACGCTATGAGTGACCTCCTTTTGTTCAGGAAACTAGCAATTTATAAGCCATCTTTCGAAACACTGAAACTGATTTCATCTTGGGTTTTTCCCCCCAACAGACAACAAATCAAATGCAGGTGTAATTTTCTTCTCAACTAATTTGGAATCCCACGAGGTTCGGTATTAAGTTGTTTTTTTTTTTTTAAATGTTAATGATCTGCTAGCATACTTGAAACCACGAAGCCAGATGTTTGCTGATAACATTCCTTTTGACACGAGTAACTCTGACGTCCAACTGGGTTGCAATGGCATCCAAGAAAACGTCGATTTTTTGGTTACATGGACACAGTGTCATCACAGGGCTCTCCATTCTCGAAAAAAAAAAAAGTCTTGATGAGGGCAAAAACAGAATCACTGAGCCACCAAGGAAAGGAGCAAACAAATTACAAAAGAAAAACAACACGTTTCCACCTTTTGGGTCCTCTTCAGGCTGGACAAATAACATTTAAAACAACAGAAACAAACAACGAATAGACAGACAGTTGCTTATCTCTTCGACCTTGATAATTGTCAGTTTGTTCTTTGTTTACATTGGTTTGAATGCCCAAAGAAGACCACATGGGTCAAAATGCATACATACATACATACACACACACACACACACACACACACACATATATATATATATATATATATATATATATATAAGTGTAGCTGTTAAGCCTAAAACAGTTATTTTAAATGCTCAACCCCTTGGGGAGCAACATTTGTTTAAAATAAAAGAATTAAAATGAAGTCTAAAATCATCTACAGCACTGTTTCGAGCTGGGCTCTCGTCAGGATGAATACTTGGGTCACCCACTGCCGGTGTTTTATAGCGTGTGGGGCCAGTTATTGTTGTTTTCACGTGCAGGTAGATTGCACGTTTTTTTGGGGGAATTTCAGGTTATTGCTTGGGGTGTGTTCACCAACAACGATTTCCACTTGTGCCTGCAGTTGTTTACTATTTCTGTTTTAGTGTTTAGGGTTGCTAAGTGTGGTTTGCATAGTATTAACCATTTTTCAGTTAGACATAAATTGCATCTTTTTGAAATGTTGTTGTATGGTGATGCTCTTTTTATGATTTTCCAGGATATATTATAGTTTGTTTTTGCATCTTTGAGTTTCCAAATGTATTTGCTCAGTTCTGTTTGGTTTTTGTATTTTACTTTATTGAATGACTGTTTGTGGTTTGCATATCTGGTTTTGAAATGGTTTTCAGTAATCCCTATATATGTTTCTTTTTCATTCTCTGATGTCACAGTGGCTTGATATACAATATTGTTGTAGAGGCATTTGTTGTTTAAGGGGCACTGTTCTTTTTTAGTGCAGTTGCAAGATTTCCTTTCTTCACCCTTCTTTGCTGAATTGGTTTTTTGTTTTGTTGGATGCATCAATTAGGTTTTTGAGGTTGGGCATACATGAAATGATAGTTTGACGGTGTTTTTGTTGAATATTTTGGACAATTTGTGCTCTTTTGGGAACGATGTTGTTAAGATTTTGAAAAATTCTTTCCCTATGCTTGTTTTGAGTTTTCCGTCATATGGAGGGTTGTACCATATGATTTTCCTTTTCCTGTTCTTCTTACTTTTGTTCATGTTGTTGTCTGGGTTGTATTGTAATCTGTAGTTGTAGCCACTTCTTTGCAGTGCTTCTTGATATTCTACTGCTGCGTTGTTGAATACTTTTTCGTTGCATGACAGGTTGGATAGTCTCTTGTTTATGACATTGGGTATGGTCTTTAATACAGATGGTGGATGGTTGCTTTTGATGTTTACATTAATGGCTGTGTCATTGGGTTTCTTATATGGTTTATATATGTGGTTGTTGAGGTCAGGTGTTATGTCTAAGTAGTTCACTACCTTTTTGTTTGCTTCAATAGTTATTTTTAAGTTATGATTTTGGAAGATTTGCATAGTTCTTTTTTCTTGTTTTCAATGGTTCTTGGGTTGTTGGTTAGTGCAGCAAGGCCGTGGTCTCTGTATAATCCAACTTGCTTTCAAAGTTGCTTCTTGATGTTGGATAGCATGAACAGTCCGACCAGTTCGCATGTTTCTGCACCATCATATGATCCCATGGTTACGTCAAATGTTGAGTTTCTGTTCGTTTTCTTGATCCAGGTTTCATTTTTGCTGTGTAATAACGTTTTCTTGGTATGGAGGATGATTTCCATTTCTGACCCTGTTATGTCTGTATGGTTACTAGCAAATTTTAGAGCTTTGGTGAGTAGTTCCTCGTCTATGGATGGGTAGAAGTCTACTATGTCAAATGTGATAAATACTGTGTTCCTTTGTTTGTCAAGTTTTTTGAACCATTGAATAACTTCGTATGTGTTCTTCCAGAGGTTGAATTCAGAGTTTCATTTTACGTTTTTTTATTACTTTTTCTAGGATTTTCTTACTTATTTTGCCTAATTCAGATTTAGATGGATTTATTAGTCTGCATGTTGGGTTGTTATGGAAGTTAGGTTTATGGTCTTTGAGTGTTATAGAGGCTTCTTTTGTTGCTGTCGCTTCTACCCTGTCACTTAGGTCTATGCGATGTGCAAGTTCTTTTTCTTCAGCACGGATGCTGTCGTGTGTTCTATTGTCAGCTTTTTTGTAGTTTTTTCTGGATGTTTTTGTCAAGGAGTTGAGAGTATTCATTTGGTTCCATTTTGTAATAATTGCTGGTTTTATCAGCCTTCACAAATATCCTTTTGTCATTTTGTATTTGTTTTATTTGGTTTTTTAATGATGTTTGGAAATCGTTGTTGGATTTTTTGAATTCAGTGTTGGCTATCATTCTTTTCATTTTGTTCTCGAAAGATTTCATTTCGTCTATGGCTGGTGGTGATCACCATGATTTGAAACCGTAGGTGTTTTTGTCTTCTTTTTTTGCTGTCGGGTTCAGGAAGAAGAATGCTTTCCATCTCATATTGCGTATGAATTTTTCAGTTTGTTCTATTAATCTTTTTACGTAGGATTGACGGTTAGAGAACGGTACATTTTTTGTAGATTGTCTAAAATTAATTTCCTCCATTTTAAAACCTCTCAGGCCACAGTGCTCAACGTGAGGAGCGATTAAGAAAGTGTAGCTGTTAAGCCTAAAACAAGTTTTTAAAATGCTCAACCCCTTGGGGAGCAACATTTGTTTAAAATTAAAGAATTAAAATGAAGTCTAAAATCATCTACAGCACTGTTTCGAGCTGGGCTCTCGTCAGGATGAATACTTGGCTCACCCACCGCCGGTGTTTTATAGCGTGTGGGGCCCAGTTATTGTTGTTTTCACGTGCAGGTAGATTGCACGTGTTTTTTTGTTGTTGTTTTTTTTGGGAATTTCTATGCTAGTAACCATACAGACATAACAGGGTCAGAAATGGAAATCATCCTCCATACCAAGAAAACGTTATTACACAGCAAAAATGAAAACTGGATCAAGAAAACGAACAGAAACTCAACATTTGACGTAACCATGGGATCATATGATGGTGCAGAAACATGCGAACTGGTCGGACTGTTCATGCTATCCAACATCAAGAAGCAACTTTGAAAGCAAGTTGGATTATACAGAGACACGGCCTTGCTGCACTACCAACAACCCAAGAACCATTGAAAACAAGAAAAAAGAACTATGCAAATCTTCCAAAATCATAACTTAAAAATAACTATTGAAGCAAACAAAAAGGTAGTGAACTACTTAGACATAACACTTGACCTCAACAACCACATATATAAACCATATAAGAAACCCAATGACACAGCCATTTATGTAAACATCAAAAGCAACCATCCACCATCTGTATTAAAGACCATACCCAATGTCATAAACAAGAGACTATCCAACCTGTATGCAACGAAAGAGTATTCAATAACGCAGCAGTAGAATATCAAGAAGCACTGCAAAGAAGTGGCTACAACTACAGATTACAATACAACCCAGACAACAACATGAACAAAAGTAAGAAGAACAGGAAAAGGAAAATCATATGGTACAACCCTCCATATGACGGAAAACTCAAAACAAGCATAGGGAAAGAATTCTTCAAAATCTTAACAGCGTCGTTCCCAAAAGAGCACAAATTGTCCAAAATATTCAACAAAAACACCGTCAAACTATCATTTTCATGTATGCCCAACCTCAAAAACCTAATTGATGCATCCAACAAAACAAAAACCAATTCAGCAAAGAAGGGTGAAGAAAGGAAATCTTGCAACTGCACTAAAAAAAAGAACAGTGCCCCTTAAACAACAAATGCCTCTACAACAATATTGTATATCAAGCCACTGTGACATCAGAGAATGAAAAAGAAACATTTATAGGGATTACTGAAAACCATTTCAAAACCAGATATGCAAACCACAAACAGTCATTCAATAAAGTAAAATACAAAAACCAAACAGAACTGAGCAAATACATTTGGAAACTCAAAGATGCAAAAACAAACTATAATATATCCTGGAAAATCATTAAAAAAAAAAGAGCATCACCATACAACAACATTTCAAAAAGATGCAATTTATGTCTAACTGAAAAATGGTTAATACTATGCAAACCACACTTAGCAACCCTAAACACTAAAACAGAAATAGTAAACAACTGCAGGCACAAGTGGAAATCGTTGGTGAACACACCCCAAGCAATAACCTGAAATTCCCAAAAAAAAACACGTGCAATCTACCTGCACGTGAAAACAACAATAACTGGGCCCCACACGCTATAAAACACCGGCGGTGAGTGAGCCAAGTATTCATCCTGACGAGAGCCCAGCTCGAAACAGTGCTGTAGATGATTTTAGACTTCATTTTAATTCTTTAATTTTAAACAAATATATATATATATATATATATATATATATATATATATATATGTGTGTGTGTGTGTGTGTGTGTGTGTGTGTATAAATGTGTGTATGTGTGTGTGTGTGTATATATATATATAAATGTGTGTGTGTGTGTGTGTGTGTGTGTGTGTGTGTGTGTGTGTGTGTTTGCTCGTGTTTCAATTTCCGCCTATAGTCACACCATTTTGAAACTGAATATGTGACGGTCACTACAAGATAAACTCAAAGGCGTAGCCAGAATCTACCATTATGCGTTTCTTATGGGGGAGAAAAATTGAGGTATCCCGCCACAAAGTCTTATAAATAACAACAGATAATGATCTACATTGCTCAAAACACTTTGAACTTTACTGAGAATCGTTGCAATAAAACTGTAATTTTTATCTACTTTTTTTTTTTTCCTTTCAAATTAACGTTTTGAATTACCTTGGAAGAAAACTTTTTATCACTCTTATATTCAGCCTATTATTGATGATGCCTCAACATTTTGGGACCAGCTTGTGATGAGTGACTAAAGCGAAGATTAGCATTCACAAAATAGCTGTGAAAATAACGATAGATACACCCTCACAGGTAGACTGGGACCACAAACAGGCCCTCCCGTTTAAAGCCTTCTTTTTAACAATAAAGGACTCTATATATATCAACATTCACTTCAAATAAACGTCCCTTTCATAACGATTATTTTATACAGGTCTGGTCTGGCG
>CM065725.1:35386817-35399317 GCA_033310375.1 Conus canariensis
GAATACAGAGGAAAGCAGTCGCCACGTCACAGTTGTAAGCTCCGCGGGCTGAGGCCGGGAGGTCCTGGGTTCGAGTCTCAGCTGCCATATTTGGGGGCCCCTGTCAGCTTCTACTCAGAACAGAGCAAGCTACGACCACAGGTAGGAGGATTGGACCCACATAGTCGCGTTGCACCGACTTCATGGAGAAACATCTGAGACTATTGCTCAAGAAAATCCTGACCAAAACTGCAGGTGTCTGTATCTTTTGGGGCTTGGTTGACGCCTTGACATATTATGAAAGTAAGCATAGGTTGCAGCTCTGTCACGTAGTTTCAGGCCGCGAATGAAACCCCAGCTTCATCCTCGTTGATCAGAAGGAAAAAAATAAAAATAAAAAATAAAATAACAATAAAAAGAAAAAAGAAAGAAAAGAAAAAGAAAAATATTCAAATAAATTTTGTGGCCCTGCATGACCCCGTAGAGGTTACCTGAGTTTGGACTCCCTGTCCACATCCCTGACCATGGTAAGATCGTGTCAGGATGGCCCAGATCGTCAAGGTCATGGGTACTGTGGTCGGATGGACGTGTCGGCGCCCTCCAAAGCGGTCCCTCGCTGAAAGATAGATCCGCGACTTACAAGTTATCGTTGTCAGTAAGTAGTGTCCCGCTTGTATTGGATCAGAACATGTCATCACTGAACATTACCGAAGTTACTCAGCACGGGGTGCGGTCACTCTTCGGATGGGTTGCCTCCGAGCGACCTGACATTAATATTGCTGTCTGTAGATTGCCGGACCTGACACTGCGACTGGACCTTCTGGGCGTGACTGTATGAAGGTGTTGGGGAGGCAGTGTGACAGAGAACTCAGAAAAAAAATAAATAAATAAAGAGGAGGAGCGGAAGGGGGCGGAAAGGGTCCATTGCATGTTAAATGTGTTACAGATTTTTGCTTGTTTGTGTGATGCAGAGGAGACGAAGGGCAGATGATGTAGGACAGATGAGAAAAGACGGATAATACGGCAAAAAGCAGTCGCCAAAATAGGAAGAAAAGAAATTTCTTCTTTATTACCATTGTTTGTTGGGTGAAATAAACACAGAGCAAAGAAAACAATTATTCAAACCACGCAAAGTGAGCCATTACAAGAGAGAAAGAGTGCTATTTATTTGTTTATTCCATTACTCATATAAGCTACGCAAAAATATTTTATGTATTTGCATATGATTTGCTTATTTCTGTTTGTATGACTAATCCATGTTTTGGTTTTGTTTTTGTTTTTTTGTTCAAAGAGAGAGAGATTAAGAGATAAGAGAGATATATTATTCGTACTGTATGAATGTATAAATCAAATATCTTGTACAAAACAGCTATGATGCATTTCCCAATAAACTTTTTTCTTTGAAAGAAAAATGTGCGGACAGGCCTTTGAGCAAGTATGTGACAAGCAACCCTGATATGGCCTCCGTGGTTGTTTGGGGTATAAAAAAAAAAGTAACTTATGTTGAGTTTACTTACAACCCTGATGTGGCCTCTTCGATTGTTGGGGCTATAAATAACCTGACTTGCTTTTAGCTTTCTTGCAATCCTGATGTGGCCTCCGTGGTAGTTCGGGTGGTAAATAAGGGCATACACGAAACCCTGATGGGGCCTCCGTGATTGTTTAGGCCATGAATAACATGATTTAAACATGTTGATAAAACTGCGTTCCATACAATCACTGGATTGTCTTTTTTGACGACAGTTGCTGTCGTATGCGGCAATGAAATAATCATAAGCCTTCTGCTCGCAACAAACAGGCTGGTTAAAGTAGTGACACTGTATCACACCTGTCACGGTGATGCGGTGGTTGGCGTCGTTGGTTCCAGGCGGGGAAGTCAGGTGAGATGTTCGACCGGCTCCTACTCGGAGTTGAGTGTGATATGGGCTCAGACTGGGAAATTGGAACCGCACCGTTAAGTCTCATCTGCTCAGTGAATGCGTCTCTGAGAGACTTCCTCAAATTTCCCAACCAACACCGCAGGTGTCTGTATCTCTCAGCCCTGGTTGGCACCAGGATACATTACAAACGGAAGTGTGTGGAACCATCTGTCTTGTGGTCTCGGTCCAAATTGCAACAATTTCATCAGCCTTATCAATTATCATAAGCAAAGATGATGACAATGTCTCAAATCCTGCGCCCTTTCACGCCCTGCTGTTGTGATGACCTTAGTGTGGATTTCCTGTCCATGTCGATGGCGGCGTTGAGTTGGAGTCAAAGCGGCTGGTAATGGCGAGATCATAGGCACGGTCGGTGCATGAACGTGGTAGCTCACATTAGGAGAGAATTACTCAGTCTCGCTGACCCGACGAAACGGTTGTTGTGGGTCAGAATGGTCTTAGCAGGTGGTGTGTCCTGCGTCTGCTGGATCAGAACGGGCACCGCTAAGCACCACCGCGCAGTGTCTTTTCCGGTGGGTTTCCGCATGGTGACTGAATACTGACTGCTGCCTGTGGACTGCTGGCATTGGGGCGGCGATTGGACGAACTGCATGTGGCTGTATATGGGGGGAACTGGAAAGAGCGGCATGGAAGTAACGCCACTAACAGGGCAGGAAAGATGAGACTGCAAAAAAAAAAATAATAATAAAATAAAATAAAATAAATAGATGAAATAAATAAGTAAATAGATGAATAAGTATATGAATAAATAAACAAATTAAAAAAGACCTTTGCTTTATTAGTAAATGCTCGATGTGCAGAAAAACAACGCTTTACAAAGAGACTAAAGGTTTTAGACGAACATGCGCCTGTAAGTGTTTTGAAAGTGGAGGTTATGCCGCTGTTACCTGAGTTTAATCACACAGTGAGTCGGCTAGTGCAGGGAGAAGATTATGGGTTGGAGGGTGGGGAGGAGGAGGAGAAGAGTGAGGAATGAGAGGGAGAGCGGGTTTCGGCAGTTGATAGAGAAGAATAGAGCGGTTGTTTTGAAAGGGGGGAGGAGGGAGGAAAAGGATAGCAGGGGTTAAGGGGGTTGTGCAGGTGTCAGAGGCTGAGAGCAAGAGGAACAGGTCTGAACAATGCCAGTCTGATGCCTGTTGCTGCTGCGACGAGCGAATAGCCGAACTGTGATCGCTGTTTATGTAAGCGATTTCAAACAATCGTGAAATTATCATCTGACATATAAATAAGTAAAGATGAATCTTTTTTTCACAACAAGCAACCGTTTCACATGATAAAAGGGCCTTTGTGTAATATTACAAGTCATCTCGGTCTCATAAGATTTGCCTCCCCTTTCTCAGGGTCGGCGCTGTCCAGCTCCAAAAGTAAAACATTCTGTTTCCGTACATGAATGCGCCCACTATGCATGGGAGAAAACCCTTGCGGTTTGAGACTTCGTGTCATAAATGGGCCCACTTTTACAGCAATAGGTGTTCTGGCCTACTGAACTCAGTTCAGAAAAGGTTGGGGCGGCGGAACTTGAGGAGACGGTTGTCCTCCGCCTTCGTTATACTGAACCTCAGGCACTGTGAACCTCTAAGGATTCACTGCTCCTATGGCAGTACGCTATGGGAATTTAAACTTCAACATATTTGTTTAACGGACAGATCATTATACCTATGGCAATTTGTTCAATTTTTTAATTGCTTTGAGAAAACCTTTTTTTTTTTTTAAATTAAATCGTAATGATCATAAACCTGACGTGTGATGAGTAACTGCGCTTTTGAAAAAGCCCGCAGGTGCTTGCAACCTACGCAGTCCCCACTATTCTTAAGTGCGAACCCACGCATCAATATAGGGGCAATTTGGCATCACCTATTTTCAGTCGTCAAAGTGAATAGGGAACTTCCTGTGTTGCAGAATGTGTGTCGCAGCTGAGGAAGAGTCCAGTCGATGGAAACCAATTTCTCTTCTTGCCCTGCGGCCTTTCTTTCTTCTATTCTTTTTTCTTTTTTTCTGTTAAAACTTATTACGAGGGAGCTAGATTACCAGTTATCCTTTTTTTTTCTTGTTCTTCTGCGGCTGCTCTCTCTCTCTCTGTCTCTGTCTCTGTCTCTCTCTCTCTGTCTGTCTCTCTCTCTCTCTCTCTTACTCTCTCCCTCTCACACAGTTTTCACTCGGTATACATAGCTTTTATGTTGAAGCGAGTGAGGAAGCGATTCACCATTCGGACACTGAAGATGAAAACCACAGCGGGCGGTGTCGCCGTAGGTTGCCTCCTCGTGCTTTTGTTCTGGGGGAGTTTTCTGCTGCAGTGTGGAGACATTGAACAAAACCCAGGACCAGCTAAGAATGCTCAGCGCCAGAGCACCCTGTCGAGTGCCGGACGCAGAGCTAGTGTAGACACTGAGAGCGTCCCCACCAGCACCCCCAGAGCTTCGACGCCTGCCGAAGGACCCTCCAACAAGGAACTGATGTCCTTACTCCAGTCCATGGACTTAAAGTTCGATCAGATGAAGGGCGACATCAAGGACATCCGTGAGGGTCTTTCTGCCCTGCAGGAAGAGATGCGTTCCCTAAAGGAGGAGGTTGAAGATCTACGGTGCCAGAACGACGATCTCCGTGGTAACAATGAAGACCTGAGGAAGAAGGTGCAGGAATTGGAACGTAAGACTGATGACCTGGAGGGACGTTCCAAGAGGAATAATTTAATTTTCTATGGACTTCGTCGCAGGGAAAACGAAACTCCATCAGAGTGTGAGGGTGTGGTGAAAGACTTGATCGTGGACAAGCTAAACGTAACTGGGGACATTCATTTTGACCGTGTTCATCGTCTGAATGCCAAACCAAACTCTCCTGTCATAGCACGGTGCACCTTCTTCAAAGAGAAAGAGAAGATTTTGAAAGCCAAATACAGACTGAAAGATGGTCAGATCTTTATCGGTGAGGACTTTTCCTTGCACGTCAGAGAGGTTAGAAGGCAGCTGACTCCTTATCTGAAGAGGGCACGCAGCGACGGAAAACGGGCTACAATGGTTTTTGACCACCTGCTAATAGACGGTAAAAAATACGGACTTGGTGATGGACAGAACCTGACAGAAATCAAATAGGGGGGTGGCCAGCCCGTGGTGACACCGGCGAAATCACCCAGTCGTGTAAAATGTTACCGTGCAACACGGAACTACAGAACTAAGGAACGTGACCTTGTCACTGTGAAGGATGCATTGACTGGAAATGTTAAAACCGGTTTTTCGAGAGGTCGGGGGCGGGGGGAAAGTGAAAAGCTTGATCCTGTTTATAAAAATGTTACCTCCGTACATAATACTGATTATTTGAATGAATGTAGTTGTGATTTACCTTTGCATGTGTTGGGATACAATCAATCTGAAGAAAGAAAAATAGAGCAAAGATCTTTGTGTGATGCTGATTATTATTCATTGAGTGACGGTGTTTTTATTGAAAGTTGTGATCAGGTGTCGTCTAAAAAGAATTATCATAATGCTGCCACGATTGATGATTGTTCAAATGGTTATAAGGGGACCTCTCAAAACAAAGATTGTTATTCATACAAATCATGATTGTTCACTTTTTTATGAGGATATGCCTCAAATGAAAGCATGTGATGTTGATGCAGATGTTGACTGTTTTGATCATGTAACCCTGCATGAAGAGAACCTGTCTTTAGAAAGAAGAGAAAACTACGGAAATCAAGAGACAGTGTCACAGAATGTTACAGAGACGGCATCACAGAGTGTCTCTCTTAACACATGTACACATAACAGAGGTAATGATGTATGTACAGATAACAAAACTGATATAAAACATGTTTCCTTCTTACACTGGAATGTCAATGGTCTTCTTTCCAAACTTAATTGTCGAGATTTCCTTTCTTTCTTGTTTGAATTTGACTTTATATGCTTGGTTGAAACGTTTGTTGAACATGTCCAATTGTGTGTTTTTACTGGATACACCGTATTCAGAAAACCTGCTATCAAATTCACGAGGCAGGGCAGACATTCTGGGGGTATAATTTGTTTAATAAGAAATGATCTGATGTCGTTTGTTCGTGAAATCGATGTGAACCATCCGAACGTAATTGTATTCCTGATTGACAAATGTTTATTTGGTGTTACAGAAGATGTTTTGTATGTTTGTTCCTATGTCCCACCAGAGGGTTCGCCCTACTATGTACACTTTGACATTGGCAATGGCGTAAGTTCATTGGAAGAATGTATTTTTGATTGCATGCTTGAATATAAAGATGTATATGTAATGTTATCCGGTGATTTGAACAGCAGAACAGCTAGCATCTCTCCAGACATACCAAACAACAGTGATGATTATGGTGTTAACGTTGGTGGTCATTCTGTATTTTCTGGAAGAAGATCAGCTGATCACGTACTTAACAGCTATGGAAAATGTCTTTTGAGTATGTGTACTGCACTTGGTTTATACATTCTTAATGGTTTATGCGATGGAGATTTCGATGGAAATTATACTTATATATCCGATTCAGGCAATAGTGTCAACGATTACTTTTTATTGTCTAAGGATTGTTTCCCTTTCGTTGTTTCTACTTGCAAATTAACGGTTTCAGAGAGGCTAGAATCAGATCATTTACCTGTGGAGCTTCACTTCAAGTTTTCGGAGAAAAACGCTATTTGTGTAAATATAGATAAAACAGATGAGTTCATTGAAAAATATGTGTGGAACTGTAATATGGAACAGTCATATATTTGTGCTCTTAATTGTTCTGAAGGGTTGGCATTACTCGATCGTGCTATTGATCTCATTAGTCATAACTGTAATGATGCCTTGAATGTGTTTAATGAGTATATAAAAAACTCTGGAAGCTGTTTGAAAAAGAAAATCAGTTTAAACGCAACTGAAAAAAACAGTGATTGGTATGACAAGGAATGTAAAGATAATAAAGCAAATGCTATGAAATTACTGAGAATATTTCTAACTTCCAAAGAACGAGTAGATAGTGATGCCTATTGCAGAGCAAGAAGAGAATATAAAAATCTGTTAAAAAGGAAAGAAAAAGAATATAATGAGTTCTTAACTGAGAAGTTAGTTGCCTCTGTACACAATCAGAAGGAGTTCTGGTGCAATGTTAAAAAGTTCTCCTATAAAAGAAAACAGCCTCATAATAACATAACGACTGATGACTGGTTTAAACACTTCAAAAGTTTGCTCGAAAGAGAAGAAAATTGTTTAGAACAAAATGATGAGGATGCGCATGATGATGTCAATGAACAAGGAGAGGATTTTAGTTCAATGAATCGACCCATATCAAAGGAAGAGGTTATGTTAGCAATACACAGATTAAGGAATAATAAAGCCGCTGGGCCAGATGGTATAGCTGGGGAAATGCTAAAAACATCTGGGAATCGTGTCACTGAATTCTTTGTGAAACTATTTAATACACTATTTGATAAGGGCATATTTCCAGAGACGAGGACAGAGTCTGTAGTAATCCCTCTTTTCAAAAAAGGTGATGTAAATGACCCTGGGAATTACAGAGGTATCTCAATTTGTGACGCAAGCAGTAAAATCTACAGCACAATTATTAACAATAGACTCCAAGAGTATGTTGAAGAACTTAATCTAACAGGCGAATACCAAGCAGGATTTAAAAGGGGATATTCTACAATTGATCATATGTTTACATTATTAGCTATGGTACAGAAACAGTTCTCCTTTAATCGCAAATTATATGTTGCTTTTATTGACTTTGAAAAGGCCTTTGATTCTGTAGATTGTGGCCTATACTCTTAAAAAATGGAATTAAAGGCAAGCTATTTAGATGTATTCGTAATATGTACACAAATGTTAAAGCTAGAATTCGATGTGGAGCAAAATTAACTGACTATATAAATTGTACTCGGGGGGTAAAACAAGGTGATGTAACTAGTCCTGTGTTATTTTCATTATTCATAAACGAGTTAGCCTCAGAAGTGAACAGAAAAGGGAGACATGGTGCTACTTTTACCCAAGGTGACTGTGAATTGTTTATCCTATTGCTGGCAGATGATATAGCGTTGATATCGGAAACTGTGATTGGTCTACAGACACAACTTAATAGTTTGTATCAGGCAGCATCAACACTGCATTTGAATGTAAACATGAATAAAACTAATATAGTTGTATTTAGGAAGGGTGGTTACTTGGCAGCAAGAGAGAGATGGACTTACAATGGGGCTGTGTTAACTGTTGTGAATGCGTATAAGTATTTAGGAATCTATTTCTCCACAAGACTGAGTTTCTCTGTTGCATGTCAGGATTTGGTGAGCAGAGCTAAAAATGCTTTGTTGTGCATTCTACAGAAACTGTCTAAGCTGAAATGCAATTCTCTCAGTTTATATTTAAAGTTATTTGACACACAAATTCAACCAATGGTTCAGTATGGGGCTGAGTTATGGGGTTTAGATAATGCTGCTCAACATTCTGAAAAAATACATCTGTTTGCCCTTAAAAAGCTTTTAGGGGTTGAAATGAGAACGCCAAATGATCTAATATATGGGGAAACGAATCGATATCCAATATTCATCAATTCAGTAGTCAAATGTATTCGATTCTGGCTAAAACTAACTCGAATGGATGAGTCAAGACTACCACGTAAAGCCTATAGGATGCTGCTCGATTTAGATTCACGTGATAAAAGAACTTGGGCTACAAATATCCGTTGTAAGTTGTATACGTTTGGATATGGATTTGTTTGGACAAATCAAGGTGTAGAAGAAATAAATGCTTTCTTACTTGATTTCAAGGAAAGATTGATTTTATGTAGGTGGCAGGAATGGGATTTCCATATTAAGAATAGTGATAGATTTAGTATGTACAGAACGTTTTGTACAGTTCCCGAAGTGAAAACTCACCTGTTACTGAATTTAGATAGACATTTGAAAATTATGTTGACAAGATTCAGACTTGGCGTCTCGGAAATCGCTGTGCATTGCTACCAATATCGATCTCACAATGACAACGATTTAATCTGCCCACTGTGTAAAAACAGTAAAGAGGATGAGGTCCATTTTGTTTTGTGTTGCCCAGCACTGAGTAGCTTAAGACAGCAATATATTCCTGCAAAATTTCATAAATTTCCAAACCTGTTCGATTAAGTTTACTTTTGGCATGCAAACATGATAGAACCATCAGAAATCTATCAATTTTCTTGTATAAAGCGTTTCAGCTACGCCAAGTTGCTATCTCGTAAAACGTTATCTTTAACCTTATCATTTGTATATATAAAAGAAAACATTGTGTGAAATGATTGTTCAATTACTCCCCATCATGAGGGCAATGGCCTATATATGATTAAAACATCTGAATCTGAATCCCTCTCACACACACGCACACACACACACACACACACACACACACACACACGCACGCACCACACACACACACACACACCACACACACACACACACACACACACACACACACACACACACGTATGCATGTACGCATTTGCTCACCCTTTTCATGAGGAGCAATTGCCTATTTGTGAATGAAATATCCCTCTCTCTCTGTCTCTCTCTCTCTCTCCTCTCTCTCTGTCTCTGTCTCTCTCTCTCTCTGTTCTCTCTCTCTCTCTGTCTCTGTTTTCTCTCTCTCTCTGTCTCTCTGTCTCTGTCTCTGTCTCTCTGTTCTGTCTGTCTCTCTCTCCTCTCTCTACTCACACACCGCGCGCGCGCGCGCGCACGCACACACACACACACAACACACACACACACACACACACACACACACACAACACACAGGGGGGGGGGTGGGGGGGGGAGGCAGTTTCATTTATGAATATGTGCACTCTGATAGAAGCGTAATTCCCATACACGTGGAAGCAACACTATCGATCTTTACATGTTGCTGAATTCAGATTCAACATCGGTTATGTGTGTGTGTGTAGTGTGTGTGTGTGTGTGTGTGTGTGTGTGTGTTGTGTGTGTGCGCGCGCGCGCGCGCGTTCGCGCATACTGACAGACATATGCAATGTACTGAAACTCTTTTGATTCAGTTTGTTGTGTTCACGAGAATTGTGACAAGGGTAAACGAATCGGTATACTGTTTGTTCGCCTGGTTTATATTAGAGAGTCCTTGAAGATGTTCATGATATGTTATTCTAGAATGTCTATGACAATGGAAAAAAAAATCATACGTCGCAGATGTTCTATTCTCATCAGAAAAAAAAAAGAAAAAGAATATTAGATAAAGAAAGTTGTAAAAGACAATAAAGAGTTGTAAAAGACAATCAGACGAGAATTCAGTTCACAGAATTACTATAGACGACCATCCTTATTCACATCGTTGTGCTTATGATGAGAGAGAGAAAGAGAGAGAGGGAGAGTGAGAGAGATGCTTTTCTATGCTGTTTGCTGAATTAGCTGATTTGATGTATTTGTTTTATAATCACTGCATCTGAATTACGAAATCATGACACAATACCGGCAGTTGTGAATCGGTGTAGCCTCTTCTCTCTCTCTCCTCTCTCTCTCTCCTCTCTCTCTCTCTCTCTCTCTGTGTGTGTGTGCGTGCATGCGTGCGTGTATGTGTGTGTTCCAAATTATGTACGTACTTTGTCATATTCATTTTACTGTCTGTTTTCTATACATGGTAATTTTTGTACGTTGTAGTACATTTCCATATATTCCCCCTGCTCAGCCCACCCCCACCCCCACTCTCTCCTTCCCCTTCATTATTGTTATTTTCATTTTTATTTTCTTTTTTTTTTTTTTCATTTCTCTTCTATTTTCATTTGATGTTCCATTATGATTGCACGACCGCTTTGTTTGCTTGTTTGCTTTCTTACATTATTTCATTTCACTGCATGTTGTAGTCCCTACTCAGGGCGAGGACTGGATGTAAAAAAGCACGTCAGTGCTTATCTATTATCCTCGTAAATAAAGAATTTTGTCTTGTCTTTTTCTCTCTCTCTCTCTCTCTCTCTCTCTCTCTCTCTCTCTCTCTCTCTCTCTCTCTCTCTCTCTCTCTCTCCGGATTTATTGAACTGTATATGTGTGCATAGGTATGTCTGTACGTATTTTTTGTAGAAGTGTGCGGGAAGGAGGGAGGGGATGATCGGGGGGGGGGGGGGGGGGGGGGGGGAGGGGGGGGGCGGTGCGTCGGTGTTATGCCATAAAAGATGCGAGTATTGGGAGTAGATGAGCAAAGATTTGTCAGCTAAGATCATAGATACTTCGGAACCCTAGCTTGTTTTGCACGGGCTTTAGGCGCCCGTGCGCGTGCTCATGACAGTAAGTGGAATGCTGATCTCGCGCACAATCCACATACATGCGTGTGAGTGTGGGGGAAAGGGGTGGTAAGAAGAATGCACGATCGCACTGGCGGGATATGCCACGTACTTGGGTGAAGACGAAGGGGAAGGTCAGAGGTTTGTCTGTTCTTCCCATGCTTGTGTCAGTGCGTAGATCTTGTGCAGCTGTGGGAGTGTGTGTGTGTTTACGTGTGCATCAAATAATGAAGATCGTGATGATGATGACGATTAGACTGATCATCATCATCATGATCTATTTTCAGTTGATTTTAATGTTATTATCTTTCTTCATATTTATCTTTATTTCTATGTGCATTTATTAATTTATGTGTGTATTTCAGTTTTGTTTGGTTCTGTATACCTATTATATCTTATACAGATATCTACATACACATACAAAAACACGCATGCGTGATCGCACACACAAACAAGCAAACATTACTACAACGAACACGCATGCGAGCGCATGCATACACGCATAATACACACGTACACACTCGCAAACAAGCAAGCGCGCACCCCCCCCCCCCCCCCCCCCGTCCCCCCCACACAAAAGAGAGAGAGAGAGAGAGAGAGAGAGAGAGAGAAAACACGCATCACACCACACTACACACACGCACGCACGCAAGCAAGCACGCACATGCTCACACATGCAACTGTAGTAGTGGTGCAATGTTAGCTTGGTATCCAAGGCCTGACCACTGTGTTGGACTAAAGCATTGGTCAGGCATCTACAAAGTCTTGTCCAAGAGACCATCTTCCTATTTTTGTTTTAGGTATTCATTTATTTAGTCACTCAGCCGTATACCCTGTGCTTTGTGGTTTCGTGGCTGACCAGATGTGGTGTACCGTATATGGAACAGTCTGCATGCAGTAATTTCTTAATGAGACTAAAACTGAAGCCTACATAGTCTAGTGTGTATGTCTGGTGTAGAATCGAGAGTAAGAAGACTGGAGCATGCAGCGTTACTGAAACCAAGCCAAAATACTCGCTGAAATAAAGGTTCAAAGTAGCGATTATTCGAATACAAAACAGACAAGTAGGCATGCATTTTCGACAGTTATGTCTTCTCCATATGTTACAAACAACAAAGTAAAACCATGCACAAAACAGTACTCCCCAGGTCACAGTCAGCTTGAAAATTATTATTATCATTATTATTGTTATTATTATTATATATACTTATATAGCGCCTATTCTCAGTTAGAGACCAAGCTGTAAGCGCTTTGCAGTCCACACTCGTTTCCACAACGGGCTGTTTACCTGGGTAGTGCCGACTGAAGAGCTGCCAGCCGGCGCTTCATTCAGTCGTTTCCCGTGT
>CM065725.1:35404317-35414317 GCA_033310375.1 Conus canariensis
TGCAAATGTGTGAGAGTTGGAGAAAATAAAAGGAAAAAAAAGAAAGAAAGACCGCCCTTAAAAACAAAACAAAAAAAAGCAAAGAATACAAAAAAAAAAAAAAAGGGGGGGGGGGGGGGGGGGAGAAACAAAAAACTGAAGACAAAAAATTAGTAAAGGCGATGGTGGTGGAGGGGAAGAAAAAAGAGAAAAAAAAGAAATACACGCACATAGTCGAACATGTACACGTGCCGAGAGTATTGCCAGACAATAACCAGCACGAACACTCGATCTTCTTGCCTGCGCTGTCTGAAGTGAAATGTGCTCAGATGGTTATTGAAGAGGTTTCCTCTTCCTTTATCTTTTGTGGTCTGCTTCGTTTGTTTACCCCCGCTCCTCTTCCGCCTCCCTACCCCTCGCCCCAATTCTTGTCTGGGCCGATTTACTTGTAAGATGATCCCCCCCCCCCCCCCCCCCACCCCCCCCCTGCCGCTGCCCCAAAATGTATATATACATTTTCCTTACTTTATCTTAGAACAGACATGATGTTTCTGTATGTCGGTGAAGACATGTTGTTGAATGACTTGAAAGATTTTCTGCTTAGTCTATGAGTTTGAATAGGTATCCTCATGCTAAATTTGATGCTTTTCTCCACCCTGTAACGGTAACTCCACTTAGCCGCCTGACTAATTGGATGAGACTTTTAACCGTGGTGCACACGTGCATTGCAAAACAATGTGCACTCACATTGAATCTCATTCCATTCTGATAAAGTAATAGACCAACATAAGCGGAACGAAAACTACAACATGTCTGAAACAACGATCCAAATGTCACACACATACATAAATGATAGAATACCATCTCAGATACTATACATATGTGGTTATACACATGAAGACTACAAGAGAGTGTGTTCACCAAGCTGCTATTGATCGACGGTCACAAGACATAACTGCCTGCTGTAAATCATCTGGCGTCTTTCAAATAATCCGCAGGTTTGGCTTTGTTTTGCTTTGTTTCGTTTTTTGCATCATTATTTTCATAAACAAAAACAAAATTTTGCATTATGACAGCTTCATATACAGCCGGTATTTCAACACGTAAAACTGCGGTTAAGGCCAGATACTGTATTACTCAGTATACAAATATTTGGGTTTTGCAGCCATCAGATGTTGGGTACCAAATGTACGTTACCAATACCATGATCATCAATGTAGATCACTATAGTTAATACTGTACCTGCAACGTAGCACCGCAGCAGTCCTCCTAGTTCGTGAAACATTTCAAAACCGACCGAAACCAACCGAAAGCGAGCTCAGTTCCGAGCAGAGCATGGTTCAGGATTTTACAAAGATTACCTAACTCATCAACGGCTGATCCGAGCAAGAGGGAAAAAAGAAATAATATAATGAAATAATTAGTATTAGTCTAATGATGTTCAAGAGTATAGTGATGTTTGTGTTCTGTACGGTCACCCGGACGAAAATAATATGACGTGTATTCCTAGAATCTACTGACAATTAGTGAGGTGGACAAAGGATTGGCAATAAAATTTAATGAGTGTACAAAACAGGGTACATGTCGATTTCAACTCGCATGTGATGAAGGGAAATGGAGCGGGGATGATGGGAGGTTGGTGGTGGAGGGGAGAATTGTTTTGTTTTGTTTTTGTTTTTTGCTGTCCCCACCTCAGAGGCAGTACACCCACGCCGCTCATTCCGACACCCCGTCCACAGCCACAGCCCGGTCGGCCCCGCCGCAGCCCCGACACCGGCAATCCACAGGGAGCAGTCAATGTCAAGTCGTCAAGAGGCAACCCACCGGAGGAGACACTGCACTGCTGCCGAGTCACTTCGGTGGTGTTCAGTGGCGCCTGTTCTGATCTAACATACGCAGGACACCACCTACTAAGCCGCCTACTGACGACAATAATTGCTTAGTCGCGGAGCCGGCGTGAGTGAGCTCTCCCTCCGGAGGGCGCCACCACGTCCATCCAACGACAGCCCCCATGGACTCGCCAATACCGATGACCCCGACGGAACCAAACCAAGGCCACAGACGTGGAGAGGATATCGAAATTGAGGTCACCATGAGAGCAGGGCATGAAGGGCCACAGAATTTGAGACTTTTTTTTTTTTTATTTTTTTTTTAATGCTGATCAATAAGAATGAGGATGATTAAGATGATGCTACGGATTTTCATTTCGGTCTGAGACTACATGACAGGGCTGTACTCTACGCTTCCTTTCATAATATATCCCGGCGTCAACCAGGCCCGAGAGATACAGGCACCTGCAGTATTGGTCAGGAAATTTGAGCAAGACTCTCAGAAACGCATCCGTTAAGTGGATGAAACTCGACTGTGTGGTCCCAGTCTTCCCAACTGAGTCCGCAGCAAACTCAACTCTGGGTAGGAGCCGGTCGGGGCAGGAAAAACCCACATGACTCGGATGGGATTCGAACCTACGACCTCCCAGCCGGGAGTCCGCGACGCTAACCACTTCGCCACGGTGGCTGGTGGTGGAAGGGAGAATTGCTTATAGCTGAATTTCAGTTTCCATCAGAGGTGAGAAGGGCAGGTGAAATCCTGTTGAGCTGAAAGCACCTTTCCTGGCTTGACTGTTCTCAGAGAGAGTAGAGAGAGGAGAGAGAGAGAGAGAGAGAGAGAGAGAGAGAGAGAGAGAAAAACATAAATAAAAACACAATGTAGAGTGGGAAGCCACGCAGATATTTTTTTATATACGACGGAAAACAGTAACTTGTCGACAAATCTGTGTTCTTCAGACCTTAAAACAGCACTCTAAAAAAAAAAGCACAAAATGATAATCCCCTGACAGCAGGCACCATGAGAATGGCAATGTAACATACCTTGTCAATTCCATGCCTTCTGCTATCAGGGAAGTCTTGTTTTGTGCCTCTCTCTCTCTCTCTCTCTCTCTCTCTCTCTCTCTCTCTCTCTCTCTCTCTCTCTCTCTCTCTCTCTGTTGTAGCTCACTCGCTCTTTCTTTCGTCATTTTTCAGACGTATATACTTTCAGTAAGACTGGATATATGCGTGTCTAGAGGGAGGGTGGTGGTGCAGTTATTGTTGATGTTGTTTTTATGATGACCTTAGAGTATCCCAATTCGATGTTTTCAAGTCAATCAAACTTTGAAGAAAAAAATCTGGATAAGGCCACAGAAGCCTCGAGGGATGGAGACAGTGTGGTTTTGTGTGTCATTCACCTTCGGTATTTCAACACGTAAAAGTGCGGTTAATGCCAGATACTGTATTACTCAGTATAGGCTACAAATATTTGGGTTTTGCTGCCATCAGATGTTAACATTGATCAGTTATGAGCGCGTTCCCGAAAATAATCGGCATTACAATAGTTTTTAGTGTCATATGTGTTTGTGAACGTATTTTGAAGTACGCGTGTTTGCAAGGTGTGTGTGTTTGTGTGGTGTGTGTGTGTGTGTGTGTGTGTGTGTGTGTGTGTGTGTGTGTGTGTGTGTGTGTGTGTACATGCGTGCATGTGTGTGTGTATGGGAGAGAGACAGAGGGGGAGAGTGAGAGTATTATGTTTTTATTCGTTTTGCGTAGGGTTGGTCGGGGTTGTTTTTTGTTTGTTTGTTTTGTGTGTGTGTGTGTGTGTGTGTGTGTGTGTGTGTGTGTGTGTGTGTGTGTGTGTGTGTGTTTTCCCATTATTCTAAAGTACATCGATCCTGCTGTTTGTGTTGAACATCGGTCCCGTTGTTTGCGTTGAATGTGTCCGTTCGATACCAATATTGTGTGAGTGTGCGCGCGCGCGCGCGTGATGGGAGGGGGGCGTGTGGTTGTTATAATCGTGAATGTTGGTTTTTCTTGTTGTTTTATGATGGTATTAAAGTATTCCAGTTTCATAACGTGTTGAAATTGTTTAAAACGTGTACCGCACAAGCCAGAGACAGTTTCACCAAACAAATGACGGGAAAGGCCCAATTTTTCGATTGTCAAGGCCTAGTGGGAAAGACCGTCCTAGTAAGCTTAAACACAGCTTGGTGCAGATCAGTGGTAATACGATGCAAGCTATTCCATGAGTTATAAAATGAGAACACCTTATGAATCAAATTCATGGACGCACTAAACACAAAACTCTCTCTGCACTTGTTGATCGAGAACTTGGCAACGTTTTTCCCATTGCTGATGGCGGGGAGGAGGGGGGGCTCTTTAAGTAGAATAAGCCCATATCCCCACCCCACCTTTCGGAAGTTCTGTGCTGGTAACTTTTTTTTTTCTGTCGCTGTTTGACTCTGCCTTTCATCCCCCACCCCCATCCCTCCCCCACTATCTCTTCTCTCTCTCTCTCTCTCTCTCTGTAGTTGTTTATCGTTTGCAACTTTTGTGGACCATTCCCCTTTGTGCTGGTCTCTCGCCAGCGTTTGTTGCTGCTGTGTGTAGTTGTTCTTGTGATCTGGTGACTAGGCAGTGAAAACTCAACTCGTTGTCCAGAGTAGAATACTAACTGTCCATTCTGTAACGTCCATTTGCCCACGAGTCGTCTTTTTTTTTTTTTTATTTCAATATGTATTTACGTTTTGTTGAAGAGGGTTTTTTTTTATGCATTGCAGTGGAGAACTCAAGAAGAATACCTGGCTCTGTCAGCACAGTCTTGGTTTGCTTGTTTGTTTTTCCCTCTCCGTAAGGATATGAGGTAGGCCTGTGATAGTTTAGCTACCATGTGCTTTTGTTGTTAGTTTCTTTATCGGGGCATAATGTTTTAAGACAATTTAGTCTGTTAATTAAGTATGTGATTTGTTTTCCTATGAGTTTGACAGCCCAGAAAAAAAAAGAAAGTCGGTGTGGTCGGCTGGGCAATAATAATCATGAAAAAAAAACCAAAAAACTGTAAAGTGAGGTGTCTCATCTATCGATAGACGACGTCTGTTGATTTGGCCAATGTTGCAGCGAACCTTGAAAGTTAAGGTCACTTGGAGATGGACACTACTGAAGAGTGTCACCACCCCACCCCAGTCCACCCCTCCAACCTCCAAACCACTATCCCCATTCCTCAAAATGGTGTTTATTTTTGTGTGTGTGGGCTTCCTGCATTCTGTACATTTCCAATTGAACCGAACATGATGTGGGAAAGACCAGGGCTCGTTTCACTACTCGGCTGATGTTTTTGAAATGGGGAGGCGCTGCATGTCCTCAGTGAAGACAACACTTTGACAAGGATTTTAAAACACAGAAATATTAACATTCATAGACACGACATCACTGCTGCACGTGCTACTGTCGTGTACATCACCGGATGGGTTCACAACTGTTTTCTTCATAATTTGGTCACTTTGGCACCAGCGCAGATTCCAAACAGAATCATATCTGGGACTGCCCCAGCCAGCAACTCTGTACAAATAAGATGGAGATTCACTCACCTACTTTCCTGCTATCTTACAAAATGGTGGTCAGGACTGGGCACGATACCTTGCTCCACAAAAATAAGCCTGTCACCTTGTTAACAATAGAATCTCTATAACATGTGTTTCAATTTAGTATGTACATGGTCATTTCTTCATTGTAACAGTTGTGACTTTCATAACTTTAGATTAGATTAACATCTTTATTATACTTGTTGGATTTGAAATAGAATGTATGATATATACAGATCTATGCCTATTTATCTCTCATCTGTGTGTCTATCTATCTACCTATCCATTGACCTATGTATCTATGTGTTTACCTTTCTGTTTAAATCCTTCACATGGTCCGCTTGCCCCTCTTATATACCTACGTGGTGAGTTACTTCCACAAGGTAACAAGCCTGATATGGCCTTTTGGGCAATAAGAAACATGAACCAAACTGAATGGTGCAGATTTTTTTTCTACTGGTTATTTGCCAGTCATGTTTAATTCTGCGTGTGCACATATCTGTTAAAGGATATGTAAACTTAGGACTGCTTATTGATGCATTATCAGTGTGAACTCGCACTATG
Organism: Conus canariensis; assembly: GCA_033310375.1. Lineage (NCBI taxonomy): Eukaryota > Metazoa > Mollusca > Gastropoda > Neogastropoda > Conidae > Conus > Conus canariensis. Next base: position 35,410,253 of record CM065725.1, read on the forward strand.
TATCTGTTGAAAGATATACTGAATTAGGATTGTTTGATGATTCAGCTGAAAATTCTCTTGAAAACACATACACCTATATATTTTCATACACAATTACACATACTTGGGCATGTGCACGCACACACACACACACACACACACACACACACACACACACACACACACACACACAAAGAGCAATCAGTGTTAAGTAGGATTTATTAGTCAAATAAAATATCAGAAAGGCAAGTGAAATATTGCTCAAATTGCACATCCAGGACAATAAACTGGCAAAAGCACATATCAAAAACCTGAACAAGGATCACAGCTTCAAAAAAAAATTATTATGATAAAGATTAGGATAAGGATTCAGTAGACCTGTAGATCCAGAGTTGCAGTCTGACTGTCCTGCCTTTCTCCCTATTCATAGTAGTTCACAACACAGATACACATGCATTGCGTGTAAAGTTCTTCGTACTTCAATACACAGATAAGACAATCCCACAAATGTTATGCGTGCATCACTTGTAATGTTCTTTGAAGTTCAAAGGTGCAAGTAAGTTACACCATAAATGTTACATTCACTGATAAAGAACACAAAGTAATATATTGGGTATGCAATAAAACAAAGATAATGTTCAAATGCGATATAAAAGAAAAAGATTTCCTTGTTGGTGAAAATGTTACAAATCTTCTTTCTTGTATTTGTACACAAATGCACACACACACACACACACACACACACACACACACACACATGAACAAAAAGTTTGACATTTGTGAAATGAGATTCTTTCTGTATACATTTTCTGATTTTTTTTTTACAGTCAGTTAATAAGCAATGCACAATAAATAGCTTTAAAGGAACAGTGGATCTTCAATGAACATGTGACAGGGAATGGATGGGAAGGAACCCCTTGTAATAATTTCCAAGCAAACGGGAGTTGCTTCCCTTATTCTAAGGTACACTATACAAGTTAGAACTTGAGGACATGTCAACTGCATATACTTCATCAGCCGTTTTATGAGGTAGGCATATTAGTCAGTAATCATCATCTAATTTGTTTAATCAGCCATAATCATCACCAACCCTGTTTAAAATCAATTCAGTTTTTATACTAAAACCGCAAAAAAAAATTTCAAATGAAAAAGTAAAGGACTGAATATGCCCTGGACATGTGTATACTTTATTCTATATGCAGTATTATGACCCACAAAATGTCATTCCAAAAAATGCTAAAAAAAAAAAAAAGCACATCAGAGAAATAGTTAAATATAGCAACATCATTAATGAAAGTCTTAACTAATAGTCATGTTGTATCATTCACGCATGGACTTATCACCCACACAAAAACTTTAACTTAAAACCTTGCCTTTTGTTGTTAATTGTCAAATATAATGAAAATGTAAACTAGTTTCAATGTTTCTGAGTGGATAGATTGAAAAAAAGGCAATGAAGACCTTTTATTCTAAGCAACTAAATGCAGCTAAATCTCAAGGCAACCTTATGATGCTTATCAAAAAAGGCCCAAAACTGGTGGTATACATGTCCACAAAACAGGCCATGCTCTTAACGTAAAACATGCTCATAGCCATGTTTCCAATTGAATATGATAAAGATAACTGATAGGTACACATGTTTGACTGAAAAAGAAAACAGAAAAGACTGATCACCATTTCCATTGACAAATCCAATCCAGGCAGTCAATATTTCCAGACAGACAGACAGACAAGCCTGCCTTCATCACTAACCATCTGGGTAAAAATCATGTTCAGTATTTTCACTCAAACTTAAATTGCAATCAGTTTCATTTGCAGAGTTCAAAGTAAGTGAGATCACTCTTACCCCTTCAGGTTGATCAGTTGTATGCACTGAATAAGGGGCAAGGAGGGAGGGGGCGGGAGGGACAGTACGGCAAGAAATGTGGTCTGGGAAGGGGAAGGGGTGGGGAGTATCATCAGCCATAGTAAACTCATAGCATGACAAGTCTTCTCTCTCCTGAGGAGTTTAATCCTCAGAAGGCACAATGTGGAGGTGTGCATTGCAAAGGTATGAGAAAATGGCCATATTCAAGCAGCTCTGTGGGCCTGTAAAATGCATTCAATGACCTAACACAAAAAGAAAAAGAACAACAACAAAAAACACCAGGAAAAATAAAGGAACAGCAGTCCTGCATGCTTTCATTCATGGCCTTACTATCCAAGCTTTGCAATCTCTTTAAAAGAGAATTAGGTGCAGAGAAATACACTTCCTGCCCATATGTCAATTTCGATCGGACTAAAAAGATGTATAGATGTAAAAGGGTATGACAGTCCTGACCCCACGGTTGACAACATATAATTTTAAGAACGTTTAATCTTTTTCTTGTTTTATCAATCAAATTTTCGATATGTGTGTTCCAGTTCAGCTTAGGACTTAAAAATACCCCCAGGAATCTAACTTTTTGTTTATGTTCTAGGATCTGACCATCTAGCAAAAGCCAGGGTAGTGTCTTTGGGTTCTCACCATTGTTAAACAACATAAGTAAGGCCATGAAATTAGCTCTGGGAGTCCCAGTTCATACAAACATTTATAGATGTTATAAACAAACAAATAATTACCACTAAATGAGAAATGAATATTGGATGTATCCAAATATATTGTCAGAAGTCTTTCTGTAGAAAATTCATTTACTGAAGAAATACTAATGGATTCCAGTAAAGATTTTCCTAAGAGGTCTAAAAGCATATCATATATTCAGCCAGTTAGAAACTACATATCTGATCTTAAGTCACATTGTAATATTCATATTACTGCTATACCAGAATTTCCTACAGTACCTCCAATGCCTCCTTGGGAGCACCTACATGCTTCTTTTGATTACAAGTACACTATGTCAAAGAAAAGTGATAATGTAAATATTTTAACAACTGAAGTTCGTGAACATTTAGAAAACAGTATCCAACTCATCTAAAAGTGTTTACAGATGGGTTGGTAATGGAATCCCCTGACAGCGGTTCTGGCTTTATAATACCAACTTTAAATGTTAGGAAATCATATTATGTAGGAAAGGGGTTTACAATCTATACCTCAGAATTATATGCAATACTGAAGGCTTTGACTTACATATGATACACCAATTCCTTTCTATAAAATCTTACTGTGTGTTGATTCCAAATCTGTTTCATAAATACTAGAGCTTTGGGACCAATTCCTTTGTATAAAATCTTACTGTGTGTTGATTCCAAATCTGTTTTATAAATACTAGAGCATTGGGACTGCAAAGCTAGAAAAGATCTGCTTTTTGAATAAAACATTTACTGCATTGTTTTATAACTCATGGCATAAGAATTGATTTTTGTTGGGTCCCATTTCACTGCGGTATAAAGTGGAATGAAATAGCAGACAGTCTTGCAAAAGAAGGAGCAAATGGAAATGTTGAAAATGTATTAAACAATCCCGTAGATTTGTCCTCTTGTGAATTAATCCAAATTATGGATAAGTATATACATAAGCAGAATTTTAGTTTTTAAAAAAGGCTACTTTATCATCATGCCCAAGGCACATCGTTAGATTAATTCATAAATTAAGGCTGAATACATGGAGCACTAAATATTCTCATGGCATTGCTTGTGTCTGCAGAGAAAACATTTCTGTGCATCATCTTTTGTTTGAATGTTCAGTGTTGACTTCGCTCTGTCAGGAGACAGGTATTGAGATGAATAACTTTGATAATGTCACTACTGTCTTGTATGGTCTGTATGTTGCTGAAACTGTGATGGCTATTTTGCAATCACAGGTTGAAAATTTTTTTTATAAAGATCAACAATTTTGTGTACCACTAGGGTATTTCACTTATAAATGTAAATATGCATAAATCAGTTGTGGGTTTGAAAGTGCTTACATGGATGATACGTTGAGTGTGGAAATGTTGTTTGTTTTTTTAAGTGTCTAATATCATCTGACAATGAAAAGACATTAAAATAAACCACTGAGTGCTTTCATTCATTCCCTGAATAAACCGGCATGGCATTCCATCTCATCTACTGTTGTTCATGAGGAATTTTGTCTTCTGTCAGCAGCTTGCCAGTTACACACAGCAGACT
>CM065725.1:35416817-35419317 GCA_033310375.1 Conus canariensis
TCTTCATCAGTAAATGCAAAATAATGTTTACAAACATCCACTCTCTTTGTAGATAATTTAATAATGCATTGAAAAGTGTATGGGTGTGTGCCTGTGTTTATAAATTTCTAAATACATCTTCAGTCTCACCTGATTTTCTCCAGATAAGTCCATCAGCTGAGAAATCAGTTCATCTCTGACCTTCCCAGTGATGCTGCCTTCAGTGTCCCCATCCCGGGGACACAGCATCTCCAGGTCATCCACACACACAACACACGGCTGGTTCTGGCGAGCATATTTGAATGCATCCTTCACTCTCGCCACACACAGCTCATTTCCCTCAAAGCGGCTGATCAAGTCAACTGTTGAGAAACGAAACACGGGACAGGACACAGTGCTTGCAACAGCGCTCATCAACATGGTTTTACCTGTACCAGGTAAGCCATAAAAGAGAATTCCTTTCTTAACACGTGTCACACTGTCTGGAAAGCCAGGGAACAACAGAGGCAGCACCACATTCTTCCACAAGAAATCCTTCACCTGCTTCATGCCCTTCACATCCTCAAGGCTGCACTCACAAGGCAGGTAACTGAAACTTTGCACAAACTCAAGTCCTTCCACATTGGGCCGAGCCTTATCAACAGCAAAAATGGGAGGGACATCTTCCTTGGCATCCAGTTTGGCTTTGATGAGCTGAACTCGGTTCAAGTACAGTTTGATTTTAGACTTGAGGAGCTGCCTGACTGGAAGGCTGGCTCCCTCCTCTCTGGCCAGCTGCATGAGAGGAGGCATCCCCTCCATGTAAGCAAAGGCTGCATCTTTATGCTTCAGTTGGCAGTCAGCAGACAAGCCTGCCCGTAGATGCTGCAGTGAAGTTTGAAACACTGTGCTGGACAACAGGTCCATCTTGTTCAGCGTTTGGCAGCTTCTGAAAGAACAAGAAACATTTTCAAACAGATTAGTTTCCTTCATCCCCCAAGAAAACTTTTGAAAACAGTATTTTCCAGTTCCATGGCTGGCACTTACTTGTCATCAATTGATCTTTGAAGTATAATATTTTGGTAAGAAGAATGTGCAGTGTTTGACAGCTTCTGAAAGAAAAAGAAATGTTTTCAAACTGATTTCTTTTATTCCTTCTCCTTGAAAACTGTTGAAAACTGTATTTCCAGTTCACGGTGGGCACTTACGTTGTCACTGAATAAGCTCTGAAACATAATTTTTGGGGAACAAAGAAATTTAAGTGACTGCAGCAATACTGTAAACAGGCCAAATAAACGCTCAAAACAACATGTAAAGTAGGGCACATTTTATATACAATACAAAACAAGACACGTTAATTTTCACCAAATGTGACATCTTCAGACAATACAAACAGTAAACCAAAATGCACAGCAGTCTGCATGAGAATTGCTTCTTTTCCGAACATGTGTGCTCAGTATACTGTCCGTGTGAGATGTACTCTCTCTCTCTCTCTCTCTGGAACTCTCTCTCTCTCGCTCTCTCTCTCTGGAACTACTAAAGCAGTGTTGAACTTATCTATCGCTGAATAAGCACATGCACTAGCATATCTTTTGCTGTTGTCTTTCATGAAGTCGTCCAGCAGTGATTGCAGTGCGTAATGTGCATGACTGTTCTTTATTTCAACCGTTTTACACATGCACAGACACTTGTGACGCGCACACGTGCGTGCAGACTGACAGAGAGAGAGCAGACGAGGTCGAAATGTGAGTGTGTGTGTCACCGTTCTGTTGCAAGTCTGGAGGCGATCAAGCTGTTCAAAACTTATCAAGAGATTGTGATCTGCTGTAACACCATTTCTACTGCAAACAAGACCAGTGGTAATAATGCCGCAGGCGCAGCGGCTGCATCGTACCGTACCGTCTTCCAGCACTTCCTTGAGTTCCAAAAATTTCCCAGGGCAGGAGCAACTGACACATGTCGAAAAGTTTGAGCTCCCTGTAACTTGCCACCCAAAACGTTTATCTTCCACTAATTAACTAGTTACAAATCATTGAGGGGAAAAACAAAAACAAAAAAAACCTACTTGAAAACGACAGTTCAAACGTAAACGAGTTAGCTAACCTGACTTGAAGACGTTCAGACCAAACCTCGAACTTCGCTTGGTTGTGCCAACAAGCATGAAGTTATCTCCCTTACACCACCAAACATACATACGTTAGGCCAATTACCGCTGGCCATCAAAGAATAATATTATTATCTCTTTTGCGTTGAATTCTTGCATTATATTCAGAGGTTTTCTTTTGACTGTCCTCAAGATTCTCTCTCTCTCTCTCTCTCTCTCTCTCTCTCTCTCTCTCTCTCTTTTCAACGCCCTCAACGACATTATGTCCTATTCCTCACGGACGCGAAAATCAATGAAAATCAGTCTTGATTTATGACGGAGAATGTTGAATATGGATACATGCTTGTGTAGTTAAACATGACTGTCTCATTTCTCCTCAGGCTATGACACTGTTTTAGTGACTGATGCTTCTTATATATTTTACATTAGTATGTGTGT
>CM065725.1:35424317-35444317 GCA_033310375.1 Conus canariensis
TGTAGTGATGACGGCGTTTTTTGTTTTTGTTTATTGTTGTTGTTTTTAATACAAATAGGCAACAGAGAATGAAAGTGGATAAAACCCCTACTCCAGAAAAATGCAGAAGTTTTAAGCGGTATTCCTCAAGGTGACATACATGGAGCAATTTTTTTCTTTAAACTGTACATGATTGCTGGATTGTCTGTTGGGCACATACACACTTTTCGCAGATGACAACGAAATGGACAACACATTCAAGCATGAGGAAATAGGCCACCTAAGAGATAATAATTTTGATACGCTGCTCGGATACAAATACATGGAATTTGTATTTTAATGCTGTAAATGTAAGGTATTGCAGACAGGAAAATGATCGTATACCAGTACAAAAGAACACAGATGACGAAAAGTTTGCTGTAGTTTCTAAAATAAAAATGTAAAGGATTTGGGTGTCTTCTTATGGGAACTTTGTATCTGATGAGCAGCATGTTCAAAGTGCAGGTCATAAATCATGAGATTCCTCTTATATAAGCAAATAGAACGATTAGAATCGCTCAACGTGCTTTTCTCATTTGGACGAAGAAATATTCAATGTTTTACGTATAGCAATTGTTAAGCCCTATTTGAGAATCTGCCCAAGCTTCGAGGCCTTCCAGATCTTTGTATATCATCCATCTCTGTTCGGATTTGCTGATAGAGGAAGCATCATCTGCTAAAAGGCAGACTTGCGATCTTACAGCTTCTGGCAGGTCATTTACATGACGGAGAAAATCTGAAGGGGTTCCAGCATAGCGCCCAGGGACACGCCTGAAACCACTGGAACTTCTCTGGATTGTTCACCCTCTACCACCACCTTCATACGTCGATGGGCAATACAGGTAGTAAGCCACTAGAGATAGCTTCCTTTCATGCCGTAGCCATTCAGTTTAGTCAGTGCCTTTGCATGGGACACTGAATAAAATATTTCGAAGAAATTCAAAATGGTAACATTTGTCTGAATATTCATACCAAGACTTGTTGTTGCAAAGATCTTGGAGCGATACAACTGGTTGCATCTCACAGAAGTAGAATGAACGAAAACTACGGTTGAGGCTGCTAATCTAATAGTCGGAGTGCTGTAGAGTTCGAAATTGTGTGTCTGCAGATTATGGGCTCCAGGAACTTGCAGTATACCGAGGTCAGTGAAAACAGTCTTGTAGTTTTCCAACAGGCGTTTGTCTCCCTTTCGGAAAACTGGAGCTGCAGTGTCACTGGTCCAGTCATCTGGGAGTGCGGCAAGAGTGTTGACTGATAAGATACAAGTCAGTCCTCCCGCTGATTGGCTGGCACACTCTTTAAGGATCGGGTAGGGGATGCCATCAGGGCTCTACTCTTTTGTTGATTCGGATGTTCTCCAAATGTTTTTTGTTTGTTTGTCTGTTTTTCCCCCCACCGCTTTGCAGTTTTTCTCCATGGTTTTGATCGTGTGGTCTTGCGGTTGTATAGATTTTGAAGGTGATGTAGATTTTGTGAAGACTAACTGGAAGAGTTTTGTCACAGGTTGCGAGGGTGTGAGATGGATCTACAGAAAGAAACAAGACCACACACTTCTTACATGCATGTGTAAGAAATGTGTGAAGAGCGGGTCCCGGGCAGAGTCGGATTCAAATGCTATTAATTTTTGTTCATAAACAAAAATGTCCTTTTAATACTACGAAGCGACTGTTGACCACTGTGCATTAAGTAGTACTAGAATAAGAATTCCAGGTTTCAGTTCATTCAATTTGAGAATCTATAGAGAATAAACAAAACTACGCACAAGCTCACTCTCTTTAATCCACACTTCCTAACCAAGGTGGGCACCTTTTGGTCTGAATGAAGGTCAGGTGACGCCAGGAAAATCACATACGGGCATTTTGCAAACAACCTCGCGTTGATTGGCCGTCTCCGTTTCTGTCGGAACAGTTTCCCCCTGTCCATACGGAGTAGAAAGCTTCTTTTTGATTGGTCAAGACATGATAGCACAATATCCGTTTTTCGTCTTGTTGTCTATGCTGTGATGAGAAAAAGAGAAGAGAACCATAATTCAATGTAACAATAGTAAAATAAGCATCTGTCTGTACCTTCTGCCTGTCAAATTTCCGGCTAATCTTAATACAAAATGCAAAATACAACATGAGTTGACAAAAATAAACAGCCAATGAACTAATAGGTTATTGGGGTCAATTTTTATTCACACGATGCAAGATGTTGAAGGTTTAGACTGTCGGAAAGTCTACAAAATCAACTATTGTCAATTTCTGGAAAATTATCTCTTTGGATCGCTTGTGAGTTGCATATTCATCAGTATTTTTGGTGCAGAGACGTTTTTTTGCAATTTGGATGGTTGATGATAGGTGAATCTCTCTAAACACCAATGAATATCACCCCGGTTTCCTTCTTTAACACTGAATTTTTTTCTTTAAAAATTACGACAGAAATGGCGTTCAAATGAAACTTTCCACTGTGTTACTTAAAAGATGTCGATTTTGCTAACGCAACTTACGTAGATGTTTTTATCCGTTGCATTGGGAGTATAATCTGGTCCAGTGGTTGGTTGAATTCTTGATGTGATTTCTTGTGATGATCACTGGAACTGACTCCAAAGTCTGCACGTGCTGCAGACAGTCTTTCTCGTGTTTTTGTTCGAACTCGTCTTGTTCAGTTGGATTCGGGCTTGAACAAGGTTCAGTTTTACGTCACCGTGCTCATATGCAAGAATCGTGATAAGCATGACATTAGGTGGGAGCCAGTGGGAGAGTATGAGCTTTATAAGCAAGTGATGGATATTTCACGTTTTGGACAAAGATGTTCTGTGATATGTGCTATAATACAGTAACAGCTTTTTTCCCCAGCAGGGCTGACATGCATTAAAAATGGAATAAGATATTCCTGATTAACTTAAAAAAATGAACTAGCCTTTTTTTTTATTCTGCCTTTTTTCTAAGGTCATCGCTGGTCATGATGGCATGTACTACATCAACATCCAGCCTGAAAACATAACCCAGTTTCAATTTGTTCCATACATGCATAAATATTCACATTTTGGGCCCACTTGACAGCAAAAGTTTTCTGTCGTTACACATGACCAAGTCATAAGTTAGCATGTTCATTTCTGCATAATCAGTAACCATTACTCAAGTTATGTCAAGTCAAAGCTTTATTATACAAAAAATGATTGATCGGTTACATATGAGAGGACTGCATCACTAAATATGGATATACAAAAAAGTGTCATGTACTTGCCTCAAGCCTTCACTGCATGTATACATGTGTGTGTTGCTTAAGTACAGTACGAGGGACAAGAAAGCATAGTGTGATCAATGAACTCCTTTGTGGTCTGGTACTTTTCTAACACAGTATTGACCTATTTGGATGGTCTGTCAGATAAGTTTGTTCACTATAAATGAATTTAACGTAAAATCTCACCAACATTTTGCCAACTTTGCTTGATGACTGCAGTTATATTTTCTTTTTCACTTCTTATTCGGTGGAGGTGGGGTTGGGTGGAGGACAACAGAAGGTTTAGAAATAGTCTGTGGTTTTCCTGTATTGTAATTTTTACTTTATTTTCTTTATATATCGTCGATACTTGTTCTGTACCAGAATAAGCGTATTGTGCATCTAGCCCAGATCTATGCCACATATACCTTTCTTTGTTAAGTAGATTTATTGTTAAAAATTTTATTTGATACTTTGCTGCAGGGTTTTCAGTAGTTTTTTGTTCTGTTCAGCAACAAAGTGGATGGTGTTGAAAATGTTTAATCAAGGCATTTTCTTATTAATCACTGGCCCAAAGCTTATTGCAGTATTGTGTATGGAACTACCACAGGGTTCGCTAGTCACAGCAAGTAACTAGATGAACACCACAGACACAGGGTAGTAGACTAGTAATAGGCACATGTAGTTTGAATAACTTGTGTATAAAGTAGTCTCCTCTTAGTGGATGGATGGTGATGTATTTCTGCTTTCCTTTGGCATCTAAGTTGCAGGTTTACTCATGATGTTATATGAACCAGACTGATCCATTTGAATGCAGCAAAAGCCCTCTTAACATCAACTACATTTTATGAGATCTCCACCAATCACTCTCAGATGCCTTTGTAGATATATATAGCTGTCTTCAACTCCACTGTGCCATGCAGTGCTTTTCTCCTGAACCTGCCACTAACCTCCCTCTCCAGCCCTCTTTCTCTGTGAGTCTGAATATGAAATAATTACCAAATAGATGGTCATTAAGGTTTTCAATCAGGCTTATCTTTCATGTAATCCAGAATTTCAGAATTTCGGTGCAGATATTTAGATGTCAGGCATTGTTTGAAGATGGACAAAACCACCGTCCATAATCATTGCTGTATTTTGTGTGCCCAACTACCTGCAAAGGGTTTGTACGAGTAACATAAGCATACCACAAAGATTGCAAAGACTGTTGCACACGTACACGTGCAAGTGTATAGGTAGCTGTATTACTACAATGTTCGCTACATCTCATTTGCCCTAACACCAATGTTAAAGTAGCTGTAGTAATTTGTTGTTATATTTTTTTAGATAGAAGGGCAGGCAACTTTTCAATGATGTCTTGGCCTGTTCCCCACAATCTTCCTTTGTCCCAGCATGTTTTGTACCTGCGTAATAACATGCTTTGTGGAGATGTCAAAACTTCAAAGAATGATGATTGCAGATGGGTGCTAAATGCTTTTTCAGTAAAAAATGAAATTGTACTTTGCATCCACATCAGTGGTGACCAACTGTAAAGGTGAGCAGCTGATGCTTAGCTGCCTTCTGTAAGCTTTGTATAAAATTGCTTAGCTTTCACCAGCTTTGCTGCACAGTAAGGAAGATGCACTATCATGAAAATTTTGTAGTGTGAAAGGTTGCAGGAAGCCTTTTTTCCCGATAGACCCCTCTCACATCCCTGTTTATGGTTCTGCATCATCATGGAAAAAAAGTTTGAATTGAATGTAATTAGTGAAGGAAAATCAAAGTGTAATAATAGTACTGTACAGTGTCTTCCCCTTCACCTCTGCCTCCTTCCTCCTGTCTCCTCTTCCCCCTCACCTCTTCTCCTCCCGTAGATACATACACACATTATAAACTTTTTTTTTCCTTCAAATAATGATGATTGATTCTCTAGCTGTCATATAAGGAGTAATTTTACTTGTATTTTACCAGTTCAGAGGACAAAATGCCAACAAAAATTTGGCGACCAATATCAGCTCCATTGCAGGCATCAAACATTGAGTCTGAACCAGCTTTATCCCCAAGTTTACATGTGATGCAGACCAGGGGTTGGTTTTTGTACACCAGTGACTGGTGGCAGATCAACTGTCCAGTCAATAGACCTCAGTTCTTTGATTAACTATCTGCCATATTTATGAGCAACATAATGCAGTATATAGATCTACTCTCAACCTTGACACGCTCTATGATGTGTAGCTTGCGCTGATATACAGTGCTGTTGGCAGTCACCATCCTGCATAAGTTCAACTGGCGGATTCATTTCAGTCACAATTTTTCCAAACTTACAAAATTTTTCTTAACACAACAAAAGTAATCACTTAGGCTCTGAAAGTGAATATTTTAGAGCATGCTTTTATGCCAGGGGACAGGAAAGGGAGATTGAGCAGCATATTGATCTAAAACAGAAATGAACTCGGTGTGACAGAGATGGGTAAATTGAAAGAAAATAATTTTGATTGAGTGAATGACTGGGCAGAACAATGGACTTTGAAGTTATGAAGTCATGCAAATGTAATTAATCAAAACAGAGGCGTCGGATCAGTGCAATGTGTTTCAATTAACCGTACATAAGAATGATGAAAAAAGCTGGAAATGCTTCTGTGCAGAAACCGTATACTGACTGGCTTAGTCTGTACACTATCATACATTACAGTGTGTGTGTGTGGATGTTACATTCTGTGTGTGTGTGTGTGTGTGTGTGTGTGTGTGTGTGTGTGTGTGGCTCTTGATGGAAGAGAGAAGGGAAAGGATACAGAAAGCAAAGAAGTGGGGTGGTAGTGGTGGTGTGATGGTGGTGTTTGCGAGCCTGTGTGCATCACAGCAGGTTTTGTAGTTTAAGTCACAGTGTGTCTGTGTTTGTATCATGCCAAATGTTTAAAGTAACTGATGGGAGTGCATCTCTCTATTCTCAGCCTGTTTTAACAATACATACTTACGTGCATCAGTGTCTGTAAGTCTGTGCGTTAATTGTAGGGGCATGATTTTGTGAATGTGTGTGCTCACACAGGTACATAGTTTGTATGCTGGTGTATTCATGAATGTGTGCTGTGTCAGTATTTATTGTACATGTGGGCTTGTGTTTGTGTTGTGTCAAATGTGAAGTAGAACTAACTGCAGGTGTGTAGTATACGCCAGGGTGTCTTAGCGTTTGTATTGTAGGTGTATATATGTGTCAGGGTGTCTTAGCATTTGTAGTGTAGGTGTATATATCATATGTGTCTGCCACAGTGTATGTTTGTGTACATGTGTGTGTGTGCTTGTGCATAGAATGTGTTGATGTGTCTTTATATGGCCCAAAGATACACATGCATGCACGCGTGCATATGCATACACATGAAAATGCTAGCATATGTTGATACATACACATACACACACCAGAAGCTGAACAGTGCTATGCTTCTAGCGAAGCATACTACAATTTCATTGACAGTGCTACACTTTGTGATGAAATGATATACTTAAAAAAAAAAAAAAACTGGGGGTGGGTGAACATTTTACAGTCTTCACTATGGCTTTATCAGAGCTGAGGCAATATAGATTTTTAAACTGCAGACTTATTTCGTTAGATGGCCAAGTTTAGTTTGGAGAGGAAGAAAAAGGAAAAATAAAAGCTAAAGATGGTCATGTTGGCTATTTTTTATTTTTTTATTTTATTTTATTTTTTTTTGTTGGTCAGGTCAAGACCGCACGAAAATAGCAAGATTCGCATATTCCTAGTCCACCAACATGTTATGTCAGTGATGGTGCACATGAGGGCTACACACTATTTTGGAACTTGAAATTTCAGAAGGCTACAGGCCCAGCTGTTGAAGATTTGGCAGTTCTGAAACACCACACACACACACACACACACACACACACACACACACACACACACACACACACACACCTCTCTCTCTCTCTCTCTCTCTCCTCGCTCACTCACTCACACACACACACACACAGACACACACACACACACAACACACACACACACTCACACTCACACACAGAGGAGGTGTGGTTAAATGGCCTCTATGTAGCCTATGCATATTTACAAAGTATAATGTTTATCGCCTTTCGTTGAATAAGGGCTTTTAGTGATTCTCAGAGATTATTGGCATCTGGGAACATTGGCAACTGTAGTCCAGATTCTTTTGTACAAAATTATGCAAACAAAAATGTTTATGTTGGCTGCCTGGGACATCGGCCCAAATTTTGTGAGGAAAGTATACAGGACTGGAGAAAGAAACTGGGTTTGTAGCATGGGTTATCTCCAGCCATGCTGCATAGGCCACTGCTGTCCTTTTGATTTAATTCATGCAGAACTCGCTCGTGTGTGTGTGTGTGTGTGTGTGGTGTGTGTGTCACTGTGTGTGTGGTGTATGTGCATGTTTTTTCTACATAAATGTGTGTGTCTGTGTCTGTGTATCCATGCATAGTATGTGTTATATTTAGTCAAATAACTGAAAACACAAACTAAAAACAAACAATATTGATACATAAGAACAGAGACACATCAGCAAAAGAAAGAAGAAAGTAAACAGAAGAGAAAATCAAATGAAAGAAAAATATAAACAAAACTAAGAAACAAGTGAATAATGGAAGGAAGAAATCAAATAAATAAAAGAAGACACCAAAGAGAGAATTAAACAAGTAACTGAAAGTGAGGGAGGAAGGAGAGAGGAAGGGGGAAAAAATATTGGATGGAAAGAAGCAAACAGAAATACAACAGAGTGTACAAAGGAAGGAAAAAAAACAAACAGAAATTTTAACAAACACTTAACTTTTTTGTATTTGCTTTAGTAAATCGGCTCACACAACATTGTTGAAGCGAAGTATCATAATCTGATAGAATACTCTTGTATCATTAAAAAAAAAAAAAATCTTGTATCATAATTCAGTGAATAAAGAATGTTGAGTAAATAAAGACATAGATTTATATGTCGTTATGTACTCCTGCTAGAAAAAGACATAGATTTATATGTCGTTATGTACTGCTGCTAGAAAATGCTTTTTATTTTTAAAGAGAAAAGCAGTGAAAAAACAAAAAAAACAGCCACCCCCACCCCATCACATCCCCACTCTCCCAAAATCAACAGACAATAAGAAGATACTACTGTATAAGAATATAATCAACAAGACGATAAAAAAAAAAAAAAAAATGCCACTCTATAGGAATATATAGTTTCAATGAAACAAAATGACAAGTGGTTGACTTCATATGTCTGGCAAGAAAGTAAGAATATTACAGTCAAAAAAAAAAAAAAAAAAAAAAATGACAGTTGAAACACTTCATTCAAAACCACCCTGATTCTTTAAATTGGAAGACTATCTGAATATACTGAGAAATCTGTTAAAGCATGTTGTACTGTCTTGTGGTTCATAATAAAACTAGCTCTAGCTGGTGCCCCCCATGTAGAGTTTTGTATTATTGTAAAATTGTACATTGTACATGCTTGCAGAATCACACAATATGCAAATACCAATCCAGAAATCCATGTCATTGTTCTGTGGAATGCTGACATGCTCAGAACTTTTAAATTTTACCCAGATGAGATCAGTCAGTGGAATTTTAACCCCAGGGGAGTTACTCAAGTCTCATTTGAATAGCTCCAAATAGTGATCAGTATTTTCAGATTTTCTTTCTACTACTTTTTCAGTGTGTAAATCTCACTCTATTTTTTTTCTTCCTTTCTTGGTTTTATCTGCATGATTGTGTTATTGGAATTAAGGGGGAAAAAAGTCTTACAAAAATGTTCTTTTGTTCTTAGGAGAATTTTAGTGTAAGTGTACAATATATGTTCACCCCTTGGGTTAATGGGTGAAAAGAATGGGATTTAGGAGATGATGAAAAAAAGTTCAGTCATCGGGAAGTTTTTAGAACATGTTTTAATTGCTGTTGCAGATAGTCGGCTCAACATCCGTTGCTGCCCTTTTATATGATATTGTGTTATGGACATCTGACAAACCAACACACATCTCTGGGTGAGTGTCATTTGGTTTTAAGAAATCTTAAGTATACAGGTTAAAGTAAAAAAGGTAGCAAGAGGGCAAAGCGAAAAAAACATCTTGTGTTCTTCAGGATAATTTACAGTTCTTTGTTTTTGTTTCTTTTGATCGATACATTTAAAAAAAATAAACAAACTTGAAGTTTATATATCCTTAAATGAATTAAGTATAGTGTTATAGCTTTTATCAGAAAAAATTTCTAGTTATAAACTTCTTCTTTTTAGTCATGATAATCAGTAAAACCTATGGGACTTTTTTCTTATATCTCTAGACGTCATATGAGACTATTGAAAAAACAAGCAAAATGTGAGTACAAATGTGCATTTAAAAAAAAAAAAAAGTAAATATACCTCCATATCTTATTTCTGTTTGAATTAGATTTGCTGAAAGCTGGACACTGCCCTTCTCATTATCCCCCTTCCCACATGATCCCACCGCTATCTCAAAGCTTGGCTTCCCTCCTGTCGTACACACGCTACCATTAACACAGACACACGCACACACACCCCATACCCCTCTCCTTACACTCGCACAGGCATGCATACAGACGTATGCAAAAATGATCGTGCATGCTCAAAGCTGCTGGTCAGTACAGTATTGCAGTTTATTTCTTTGAGCTAAAATATTAACAGATTTCTGTAATGGTAAAAAAAAAAAAAAAATTCTTTGGTTTAATCCCAGTTCGGGAAGGCCAACAGGAACATTAATGCTGCCAAAACATGGAAGGGTTTCAGAAAGTATTGAAGTAATTGATTTGATGTCTGCATGTCCTGGATTATTCTTTTCCTTTAAAATTTTTTTGACATACTGTGTGCATTCTTTTTGACAAAAGCCAAGTTCATCAGCATTTACATCACTGAAAAGAATAATCAAAGCTTTTTGAGTTCAAACATTGTTTGAAATGAATCAAAAGCATGTTACATGTTTGTCTACATTAACATGACAGATCTCCCTTTTTTGATTACAGGTAACTGCTTTGTGTCTGCCTAACCATGGCAGACGAACCTATTCTTGGACTTTTTGACTCGGACAATAATTTCCTGGATGAACTGACCGGCAATGGCACAGACCTGGGAGGTGTTATTTCTTCTGAGTCAGATGGAATGTTGGGACAAGCTATGCAACCCATTGGCTCAACGCCTCAGATGGTGCCTGGTTCAACATCCCAGCTTACATCTGGCCCAGTTCCCCAGATGCCTTCTGTACCCAGTGCCCAGAATGCCATGATGATGGGGCAGGGAGCAGGGGAGGATATCAGTCAATGGCGCCGGACGGCTTCAGTGGAATGGTACCCTCGGACCAGGTCCCGGTCCCCAGGCAGTCAGTCAGTATGGCTCTGCTGCAGATCCAGCCTACTCTCAGTACGGAGGCATGCCTAAGATGACTCCTCATCATGGAGAGGGCATGATGGGCATGGGCATGCAACCACAGGCACAGGGAGGGATGTCTGTGATGCAGCAGCAACAGCAGTTTGGCAGTCCCCCTGCCGGAGGAATGATGCAGCAGCATGCAAGCTACCAGGGTTACAACATGCCCCCAGGACCTGTGCCAGCGCAGCAACAGCCCCCAATGGCCATGATGGGACAGCAGGGCATGATGGGACAACAGCAAGGCATGATGGCACAACAGCAAAGCATGATGGGACAGCAGCAAAGCATGATGGGACAACAGCAGGGCATGATGGCACAACAAGGCATGATGGGGCCACATCAAGGGCTCATGGGGCAGCAAGCAGGTGGATGGAACCCAGCCCAGACAAGTCCCACTGGCAGTCATCCTCAGTTCATGTCCACGCAACCACAGCAGCAGGCAGGATGCATGCCACAATCTATGGGCCAGCCATACATGGGACAACATGATTATGGGATGCAGCAGAATATGGGTCACTATGGGGATAGTTCAGGTTACATGCAGCAGCAGACATCCATGGCCAGTCCAAGCGGAATGAACATGATGGGTAGTCCCATGCCACGCCCACCACGCCCCCAGTTCCAGCCTCAGTCTCCCATGCGTCAAACCAGTCCTGCTATGCCTGGCTACGCCATGCAACAAGGGCAGCGATACCCTAGTGATTACATGGCTCAGCGTGCAGGTATGAACACCAGTCCAGTCCAACAGCGTTACTCCTATCCCCAGAGTTCTGCTCCAGGCCCACAGGTGATTGCACCAGATGGCAGTGCCATGGCTCACTTTCCCAGTCCCGGTCAGAGCACATCGTATATGTCTTCCTACTCTGGTGCAACCCATCCTACAGCAACTGCTTCTCCTCGTCCTCCAGCAGTATCACAGTCCATTGCAGGAAGCCATAGCTCGGGAGTCATGGGTCAGGCATCATATGGGCAGTCTCATCTACAGGAGCTAGAACAGTTGGTTTCTCCAACACAGACATCTGGTGCCATTCCAAGTGCCAATCCTTACCAGCAGATAATGCAGAGCTCAGGAACCTCTGCTTCAAATGCACCTCCTCATAGCCCTATTTATAGTTCTGCCAGCTTCCCCAGCACTACCCTTCCTTCTTCCCCAACTCCCATCCAGGCCTCCTCAAATGTAGCGATGAACAGTTCAGGTCCACTCAGCCCTAATCCCAGTATGAGACAGGGCACAGGACAGCAGTCAGGGATTACCCTAGAGATCCAGCGTTTAGAGAAACATATCCAGCAGTTATTCAACATGCCACAGTCACAGCAGATCTCACAGCAGATGCTGGATGCACAGGAGAGACTGAGAATCCTTAAGACACAGCAGCAGCAACAGATCATGCAGATGCAGCGACAGCAGCAGCAACAACACATGAATGTAAGTAGTCCAACACGGCTTGGGGGAAAGCCAACCTTTGGGCAGCAGCAACAGCAGCAGCAGCAACCAAGCACAAACCAGCCAAGACCCAGAATAGCCAGTCAGATGACAACACCACCGCAGTCCCATGTGGGCCCACCAGGGCCAGGAACAGTGATGGGAGCAGCCAGCCAGGCTTCACAGTTACAAGTACAAGGACAGCACATGGGTCAGCAGATCTCCCCACAGAGACCTCCATCCCAGTCCACACCCATATCCTCTCCACAGAGAATTCAGCCTTTTCAGGTGAGTCTCGCGGTGTCTTTCAAGGTAAGAATTGTGTGGGCGAGTGCAAATTTTCAGTTACGTTTTCCTGTTCATGCTGCCTACATATGGGGGGCCAGTATGGACTTTATTCACAACATGCTGCCCAGCTCTTGTTGATACTGTCTGAGTGCACAGCAAAGCATAACCCCCCCCCCCCCCCCTTTTTTTTTTTTTTAACTCAAAAACTAATTTTAGTTGTCAAAGGGGATCTTTGTAAATGCTGATTATCAAACCAGATCAGAAATTCTTACTCAGACATGGAAAAAAAGGCCAAATTGCTAAACAGGCTGTATGAGCAGTAGTTGTGCAGCCATTTACCTTTGACAGGTTTAGTTGAGTTCCTATCGACAATGGTAGATGCAGTTTTCTTTCACTTTCTAAAATGTACGCTGGAAGGACTGAGTAAGAATAAATGTAGGAATTACAGACTGGTGTTGAAATTTATCCTTTCAATCCTTCAGTTTACAGCCTGGCCAGTCTCTCTTGCCTGGTCATGGGCTGATCTGCTGGAGTAGAAGCGATACTTCCCTTCAACTCTTTGATGTCAAAAACTATAATTTGCAAAGATAGTGCTGAGCGATTATATGGCAAGATACTACAATTCTGTTCAGTATGGTATGAGGTGCTCAAATTAGACTTGCATTGCTTTGATAAACAGAAACATTGTTTTATTATTACATGAACAGGCTAAGTAGTTCATTTCAAGTCTGAATACCTGGAAAACTATTTACCAAGGTGTGAAAAACTCCATGCTGTTATAACAAAATTGATTGTAACATTCTAAAATCCCATATCATATTGTGTGTCTTCAGACTTATGATGCTTTGATAAATGATGCTTTGAAAAACTCGAACATTAATTTACTTTTTATATTACTCAGTGTTTGAATTTAAAGGTCATCTGAATTTTAGTTTTAAGACTTAAAAATTTTTAAGTATTCAAAAGAAATGATTTATTTTGATCTGTGTCAAATTTGAAAACTGCAAGTTGATAGTTCATGTGCAATAACCAGTTTAGTATAACAGGCCTGTTGCCTGAGCATTGCTCAGGTGCAGGTTTGTGGTGCTGTTCAGTAGCACTGAGCGATTGGATACAAGGTTGAATGAGTTGAGAGACTGGTTGGAAGGGAATATCAATGGACTTAAAAGTTTGCTCCATGTGTGAAAACATGCAGATTTGAGTACCAGAAAAGACAGGTGAAAATTGTATAGAAAGGGTGCTTTAGATTCTGTTTTCAGCAGTTGATGTCCAGAAAAGCAGTGATCAGATGATTATCAGGTCCTGTCACACCATCATCGTGCTGGTAAAAGGCAGAAAGAACTCCACTAGAATATTGCCATTGATCGCATGTATTTTAAAGTGAGATTGCAGAAAATTGGCAAGAAAGTACTGCGACTGAGCTCTGATTAGATGGCAGTTGATTTAATGCCACTCATAACTACAGTTGTGACAATGAACTGATGATGACGTAACTTCTATTGAGACAGCATGTGGGTAATGACAGGACAGGCACTGCAAGTGCCACAGAGCTCTGATTAGAAGGCACTTGATTTGATGCCACACATAAAGTTTTGATAGTCAGCTGATAATGACATAACTACTATTGAGACAGCAAGCTGGTGATGACTGGACAAGCACTGCAACAAAGCTGTAGTTAGTACTAGAAGGCAATTGATTTGATGCCACACATAACTACAAATGAGACATTTAACTGGTGATGACATACAGTTTTACAATTGAGACAACCAGCCAGTGATGAAAGGACAAGCTCTGTAACAAAGTTCTAATTAGATGGCAGTTCATTTGATGCCCCACATGACTACAGTAGAGACAATCAGCAGGTGATGACAGCACAAGCTCTGCAACAGAGCTCCAGTGGCACTTGATTTGATGCCACCCATAACTGCAGTTGAAATATTCAGATGGTGATGACAGGGCCTTGACAGACTTATGACCTTGAACCACACAACAGTGATGCTGGGGTGGGGCAGTACCAAAGCAGTAGGTGTAGAGATAGAAGTTCAAGCCAGTCCACAACACACCAAGGCAGAATTCACACATCACGGCAACACACACACTGCCTGTCTGTGTGACACTTGGCTCAAATAGCACAGCAGTTGTGCCGTGTGGTGAGGAAGGTTGCAGGGTGACTGTAGGGGTACATGTGCAGCACACTACAGCAGTGTGACTGCTACAGTGCTAGTGGGGTTGATAAGGCTGGTTTTTCACTAGAAGATATTTGTAGCTTGGAATATGGTGGGACTGAAGGACAAAATAACACCTTTTCATATCTTTGTTTGAGCATTGACGTTATTGTGTGATGAATTAGTCAGGTGATTCTAATGGTATGTTCTAAATTTTAAGTTGTTTGTATGGCTTGTATGGTAGGCTGGGCTAGTGTAAACAGCATGAATCAATCAATTCACTCTAGTGAAAACCAGCACAGATACTGTACTTAATGTTTTTGGATGGTATTTGAATTTATGTGCCCAGCTAGTGAATGTTAATATTTTGGTTGCACTGCTGGTGCCATGGCATTTGAATGCTATATACCTTTCACTATCAGTTCAGGGTGAAGGAAAAGATACTTGTTAATTCCCATACATATAGATTTAACCAGGCACCTCTCTATTCTTTGTCGACATCACACTGCATTGACCAATTCACTGACTTGAAACTTTGACTCAAGGACCTGTGAAAGCAGAACCTTGATTGCCTTGTAACATACTGTGCATGTTGGGGACTTTAAAGCAAGTACTTCTACATTGCAAGTGAGCAGCTCATTATCTGATTTTATCTGTCTGATATGATTGATGTCGCCCCAATCCGAGAGTTTCTGCCAGTATGAGAAAATCAGATTACAGTATCAAAATAAATTTGATAAACATTTTAATCCAGTATTATACATTACGTAGTATTGGAAGTATATTACCTTACTGCTGAAAATCAAAGGGTGTGCTTCCTGCTGAAACTTAAGCTAAAAAGAAAAAAGAAAAGGAAAAAAAGAACCAGCCTGTCACGTTTAACACCACTTTGCTGGTGTTCTGCTCTGACAAAAACAGAGAGGAGGTAGGGGATAAGATGGGGAATTGTTAGAGGGGTAGAAGTGAGAAGTGCCTGAGGGAAGTGCAGTCAGTCTGTATTGAAACTGACTGGTCTGTTGCCTTTTTGCTGACACAGACAAAAAAGTGTAGAGAGCATTTCTACTTGTCTGTAGACTAAAGGGTTGAATCCTCCTTGACAGTTGGATGAGTGGGTATTTTGATCCCTGCAATTATGCACCGATAGCAAAGATACAAGGATTCCATTGTTGGTGAAGAAAAGTGACTATTGAATGTGCAGCATCAACAGACTTTTGAGGTTGTAACCTGAATTCAGATTTTTGAAAGGTCTCTCAGTCTCCAGAAAAAAAAAGAAATTGGGTTGATATGTAGGGTAAAGATTATCAGATTTTAAGTTCACAATCCAGTCCGTTATATTTTCAGTTTGGTTTGTTGAGGCTTTTGCTAGGTCTCCCAAACTCGTTTTGTAAAAAAAAAATCTGTGGGCTTATATGTTTCAAATGCTGAGGAAAGAAGAAAAGTTCTGGCAAGAAGTATGAAGACTGCAGGCATCAAGAGTGGTTGGAATGCAGGATGAGTTGAGCATACCCATCAAAATCAGTAATGCTAATAGTTTGCAAGTCCAGAAAAGAGAGTTTTGCCTGAAGGTGGCTTTGTCCCTTCACCCCATAAAGCCATTGCCCTTGGAGCCCACCTGGGGGTCTAATGCTGGCACCTCGACTTTGAAAATTTTCAGGCTTTATCCACTCATTCTGATCTTGTGTCTGATTAATTTATACTTCACATTTGGGTATATAAGGAGGGGGATATGATTATGAAGTGTAATTTGGAAAGTCATTAGGGTGGCTTAGATACAGCTAACTGGACACACTCGGGGGTCCCATTAATACACAAATGCATCCCTGACTATGGCCATCAGGGACTTTAGTTCTGAATGGGGGTGTCTAATGGAACATACTGTTGTTAAGAGCCAGACTAGCAGTTTTCCATCTTGACCAACAAAACAACTGGTCATGTAAAGATTCCATAATCAAATCAGTAAAAAAATTACTTCCCATTAGAATTAATCACTAGAACACTCATTCATTGAACAAATGTGATGTGTGTAAGTATGGAATCCTCCCTTCTATGCTGAAGTTAACCAACTTTTTTTGTTTCTGATCCAACATACCGCTCTGTTGGTGGCAGGTACTGAAGTAGCTTGGTTAGTCTTGACTCTTCTGATTTTGATGTACTGTCTGATAGAGAGGGATTCTCCATAGTTTAACTCTTTCCCTACAATGGAACTGTGGTTTCCCAGTGTATGTACACAGCTCATGGTTTCACAACTGTTGCGTAATTGATAAGCAGCATGTTTAGCAATTTGCCAGTTTTGTTTTATCTGTATTAAACTTTCATCCTGCTGTAGGCTATTTATAAGAGATAAAATCAGAGCTAGCTTGGTGGTAGGTTGTCAGCGGAGGGTTGTGCCGACTCCCATATATGTGGTCAGTACATAGGGAATAAAGGAGATTTCCAGTCACATCATTGTTTCAGGAACCCCTCTGAATCAGTTTTGTTGTAAGCCCTGACATGGTAATAATTTGCATGTTCTGTACAGTGTGTTGTTTGTTTTATATAATTGTTTTCTTTTCTTGCCAGTATTTCTTTGTCGTCTATCATTCTTGTCCACAGCCAGGTAAAAAAAGAAGATTCTAACTTAAGAAGCAATCTTTCTCACACTCCCTCTTTCTCTGTCTGTCTGTTCCTCCCCCCCCCCCCCCCCCCCCCCTCCCGTCTCTCTTTTTCTTTGATCAGGAAATATTAAGGAAATGCTGAGATCTGATAAGGATGAATATCTTTCTCTGGATGTCTCACTCACTCTCTGTCTCTCATGTCTCGGACACAGGTACATTGTGGAACCTGTATTTTGAGAGGAATTGATTGCCATGTATCTCTGTCCATCCCAGTTGATTGCCATGTATTGCAGGTCATCCCCATGCTTGAACTAAAAACAAGCAGCTTCCTTGTTTCCATGTCCAAAACTGGAAAATACTGCAAACTTGCCAAATCCAGGCTCCTGATTTTGTGTTCAGCATTAAATTATCACTTGCACTGGTAGCCAGTAAACTGCAAGAATTTCAGAATGAACAAACTGAATAGACAAATAATGTTTCATTAGTATTAGAGATTTATATAACTAGCTCATTATAGCTGGTCACAATGTATTCTTGGTAGAGGTATGCATCATGTGATTTAAGCTTTAAAATCTTTTCAAACTTTTTTTTGTTTGTTTGTTTATGTAAATGAACATTTGTAGAAGTTTATTCCCAGTTTGGTACTTAAACAGGGAATTTTTGTGAACATTTTGAAGTTGAAACAGTTAGTTAACATTTCTGGTCATAGAGAGATAAACCTTGCATCTGAAGATTAATTGGCCGAAGTGAAGGGCAAAGTAAACACTAAAAACAGAAAGAAAAAGACTCATAAAAATCAAAGAAAATGGAGAGGGGGGAATAGCTCAGTTCAGATTTGATGTTGGGAGGGGAGGGTGTTTGAGGAAGTAAAACTCGGGTAGGTGGGGGGAAAGTCACATGAGTATCTAAATGAGGAGGAGTGGGGGGTGAGAATTGGAAGAAGGAAATGTGGGTGTCTAAGATTGCGTATGTTTGTCTACTGTGTGTGTGAGAGAGGGAGCATATTTGTAATTAGAGAGAGTGTGTGTGTGCATGCTTGCGCTTTAGTTCCATCTCAGATGCAGGTGTATTCATACCCTTTCTAGAAAACTATGGGGTTATTATGCCTCCAGCAAGAATTTTCAAGGGTATGGAATAAAGGGACGGACGGGGGGGAGGGGGGGGGGGGGACCAGACAACTTCATGGATTGAACTGTAAACATGTGAAACTATGAGGGTAGGAGGTGAGTGATTTGACCATGCAAGAAAGTGTAGCCATTCCCTCAAACAGAGGAATTTGGTGCAACTTTCATTGATGTTGCAGTATGGACACTTTCAGTATTACATAATATGAAAGCTGTCAAAAGAGCTTACTCTTATGTTCCTTAGCCAAATTGTTGTCATTGAGAGTTTGTGTCTCTTAATGACTCCGTGACTTGTTTTCTGGCTTCTGTAAAAGAAATGGGGAAAACAGTCTGACTGATGGGAGTTGAAATTTTGTTCAAATTGCATACCACCACAGCTGATTATCAGTATGTGATGAGACCTCTGCAAAACAATCTAGTATGGTGTTCATAGCCTTGTCAGCATTTTTGTAAATGTTTTTTTTAGCCTCTGGTCATCAGTGCTGTTTGAACAGAGTTGATGAAATTTTGTTCATACTGCCACAGCTGATAATCAGTATGTGATACACCTTTGTAAAATAATGTAGCATGTGTTCATACCCTTGTCAGCATTTTTCTTCCTTTTACCCCACCACTTCCCTTCCCCCACCCCAGTTTATACTCATGCACTTGCACACATGCACGCACGCGCAACACACACACCACACACACACACACACACACACACACAGTGTCACACTGCACACATTTACACATGCACACACCAAATAAACACACACAAATACACACACTCGCTCACTTGCATGCACGCATGTACCCATGCATGCACACGCACGCACGCACAACCACACACACACACACACACACACACACACACACACACACACCCCCCCGCGCGCGCCCCCACACACACACAGCGCGCGCACACACACACACACACACACATATATATGTATGCATTTACACACTGGCACATACCTGTGCATGCACACCTTGCTCATTCCCATATTTCTTGACCAGACAACTTCATGGATTGAACTGTAAACATGTGAAACTGTGAGGGTAGGAGGTGAGTGATTTGACCATGCAAGAAAGTGTTCTCACCATTCCCTCAAACAGAGGAATTTGGTGAAACTTTCATTGATGTTGCAGTATGGACACTTTCAGTATTACATAATGTGAAGGCTGTCAAAAGAGCTTACTCTTATCTCTCTGACCTCCTCCATCTCTATGTTCCGTCTCGCAACTTGCGCTCATCCACCGATTCTCGTCTGCTTCGGCTTCCCTCCGCTCGCCTGAAAACTTCAGGCCAACAATCTTTTCTTACCAGGCACCTGCTCTGTGGAATAGTCTCCCTTCTTCTTTGCGTAACACGGACTCTTTAGAGACTTTTAAAACCTCCCTAAAGACATATCTTTTCCCTCAGACTAATTAACGATATCCACTTACCACTGTGCATGTGTTTGCTGGTGAACGCGCTCCTGTGTCTGCGTGTGAGAGT
Organism: Conus canariensis; assembly: GCA_033310375.1. NCBI lineage: Eukaryota > Metazoa > Mollusca > Gastropoda > Neogastropoda > Conidae > Conus > Conus canariensis. Next base: position 35,443,993 of record CM065725.1, read on the forward strand.
TTGTTTGTTTGTTTGTTTTTCCTCGGCTGTGTGTGTGTGCGCGTGCATGCGCGCTTTGAATTAGAATTAGAATTTTATCATGTTTTTCTGTAATATGCGCTTTGGGCTCTTGCGAGGTAAAGGGCTCTATAAATATCCTTTTACATTACATTACTCTTATGTTCCTTAGCCAAACTGTTGTCATTGAGAGTTTGTGTCTCTTAATGACTCGGTGACTTGTTTTCTGGCTTCTGTAAAAGAAATGGGGAAAACAGTCTGTGCATGCACACCTTGCTCATTCCCATATTTCTTTCTTCCAATACCCCTCCTCATATCTTTTTTCCTC
>CM065725.1:35449317-35661817 GCA_033310375.1 Conus canariensis
GCAATAGCTATTTGTTTTTTGTTGTTGTTGCTAGAATGTTGGGAAAAAAAAAGTTTCAGTGTGTTTCTTCAAAATGAAATCCACTGTCAAGTTCACGATTTTTTTCCCCTCCTGCATATGGGGTCAAAAGATTAGCTAGAACTTTTATTGTACATGTCATATGACATTCGATCTTTGGAGTGTTCTGAATGGGTATCTAGTCCTTTTTTTTCTCCGTGCTTGTCATATGATGCCACAGTATGAACAGTTTCAAGTCTTGTGAACTGAAGTCAGTTCGCAAGAGTGATAGCATGTTTGTGAACAACCGTTAATGAGACATTTTGAATGGCACACAGTTTTGATGTCAGCACTGTGATTATTGTGGCAGTGGCAGTCTCGTTGAGTCTCACAAGGGGAAACAAAATGAACACTATTGAGTAAGATCATGTGGAAGTTGCAGCCTGAAGCATAAAGGGGGAAGCAGTGGTCAAGGTAGCTGAAGTTTTAAGTTTGACTTTTAGGAAAACATATAGATTATGAAAGCTATAGATCAGTGACATGATTGACAGTACAGAAAATATGCATGCAATGGCCTAAGTGACAAAGTGTGGGAATAGTTCTTTGAATCAGCTGTCTTCCTCCCTGTAAAACTTCTCTACAAAGATGGAATTTCATATTTTGAAGGTTGAGAAGCTCTTCTGTAACAAAATTTAAAAAAAGTTTTTTTAATTGAAAAGTACAGTTTGTGTTGTTACAGTAAAACACATACACACGCATGCACGCATGCATGCATGCAGATTTGTCCACTTCTTGACGGGGGGGAAAAAAAGAAGCCTTGCTGTGTTCATAGTCTTACATAGCATGAATTGTTTGTTTTTTGTTTTTTTTTAACATGAGCAACACATGTCACTGTTTGCAACCTCTTTCCTGCAAGTGCAAGGCAATGTAGCCCAAATCCTTTCCTGCAAATGCAATGTAATGTAGCCCAAATCCTTTCCTGCAAATGCAAGGCAATTAGCCCAAATCCTTTCCTGCAAATGCAAGGCAATTAGCCCAAATCCTTTCCTGCAAATGCAAGGCAATTAGCCCAAATCCTTTCCTGCAAATGCAAGGCAATGTAGCCCAAATCCTTTCCTGCAAATGCAAGGCAATGTAGCCCAAATCCTTTCCTGCAAATGCAAGGCAATGTAGCCCAAATCCTTTCCTGCAAATGCAAGGCAATGTAGTCCAAATCCTTTCCAGCAAATGCAAGGCTATTAGCCCAAATCCAGTTTATGATTTCCAGCGTTTGGTGAATCTTTTTATAGCACATTCTCTTGTTGAAATTGTATTTAAAACATTTTGCTCCATATTAGTACTCTGGCTTTTTATCATCCTCAGATAGTAGGTCATGGTAAATACTGGTTCCCTTGACATTCATCGCTAGTCATTACTTTAATTATGTGTGTGTGTGTGGGGGGGGGGGGGGGGGGGGGTGAGGGGGGGGGGGGGGGAAGAAAAGCAGAGGTAAGTTAATAAATTGGTAAACAAATGGAACAAACGCATCACAAAACCAAGATGTTGCTTACCGGGCACCTGGACTGTTAAAAATTCATATCAGTGAAGGTGTCTGTGCAAGTGTTGCTGACCCTCCCTACTTTTTTGCCCACTATCTCATTTCGTTGTTTTCAGTTTCCCTCTTTTTTTTTTTTCTTTTCTTTTTCCTTTTAACAAAAGAATAGAGAGAGAGAAGGGGGTGGGGGGAGAGAGAGAGGGGGGATAGAAGAGGGTGTATGCACATTTGCATTTGTGCACACACACATCTTTGTCAGTGCTTCCAAATGATAGCGGTGGCTTAAAGAAACTGAAAGAAAAAATACCTTGAATTCAGTCATTGACAGATTGGGAAACGGCAAACTTGGCTGGATTTAACAGGAAAGAGAGAAGTTTGTTAAAACAGTACTGCATATTTATTCATGTGTAGTCATCTTATTATGTAATGAGAAAAATAAAACAGTAACAAAAGACACATTTTAGTCATGGTTACTGTTGGTAGGTGGTTCTTTCATTCAGTGTGTTTTGTTCCTGACTTGATATGCAATATGAACAAATTGTGGTACTAAAGAAAAAAGTGGGTTGGGGAGGAGGGGGAGTGACACCTTTCCAGACCTGAAATTCAACAAGTAAAACAGCAAAACCCCTGTACACACGTGGTAATTTGATTGTCATGATGACTGAATGACAGTTTTCATCAAATGATCATTAATGAAACTTAATTGTCACTCTATCATATTGTCCTTGTGAAAAACAGAGTTATGCAGAGTGGTGTATACAAAGTGAACGAACACCATCAAAAACAGTACATTCTTAGAAAGTCCAGTGTATAAAGAATATCTTGATAATACGAAAGTTTATTAGTCCCAATGTGATAAAAGAGCCAGCTGGTGGGATTTGAGTAAAGTATCTTGAATATGTGGGATGCATGCGTTCAGTCAATAAAAAGCTATTTATAGAATATCATTTTGTAATAAATGGTGAAAAATGTAACCAAACAACAAAAGCGGTACAACTTGTATCAGCTGTAGATAAAACTTCATAAGATTGCTGCATTGCTGTCTTAGAAATGATATTTAACATTGGCTTGTTTGCTCAGTGGGGTTATGAAACTAGCTAGGACTTGACTTGCGATAGACCTAGAAAAGAGCTGACATGTTAAAAAGCCTTCACCTCCACCCTGTACCTCCTACCCCCCCCCCCCCCCCCCCCCCCCCACCCGGAAAGGGTTATCTCATTTCAGCTAATCTTGAGTGTGTAGAATTTTTGTCACTCTGGCAAGGGTGTGTGTGTGTGTGTGTGTGTGTGTGTGTGTGTGTGTGTGTGTTTACACTGGTATTACCCTTTGACAGTTGAACTTGCCTGAGAACAGGATGGCCTCAACAGATACGATGGAAAGTAATTTTTCTTGGTGTAGACTTTCACTTATAATTCATCTTACATTGTCCTGTGTGAAACAACACAAGACAGTATTACTTTGTATGTTAATGCGTTTGTTCCATCCCAGATTTAGAAGTGAAGTGGTCAGGATCACATAATCAAACATTGATATGTTTTCAGGTCATGCAAAACAATCAGGAAAATAAAGTGAAAAATTAGATTCTTTTAGAGCACAAGTGAGGGGATATTTTCCTGGTTGAAGAATTCATCAGCAAGTGATTCATGCATTATTTACATTAAAGAAATCAAAGATGGTTCATTTGTTATATTTACTTGTTTGTTTTTTCCTCCGTTTTTCAAAGTGAAAGTGATCAGTTGTTGGGGAAAAATGTTTTTAAGAAATCATGTGTGAAATAGGAAAGAATATATTGATTACATCTCTTAGGAGATCCAAGTAAAGGTTGTTCTGCACAATTCTTAGCCACTGACAATGCTTGGGTTACTGAACAGCAGAGCTGACCACTCAGACTGTTCCATATCTTTTGATCTCCCTTGCATCCTTGAATGGATCCACAAGCCTAGGCTCAAAGATTGTCAACTACATTTTATACTGTTTGCATAATGCTTTTAGTTTTTCAGCAACTTTTTCCCTCTCCACACTTTCATTTTGTTCCATTTTACTATACCCTTTGCTGGCTGCTTTGGGGTGCTGTTGGATTCTTTTTTGAACCCTTGGTGGTGAGAACACCACAGAATTATGGACTGTGGTGTATCTATTTGACACCAAGAGCACAGACACAATCAGCCATGTCTCCCTGACAAGTCCAATCCAGTGGATGAAAAAGGCCTAGGAGCAGGCAATACAACTAGATCTGCCTTTGAGAGGGATTACGATGGTTCCCCACAGGCAGCTAGCGAAGGGTTTCTCATATTTAAAATATACTGCCCCCCCCCATTTTATATATATATATATATATATATATATATAGAGATACATATTAGAGCATATTGATGTATACTTTAAATGTCAGGTGTGTGGCTATGGGGTGTTCATGACAGTCTCAGTACTGCAAGGGCTTTGTTTTTGTTTTTGCCTGGCAGGTGTTAATTCACTTTTCATGGAACAGCAGGTTCTGATTTTGTTGTAGGGAGAAGGATTGAAAAAATAATGATTATGGAGGCAGTGAATATGTCATCCAGGGGAGTAACTTCTGTCAGCTTAAGACTGACGTAGATTTCTTCCCTTGACATGTTTGTATGATGATATGCAGTGCATGTCCCATGTCATGTTTAAATTGTGCAGCAATATCGTTAAGACTAGGGGATTTTGGTTGAGAGAAAAAGACAAAAATAATTACATTTATCACCATTTTAGTCTTGCGCATTCTTCCAACTTGAAATAGGAGATGAGCTCTGAACACTGTATATGTAGGGGACAGTCATGTTATTCCTCATTTTGCCAGCGCATTAAAGTCACAAAATTCTTCTTGTAATTAGAAAAAGGGAAAGCTGCCCTAAACTGAACTGGTTTTCAGGATTTGGCATAGGCAATCTAGCTAGCTGTCAGACTCCAGGGTCAAATCACAACATGCGATTGAGCCTATCACTTGCTTCTGTTACAGCTCAGGCCATACTGTAGGTTTTAGGATATAGTTAGATTAAACATTCTTTTATGTTGAAATGAGAGTGCAGCACAGTGTTAACTCTGTTTCCTGTCAGATATGTAAGACATATATTTCAAAATCATATAGCAATTGCTTGCTTCTGCTATAGCTCAGGCCCAACTGTAGGTTTCAGGATATGGTTTGACTTAACATCCTTTCATGCGAAAATAAGTATGCAGCACAGTGTTTCCTGTATGATATTTCAAGAAATAGGTTTCAGAATGAATTGGCAGAAGCTCATATGTTATGACATGATAAATACAGTTTAACAAAATATATTTGGGATCTTGAGCTGCTAACAGACACATAATTTTGCCTCACTTGAAAATCAAGTAAAGGACCAAAGGTCAACATAGTAGCTTCAAGTAAAGCCTTTATATCAGGTGGACATATTATTTAAAGGTCATTTGACCTGCAGGATGCAAGGTAAAAAAAAAAAAAACCCATCATCTTACCACCCAACCCTCTAGTTGTGTGCACCAGTTGGGACAGTCAGTGGTGGAGAGCAACAGCTTGAAGCTGGCGTTTTGTGTGTGCATTTTATTGTGTAACATGCCATGAAATGAAAAGGCAGTGTTCAGTGCTGCCTTTTTTTTTTTTTTTTTAAATAGATCATTTTATTTTTGTTGTTTACTTCTCTTTGGAAAGTTTTTTTTTTTTTTTTTTTTTTTTTATCTAGTAACATTGTCCTGTGACTCTGACCTTGCCCTGCATTCTGATGACATGTGATGAAAATGCAACAGTAGATTTAGACAGAATAAAATTTCTTCCAGTCTCCCCATTCTTCACATGTCTTTTGTCTTTTTTTTTCCTTTCTTTTTTATATGGAGATCATCAGCAAATGTTCCATGTTATTATGAACCTTCCTGTTGTTGATTTCCTGTTTGGTGATAGGGTTAATGTATCAGTCCTTATGTAGTCCATGAAACAGTGCAAAACAGACAGTTGAATTATTGACAAATATGTCTTCTTCAGATGTAAAAAGAAACAACAAAAAGGTAGAAAATGCACAAAATATCCCCCAGTTGCATTCAGCATGAGAATTAACAATGTATTCAAGAGGTATGAGAAAGCGAGGACAGTTGATGAACAGAGAACAGGAGAGAGTGAGGGGGGTTGATGGGAGTGGAATTAAGAAGTGTGCTCGATCTCATCAACCACATGGTGTGTGTTAGGAGGGGGGTAGTTGAAAATGCAGAGGAAAGGTAGCAGGGAACGAAGTGTCAGAAAATTTGTACAAACAAGAATATTAATGAACAAAAAAGATGCACAGTCAACAAAATTCTCAACTTCAACAGAATGTAGGTGTGTACTGCAAGAACATGCACACAGAGGAAACTTTCGTGTAGAAGGGATAATAGAAAAGAAACAGTCTTGTGAAGCAGCCAGCCATGACTACCCTGAGGGAAGGTGCCTTTCCCTGGCACTGAGGGGGGATATATGTGTGTGTATATATATATATATATATATATATATATATATATATATATATATATATATATGGAGGGCGAGGGGAATGGAAATCAGGAGATAAGATAGGAAACAGTAGCCTCAGAAAGTTGTGTGGTGGGGAGAGTAAGGGCAGGAGGGGGTGGGTGGGGGGATGGGGGGATGGTTGAAAAGTGTCATCAAGGTAGCAGAGAACAATGCGTACAAAGTTCGAACAAATGTGTTATAAAGAAACAAAATGTAATAAACATAGTTTGGGGGGGGGGGGGGGGGGGGGATGATGATGCACAAAGTTCAAACAGATGTGTTGGAAACAAAATGTAGGAAACAATTTATATGAAGGATGAGGATTGAAGGGGGGGGGGGGGGGGTTACAGTTTGTGTCACTGCATTTTCTCTTCCCTACCTGAGGACTTGAGACCATCTGAGGATACCGTAGATGGGAAAACAAGTATGACACACACAAATGCACAGTTTTTTTTTAAACATGTTCTTTCTTCCCTTTGTTAAAGAAGTAAAAAAAACACACACACACACAAGACAAAGAAGAAAATCCTGCCCGTGTGTTGTAAAAAGAATGTTGTATAACTTTGTAACAGATTTTGTTGGTATGTTTCTCTGCTTCTTAACTGAGTTGGTGATACAATTTAGTTACGTGTTTGGAACCTCTTTCTAAATTTTTCCAGAAAGTCTTGAAACCAGGTTTGAAACGGGAGTCCTAACAGGGCGATAAATATAGTGTTTTGAAGGGGAAATGGACCAAGGAAGAAGTCTTTGAAGGAGGGACTCTTTAATTCGGAAGGGATTTTTTTTTTCAGTTTTACTGTAATGATAGTTGCCCATAACATTCAAGACCAAAAAGAGCTTGAGATGGGCTCCATGTGTGTGGGTATTGTGATAGTAATGTCTTGATTCCAGATACATTTGTGGTGGATGCCACTTGCACACTGTCAAACATCTGCGCTCATTCCTCCTTACAGTGAATTATGTATGATCCCAAGCCCAAAAAAGGTATTGATTTTGCTTGCATCATATGAAGTGGAGCAGGGTTTGAGCTGGTGAATTGAAACAGCTATGCTGACTTGAGAACTTCAGCATTGTTGTTTGTCATTGTGCATTCACATGAATCGTGACAGTGACAATGAGATTTTTTTTCTTTCTTATTAGTAGCCAGTTTTTATGACGTAAATGAGAGCCAGGTAATTGTGATATACCATGTTGATTTTATTTGTCTTGATTTGATAGGCCTTTAAAGAAAAAAAATATATGCACAGGCGCATGCACGCGTGCGCGCGCGCGCGCACACACATGCACACACACACACATGCACACACACAAATAGGAAAGGAAGCATAGATAATGTATTGTTTACATACACACATGCGCGCGCACACATACTATCAACAAAGAAGTTGAACTGCTGAAAAGTAAAATAGAGGAAAGCCAATGTGGGTAATTCATCTTTCAGTTTTGGAAGACTTGACAAAGCCTACGAAAAGAAAAATTCAGGTAAATTATGGAAGAAAGAAAGACAGACCTAAACTTTTTTGTTGACTGTGTAAATTTCTTTTGGGAACAGATGGTTATGGAGGACCTGCATTCCAATTTCTATATACATACCATGTTTTATACTTTTCACACACATTGTAGTTGGTTATGTGGTGGTAGGATTATCTAGTGGTGCATAATTTGACTTTTGTTGACATGTGGATACAAGTGAAAATTCAGCTGAATGAGAACATGAAAATAAAAGGGGGTGTAGTCGTACAGAAATCTCGTCCACAAATCCACACAAAGCATAATTAAGCCATCACTGATCAGTGTTTAGGAGTTATATTTAGAGGATGTCTGATTGCATCCTTGGTGCACATCCATTCTAGGTTTTAGAAATGTGCTGTGTTTTGCTTGTGTGTGGTTGATTGCTGGGTGGTGAGGTGATTGGGTGAGGTGTGCCATATTTTATACGTTTTACTTGTGTCGTTGATTGCTGGGTGGTGAGGTGATTGGATGAGATGCGCCATATTTTATACGTTTTACTTGTGTGGTTGATTGCTGGGTGGTGTGGTGATTGAGCAAGACATGCCATATTTTATACGTTTTACATGTGTGGTTGATTGCTGGGTGGTGTGGTGATTGGGCGAGATGTGCCATATTTTATTAATTTTACTCATGTGTGGTTGATTGCTGGGTGGTGAGGTGATTGGGCGAGATGTGCCTATTTTATACGTTTGACTCGTGTGTGGTTGATTGCTTGGTGGTGTGGTGATTGAGTGATGAATTAGATACATAAGACTATGTGTGGATAATAAGAGAGTCACATTTTACAGGATTAACACAATACAGTCTGAAGAGCGTATTAAGGATTGATATGTGCATGTGAGGAGGAGGTTTGGACCTGTGTAGGGGGGGGGGGGGGGGGGGGGGGGGATTTCTTGTATGGGATGGGTGCATAGGGGTAGTGGTGGTGCCTGTTGTATATGCAGGTGTATGCAATCGAGTGTATACTTAACTGATACAAAGGCAAATATTTTGAAGTGACATGAGTATCATGTGTGTTTTATCATCATCAAGAAAGATTTCTGATTGTATAATTTTTAATACGATGATGGCAAGTAAAAGTTGCTGGGCTGAGAATGAGGAGCTTCATGCTGAATATAAGATGTGCTGTGAAACACAGTACTTAATTTTTTCTTTTCAATAATTGATAAATGTCATGATAGAGACATAAAAGTTACTATATTAGACATTCATGTTTATAATATGTTGAAAATGAATATAAACCACCATCATCAACGATTTTGTGGATGTAAATATCCATCTTGAGAGTAATACTACTTAAATAGCAGCGTATGCACCACCATCAGGTGTCCAAGACTTGTTTAGCTGCCATGTGAAACCGTAGAACAAGTACATCACATCACAAAGGAGTAATTTGATCACACTAAGAGGAAGGAATTGCAGTTGGAAAGTAGTCGCAGCTAGTTCTGGTTACCAAGTCTAATCCATCGTAGGACTGAATAGGAGCACTCAGTAGGAAAGAGAAAACACAGCAGCTCTCTAATCAATAATGTTGAAATGAAATACTGTGTAGCCAGCCCACAGGCACCATGAAAAATTAAAGCCATTGTGCAGTATGACTGACCATAGCAGCTTAGTTTTATCTTTCATATTATGATCAGTTATCAGGAACAGATGAGTCTTCACATTGTATATTACCTGATGTTATTAAATTCAGATGATTTAGTTGATTGCAAAGGGTTTACATGCTGACTTGATGTAGACGGTTTTGAATGACATACAGAATGATGATCTGACAGTTTGGTATAAGAAAGGTAAAACAGTCTCATGGTCATGAGAGATTCCATGATTAATGAAAACTTAAGCAGGGTAATGACTGTACATTGTTTTTGTTTGTACACTTTTATCCCTTTGTTTTGTTGACCTGGTTTATGGATGAAAGATTTTAGAAATAGTACCATTCATAACTGCCAATGTCAGATTTGTGCAGAACCATTTACCAACATTTTATGACAATTTTTACTTGACATTTTTTTTTTAATCAAAAGTTTGTCTTCTCCATTTGGTGCTCATGCAATACTTCATTACTTTAATTTATGAACAATGACACCAGACTTTAATATTTTAATGTAGTATTGTTATTATTGGCAAAGAATTCAGTGTAGAACTCAGGCAACCAGGGATTATTCCCACAGCCAGAATCCTTTAAGGATGAAGCTACCACTGTGGTATAATTAGTTCTGTAGACGTACACATCCCATGAGGAGGGTGTAGAAAGAACTTGAGCAACCCGTAGAGTTATTCAAATTTTTTTTTTTTTTTTTTTTTTTTTTTTTTTTTTTGCTTTTGGAAGAAAGAAAAAAGTAAACGGACTACTGCCACTCATACTGGCATATTTTCACATCTGGATTTACGGTGGCGTAAAAAAAGAAAGAAAAAAAAAAAAGTTCCATAGAGACGTGGTATTTGACAAGAGCATTGTGCTATATGAAAGCCATCTTTTTCTTTTATTTTCACTATAATTGGGAAGTGAATGGTTTGAAATTTGTGTTTTAAGTCATTGATTGGCCACTCGCAACTATGACGTCTATCAACATCTTATGTTCGCCCTGGAACATCGGAACGCTTGCACTGTTTCAGATCATGATATCCGGGAAGAAAAACCATTGGGTAATTTTATTCTAGGCCCAGTTTATTCATCGAGTTGAACTGCATGATCTCAATACAGTCACACCTGACCAGCAGCAGTGGATGACGCATTCGTTGCTTTACTCGAATTTTTATGAAATATCACTTGTGATTCATTAAAAGAGAGAACGAACAACGCATTCAACGGCACGTGGCCTTGCACTCGAAGACCGAGAGCTGGAAGAGGGGCTTGCCTTGTCGAGGCCACAACCAACTTTCAGACTGACAGTGGCATGCCCCGAGGAGCAGGATGTTGTGTTATTTACAAGTCAGAAAATGGCACAGTACGATGAAGAAATAATCAATAGTGTAGAATGAAAGATATCTTCCGCTTCGCTCGTGGAAGCTTGGTTGTTTGAACGGCAAGCCAATACGAATCCACTCCTTTGTAGTCATGTGATAGATCTGCAGTATTTCCTCGCCGTGTGTAGTAGCGTGGGCAACTCGCAAGGCCTTTGTCACACAGGAATATTCTGCGCCTATTTTTAGCACAGGGCACTGGAGTTACCGCTGTAGTGGGGAGTGTGTTGTGAGTGCGAGCCGTATTTCAATCAATTAAGCTTACAAGCGCAGTGTACGAATATTAGTGAAAATGGCGAGTCCGGAGTGTTTTGTGAGAGTTAAACCAGCGCATGGGAATGCTAGTATCAAGCTTCCCTTTCAAGCGACTTTGTTTTCAGGCCAGAGATTGGTTTTGGTGCAGGTAGGTCCCGGTACCATGATTTCCCTTTTTCTTTCTTTCCTAAGGTCGCTGTCGAAAAATGAGCTCGACTAAAAAATTGAGATGACTTTTTCAAGATGGCCGCTCACCACGCGTTGTGAATGTACCAACTTGGATCGACCATGCTTGTCATGTTATTGTTCTTAACAGAAAATGAAGATGCTCGGTCTGTCGAGAGAGTGTGTGAGATTCGTGTACGAGTGCATCGCGTGTAGTTTCAATGAGGGAATGTCTTGCTGTGTGAGCGGCATAGCGTTCTTGGAACTTTGAAGTTGAATGAAAGAATTGTAGCTGTTCAGATTCACGAGTTCAGCATCATGGTTATTTCTTTGTAAAACAAAGACACCATGTATCCCAAACGGACTAGTCTAGACTACGAAAGAAAACGATCAATATATGAAAATGAAAATGCAGTGAAGAGCCAATCTAAGAAGACTTTCACTCTCACAGTCGCTGAATGGTATTGATTTTCTATTTCTTCCTTGCTGGCCCCATCACGAGCCAAATCATGACATGTGCGTGCTGTGGATGGTTTGCTTTAAAAGATGACTTTGTCATGTGACTTCGCCATGTACTAAGTACAGCGTATTGTTTTCATAATTGTGATAGGCCAAATCGATTGTATACAACTCTTGAACTTTTTGAAAGTTAGATGTGTGGTACAGCAATTTGAATTCTAAAAAAACATATTTACGAATTTAAATTGCTTGCACTTCGAAGAAGGGGAACAACAAATTATATTTAAATGGTTGCACTTAAAGAAAGAATAAAACACACTACAAGCAAGCTGTAAATATGCTAAATGACAAATAGAATAGTGTTTGCAAAGTTATAGTAAATCTCAGTGACACTTTCAGATTTTTTTGTCAGGTTGTTAGTGAATTGTTTTTGAACACTCAGGAAATTTACAGAGCAAGTTGTTCCATGAAACAAAAACAAACACACAAAAAACTGTGATTCAAGCACCATTGAGAGAAGTTTCAAAATGTCTGGGAGTGACTGCTTTTGATTCAGATTGTGGATGGGTGAGCATTGCTTTGATAATATTTAATAGTAATGATGCTGATCTTGATAAATTTGGGACATTTTTGCTGCATGTTGAACACCTAACTTGGGTGCTTTACAGTTACACTATGTGAAGTGAAGTCACTGTATGCTTAATGTTGAACACCTAACTTGGGTGCTTTACAGTTAAACTATGTGAAGTCACTGTATGCTTACACTACTTACACTAAGTTCTAACCCTTTGCATACTGACTTGCAAACCCTGCTACCCTTTCTTCATCTCCCCCCCTCCATTCGAGCATCTCTTGGTGTATGTGAGCAAGCAAAGGTGTCAAGTTCACATTTTGACAAAAGCAGTTTTGAAATATAAAAAGATGAAATGCTGAAAGCTGCATGAGAAGACCCATTTTCAGAGGTTTTGAAGGTTTGTTTAAAAGGATGAGAGTGATGGACTGTGATGAGACAGAAGAGCAGAGTTTTGTATCTAATCAGGAGAATTTAATAGGATTCCACCATGTTTCTCTGTGAATTAAGGGATGCAACTATTGCAAGAAAACCGTTTTGCATCAGCAGCAGAAGGTAGAGACCTTGATCGAAAATGTGCTGAAGCTCGAAGAAAGAGAGAATATAGTCTATGTACTTTAAAAAAAAAAAAAAAAAAAGGGGGGGGGGGGGATATTTTTTTATATATTTTGCCACAGATCTACAGTCTTTTTCGCCCTTAGTTTGAGGATCTTGCCAGGGTTCAGTTTCTGAATGGATACATTTGAGGTTTAATTTATGAATGAATCAGTTTTGATGATGGATTATATTTCAAACTCGGACACAGAGGGATGGAGGTGAGTGGGTGAGAAAAGGGAGGATGGTGAGTTTTTTTGTTTTTTTTTCTCTTAAAAGATAAATTTCACTTACTCAGAGAGTTTAGTTATAGTTCATTTCTGAATCATTAATGAACACAAATGTTATCTTATTGGTAAAAAAGATATGATTTGTTTTTTCCATGTTTAAAAACATTAAAAGAAAAAAGGAAACCTCATCTGTTCTAAAGATATTACATGAACACAGACTTTTTTCTATATGAGAAAAATGTCTTTAGTTAAATTTAATTAAGATCAAAAAACAATTCTGTTGTTTGTAAAATTTTGTCTTACATGTTAAATGAGGCAAAAATCCCCTGCACATAAAATGGCAATGCGTTCTTTGAGTTAGACTACTCTGAGCTTTGATTTTAAATATATTGACTGATTTCAGAGAAAAGTTTACCCACAAAGGAAGGCATTGTCACAGTATTAATTGTCTTTAAATTTCTACAGCCGGAGGTTTCGTTAAGTTTTGAGTTTTAACCAGCAAGAAAACAGAGGATGTTGAGAATTTTCTGTCGCAGCAAATTTGTAGCCGTCTTAAACTTACAGGCCCAACGCTTTTTGCAGTATTCAGTGTGTGACTTATCTTGCACCACAGTACTTGCCTAAACTCAGTAATGAACAACACGAATACGGGCTGGTAGTAATTGTGAGAACTGTCTGTGTGAATTTGTGTCGTGTCATTTTGTTGGAAAGATTGTGATGTGTTTCTGCTTTTCTTTCGATTTATTTTCGAAGACTTTGCTGGTGACTATCGTATAGGGACCACACTGATCCAGGGAAATGTAGCATAAGCCTTCTTTACATCAATTATATTTCTTGAGATCTTCATCTGTCACCATCGGGCGCCTGTCTAGATGTAGCTATCTTTGATACAGATTTTGGCATCTTGACCCTGCTCCACCTCGCCCCTCCCTTTCACCATCCTCCCTTTTCTCACCCGCTCACCTCCATCCCTCTGTGTCCATCCCTCTGTGTCCGAGTTTGAAATATAATCCATCATCAAAACCGATCAGGCCCTGGTGGTTTTCCATCAAGCTTGTCTTGTATCTTTTAAATCCAAAGACGGACTCATAAGTTCAGAGTTTCTGGTCACAATCATCGTGAGAATCATACAGCGACTGATTCACACTGGACTGAATCAGTAAACGGAGAGGGAATGTCACTTCAGTGCTGTTTGTTTTTAAACAGTAAACAAGTTGGGTATTTTTTGCTCCCATAAGAAAACCTAACACAGAGTAACTTTTATTCAAGACTGGCACAGCCTTTTAAACTTGAATAAAGTCAGACAAATACATAGACGAACAATCTAATAGTGGGGGAAAAAACAAGCACAGGCCAACAACTGAACTATCTTCATAGTAATGACTTGGCAAAGATTTGGACTTAAGGAAGGGGGGGGGGGGGGGGGCGGCGGAATTTGAAGATGGAGAAACTGGGAACATGAAATTAAGAAAATATGTTACAGATATGAAAACTCTTCACTAGCTGCATAAGGGAACCATCGCAATCCCTTTTGAAGGCAGATATATTTGTATTGCCTGCTCCGAGGCCTTTCGTCCGCTGGGTCGGACTCATCAGGGAGACACGGCTGGTTGTGTCTGCGCTCCTGGCGTCAAATAGAGACACACCACAGTCCATAATACTGTGGTGTTCTCACCACCAAGAGTGCAAAAAAGAATCCAATAGCACCCCTAAAGCACCCAGCGAAGAGTAGTAAATGAAACCAAACGAAAGTGTGGGGAGGAAAAAAAGTTGCTGAAAAACTAAAGACATTATATGCAAACAGTATAAAATAAAGGGGACAATCTTTGAGCCTACGCTTGAGGATCCACCCAAAGATGCAAGGGAGATCAAAAGATAAGCACACAGACGGACAGAAACAAATACAAATAACCTCAATTTAATGAAAACAAAATCGGAAATGAAATGAGGCAGGGAACAGTAAACGATAAACAGTAAACAAGTTGGGTATTTTTTGCTCCCATAAGAAAACCTAACACAGAGTAACTTTTATTCAAGACTGGCACAGCCTTTTAAACTTGAATAAAGTCAGACAAATACATAGACGAACAATCTAATAGTTGGGGAAAAAACAAGCGCAGGCCAACAACTGAACTATCTTCATAGTAATGACTTGGCAAAGATTTGGACTTAAGGTTTGTTTTTGTTATTCATACTTTTTCTTCATGGCAGAATTTAGATTTTTTGGGGTTCATTTTTACTTTTAATGTCACTACTGACAACCCTCAAGGGCAGTAGAAATAGTTACTTTGCTCTCAACAGTCTTAATGGAAGTGACTATTTTTCAGTTATATCAAAATTCAGGATTGCAGACAGTAATACTTCAGTTTCAGTAAAGAATATTTTTTTGAAACATCCAAAAAGGGTTTCTGAAAGATAAGGGATTGCAGAATCAATGGCCAACATTATCGTCATTGCTTCCCATCTGATTAATGTTAAAGGATTGCTTCATCTTCTGTTTTCAGTTTGAAATGAATACTTTGACCCCAGTTTGGATATTTTAAAAGATTAAAATAACCAGATACCTTGCCCACATAGTGGTCAGTGATACTAACAGGGAAAGAGTTTTATTGATAGCTCCTTCTCTCCAATAAAAGTTGATTGGGTGCTGCATGCGAAAGCATGGCAAACATGACAGCTGTTGTGCTTATTTTTAAAACAGATATTGTTGACCATGTTGCGCATTTATAAGTAGATATTCCAAACAGGTGGTATCAGAGTGATATACTCCAACTAGGGTGACAGAAGCCTCCAGCTTCACTGCTCACTTTTGTTTTCAGAAACTCACTTGCTGCACTTTTAAAAGCTGATCAGCCACAGAGTATAGCATCGTAAAGGATGAGTCTCTGGCACACATTGAAAATGAAAGGAGTCGATCTGAGCTCCAAAGCATGCAATATGCACAGAGTCCTGCTTATTGACTGTGCCAAAGCCACTCCAACAGCTTCAAACAAGCCTCAAATGCTTGAAATACCCATGTGTAATTAGGACTGCAGGCAAATTAAAAATCAGCAGAAATGGCTTCAATATTACGCTCCTACAGATCATAAGCAAGCAACGTCTGAGCACATCAGCAGTTTGGGACTAAAATTTTAACTCGGGAAGTGTGATATTGTTCCTAGTTTTGATGAAATTCATCTGAACTTTTTGAGACATCTTCCAGAAAGTTGTCACCACTCTGTTTTAAGGTCTGGAATTGTATCTTAAATACATAGTTCTTAAAACTCTATGATATTCCAGCTCCCAATCCTGGGAATGTTTGACAGATCACATTTACTGTCAAACTGATGGAAAAAAATGGTTTTCTCTCAGCTTGTGTGGAATTCGGAAACCGATGGCCTTATCAGACACGAAACAGTATGGTTTCTCAACTGGGTCCATTCCATACTGGGCTATTTTGTCCATCTAGAAACTATCTGCAATGCGTTATCAGTAACAATGTTATATTTACCAACTTACTTGAGAAAGCTTGTAACACCATCTGGAAATCTGGTGTTCTCATGGATCTTCATGACTTAAGGGTGCTGTCTTCCTCTCCTCGTCAAAAATTCACTTGTACGGTTGCAAAAAAAAAAAAAAAAAAAAAATGGTTTCAGGTTCGTGTAAAGTACCATCCTGTCTGGTAATCCATTAGTTGGGTTTGTCAGGGAAGTGTCCTCTCATCAAGGGTTGCAATGGTCCTTGTTTTTTTTTTTTTTTTCAGGGATGCAGTGCATCCAGAAAAATGTGTTCCAGACAAAGAAAAAGTGAGGGCCAATAAAAAAAGAAAAACTTGAGGGGGGAAAAATTCCTCCCCAAAAGGCAGACTACAAAACTAAATTTGCTGTTAACTGGTGTGAAGGTAGGACTAGATGTGCTGCAACAAAAAGCAAATGGCAAGTAATCAGATACATCCATTATAGGGAAGGCACAAGCATTTCCCAAATGTAACATATCTTACTGAACATTCTGTTTGTTCCTTTTTCACCAGTTACTGTCACCAGCCTAGAGAAACGTTCAAACTGTTGCTGCTTGAACTCTCTTCGTTTTGGAAGCTGTAACATCATTGTATGATGATGTACATTGTTGATTTCCAAGATTTCACAAGAGTTTAATTTAATTTCAGCCCAAAGGGCTTTAAAACCAAAACAAGTGATTACAAATACATATGGACTGTCACAGTGGCATGATCATGTCTAATGTCATTGAAATCCAAGGACATTTGTTAATTCTTGAGTGTTGATTAAAAATGATCGTAACATAAAAAAAGAAACAAGGCATTACATTTACAGTGTTGACTTTACTGAATAAGACTATGTGTATTCAAAAACAAGATTAAGAAAGAAAAAAAAAGCAAATGAGCAAAACCACACAAACACACACACACACACACACCACACACACACACACACACACACACAACACACAAACGAGATTTGAAAGACATGTTTGTATATATGAAAGCTGTTGAGCATTCCTTCAGTCCCCTGAAGATAACTGAAATCAGGTCGTGTGTGTATGTTTCTTTTTTCTTTTTTTTTTTTTTAATTTTCTTTTTTTTTCCCCCACATTGTACACAAATGGCTTGATTTTTATAAATGAAAGAATTACCTCATTTAGTAAAATTTGACATGTATCCATGATTTCTGGATATAGCATCACATACCATACCTCAGTCATTTGCCTTCCCAAATAAATAGAGAAGAAAAGAAAATGGCAGAGGCTGACAAACTGAAAGAATTATTTCCATGGGATTACAGAGAATCCTGGAGTCTGCTTCCTCGCCCTTGTCTGTCTGAACAGTACTGCAGTGTAAAATCAATAAACAGGGAAGAGCTCAAGAAACATACCACACATAACTTGATTGACTGGCTTGCATCACCAAATACCATGTACACAGATTTAAATCATACAGAGAGGCAGACTGAAATGGATGGTTACCATGGAGACAGTGCATGTGAGTGTGTGAGAGGCTTGGAGAGATTGCTGTTTGTGTGCCATTGAGGAAAACTGAAGAGCAGTAGTAGGCTGTTGTAATTGATCAGCTACTGATCTGCCTCTGAATGAATGAGTGATAATTAGTACATTTTACAGGGCTCTGTGAAATGTAGATTTTGATTTGGTTTTGACATTTTCAGAGATGAAGCATACATAGTACCTCCCAGCATCCCCCCCCCCCCCCCCCCCCCCCAAGTTCTTGCCCTACACTCCCCTTCCTACTGCCCTACCCAGTTCCAACCCATCCTCTGTCTGCTTCTTCTCCTATCATAAAAATTCCCATTGCAAGACTGCTAAGGTTCCATAGTTAGCAAACAAAATTGTGTTCCTAGTGAGAAATCCTTACCAATGCTCCTAGTCTCCCCCCCCCCCCCCCCCCCTCTTGTTTCATGCTTTCTTCTTGTGCTTCACTTTCAGACTCATTTACCCTGATTTTCTTTCCCGATTTTAAGTCATGATTAATCTAATGCAGTGATCACACTAACCTAATGGTCAGTAAAATAAGATTAAAAAAAAAAAAAAAATTTAATAAAGATTCTGGTCCCAAGGACCTGTTTATTTTGTTGGGACTGACAATGAAAAAGAATAGATGCTTTGTTAAGCATAAAAAAAACGAAGAAGATACACCTGAAGGTGCAGGTGGACCCAGAGAAGTACTGTCCGCACCTGCCAAACAGACCAGTTGGGACCTGGTTTCTTAATGTTCAAGAACCATTTGGGCCATGGTCAAATCAGATTTAAGGTATAAAGCTTTGTCATATTGTGTATAGTGGCAGGGTTTTTTTCAGTCAGTGTGTAATGTCACATAAAGCCTACATCATGCATACCCTTTTGGTTCCGACACTGATTCAGAAATGCCCACTCTAAATGCTTTAAATCGATAGCACTGCAGTCAGTCTGTCATTTAATCTTTCATGGTGTCTGAGGCTTGAGAATGCTACTTTGGGGGGGGGAGGGGGGGGGGGGGGGGGAGCAGCCTGTGAAAACCAACATTTTTCTCTTCAACATAATAATTATGAGGAGTACTAGACTGACAGTATGGGAAATGTACAAGATTTGAATCTGTCAACTGGCAAAGTTGATTTGACACACAAAGACGATCAGTGTTCTGTGGACTTTTGATAGTGAACAAGAACAAGGGTTAATCATTGAAAGTTTTCCCATCCTTCTGTTGCAAAAAAAAAAAAAGTGCAAGCTTTCTGCTTTGTGAAAATTTCACATAACATCATCATGAAAAGAGTTTGACATCAGCCATCGCTACTTTAAAAAAGTCTTTGTTGTTGGTCTCTTGTTGACATGGAATCAGCACTGGCCGCTTTGGTCAGTTCTCTTCAGGCAATTTTTCTTGTTGCAGTGGCTGGAAAAACCCAGAACTCGTCAAAAATATTCTGCATCTTATATTGGTGGTTTGGTTTGGTTTGCCATTTTCACTTTAGTCTGACAGACTTGCCTTTGTTTTTTGACATCTCACTCTTGCCATCTTGACGACTAAAGAAAGAGGAAAGCAAGAATCGAACAGCATGTCACATTTGACAAAGCAGATGAAGATTTTTGCCGATTGGCTGACTGATAAAAGGGAAAGCACCCTTCACAGAACTGAGTGTGTTTCAATCATCCATTTCACACACAAAATGCACCTCCATTTGCACATGATGTGAAACTCTTGTCATTAGGACAATATGCAGGTTTGAAAAGTGAATCACTTCGTGCTGGCCCATTGTATTGGTCACGGTGATGACAATGTGGCAAGATTTGAAGTGGGTCTGAGAAAAACGCATGATCAGATCCATGACAAACCGTAGCAAAAGATGGTGGAATAGGTTGTGTGTGTGTGTGAATGTGAGTGAAGCAGATGGTAAAGGTGGGGGGGAGGGTTTTATTTTTTATTCGCAAAATGTTACATTTTTGCCATTTCTGTCCAAATTTTGGATATTGCCAAAAGCACAAAACGGGGTCTACAGTTCATTCAATTAAGGTCGACTTTTAGTTTTTGTTTTGTGAAACTGTATGAAATCATGAATACTTCTCATATTTCATTTTGAAATTATAGCATAGATAATCACAGAATTGACCGAATCATTACGCTTGCCTTTGTTTTTGCTTAAAATTGGTGTACTTTCAACTGAATACCGAAATTTTACAGACTTTGAAATTAGTAATATATTTTCAATGTCTTAGAAAGTGGACACCTCGTTATATTGGGCCATATTTAATTTTAGATTATAGTGTGCAGTTTAGTGAAATTTTGTAGGTAAATACTAATGAAAGGGCAGACTTGACATTGGTGAGGTTCATGGGCAACCTGCAATGTTTGTATAAAAAAGACAGTAATACCAGATATGTTACATGGTGTTAGAAGCAGTTGTTTTGGAGACAAAACTCAAGAAATATGGTACACATGATTATCGACTTACCAGCTAATGCCACCCCTCCACTCCCTTTCCTTCCTACTCGACTTGCAACTTGCTTTGAATCCCAATATCACTTGTCATTGGCATAATTTAGCATTAAAAATGTCACTGGGTAGCACAAAAGTAACTTGTTCTTTACCCCCGAAGGAAAACTTCGGATTTGTATAAGGAGTGATAGGACATACAGACATAGATACAGAACACACATTGATTTTTTTTTTTGTAAAGAGCAAAAATATACACAGTGTGCTAACATCATTAAAACGTGCACAAAGGTGTGCATGTCTATATAACTTGTGTGCTTTCAAAATATATGTGCCTTTTGTGTGCAACTCTGTGCATGTGGAATTGACAGCTACCAAAAAGAAAGTGTTTGAAGAAGTAAAGAAAGGATATTTATAAGAAAATAAAACCAGTGTATGCATGATTGTTGCAGAGCCCAACGTCAAGTACCCCTGGTGATGGATTGTCAGCCCAGACTCCTCCCTCACAGCCAATGGTAGTGCAGCAGGCTGCTGATTCTATGACTGACCCCATCCAGATGACCCCACCCATGATACACTCTACTCCTGTGGCAGACAGACGTCCAGAGACAGATATCGTCAAGGTTATATCTTCAGACCCTTTGCCAGCCACTGTCACAGAAATTGCTGAAGCTCAGGAAGGACAGGGTGAAAAACCAAAGAGAAAACGTGAACGGAAGCCGAAAGGAGACAAACCGCCTAAGCCCCCCAAAGAACCCAAGGAGAAGAAGCCAAGGACTCCTAAAACTCCCAAGGAACCCAAACCCCCTAAGCCCCCCAAAGAGCCCAAGCCCCCAAAGACACCCAAAACCCCAAAGACGCCCAAGACTCCTAAAGAACCCAAGGAGCCGAAGGAAAAAAAGCCGCGGGGGCGAAGGTCTAAAAAAGTCAAAGATGAGGGTAATGAAAGCATGAGTAGTGACCTGAAGTGTTAGCACTGATGTTGATGTGGAAAAAATGGACACTAGTGATCCGACAGTGCCAACCACGACAACAGAACTGGGAGAGAACACAACAGATGTGAAGTCAGATGACCAGGCTACTCCCAAAAAGAAAACTCCTAAAGAGAAAAAACCAAGGACTCCCAAGGTCAAACCATTGAAGAAACCGTCCAGTAAAAGACGAAAGTGAGTTCCATGTTGTCTTTTTGTAATTGTTTGTTTTTGAAAGTAAATGAGTTTTTTAGTTGGTTGTACAAAGGATAAAAAATTTTAAGTGGTGATGAAGATGCCACTCAGATTCTATGTTAGGTATCTCCTTTGCATTTTTCTTTATCTTTTCAGTATTTGTTCATCTGAAGTTACTTCTTTTATATTTGAGCACGTTTCTTCTGGAACTTTTTCATCTCTTTATTCTGCCTTATACTGGTTGCCAAGGGAGGCTGCTGGATTGTGATGTATTTCCTTTCCATGCTGGTGAGAATACCACTGACATATATCAGTGGTTTGTCTGTTGAATATCATGAATGGACTGATACTACTAGGTTGGATTTACTGAGGAGTCTCACAAAGGTGGCAAAGTGGACTCCACCAGTTACTGAGTTAGGCTTAACAAATGGGATGGTGTCTCTTACACTGTGCCATGTCAAACTTTGTACAGACTATGGAAGGTTTGCCAGTCGTGTTCATCCAAAAAAAGAATTTCTGTTGATCAAGACCAAATGCTTTAAACATTACCATGCTTGCTAGATCATCAATCAACTTGTGTTTTCTCCTTCTTTACCCCCCTTTTTAGCAACACTTACAAGTTAGGATTTTTTTCCCTCATCCATTTTATTCATATTTTTAGTTTACCTTGTTTTTTGTTACTGACTTGCATGTTTTCCTTCTGTCTTTTTTTGATCATGTCTTGTTCACTCAAGGAGGTTGCAACTATGCAAGGAATAGCGAGATGAGAACCGCTTGGATCATGAGTCCCCTAAACACTTGCTGTGTCACTCCCCTTATCATAAAAATGGCATAGTTGAGAGACGCTATCATGATTTGGTACATATTGTTTTTGTGCAAGTTCCCAAAAAAAACAAAAAAAAATTAATGACCACCCCAGTTCCATTCCATCCTTGGGACTTCATATTCTTACCCATATGAACAATGCAAATATAGACCTTGGAGTCGTGTGTGATATGTCCTGATTCCTGATGACCCACCATGGACTGTCTTCACTCTAGAGATCCAGTTTGATTTAGCCTCATATCATAAAGGTACCACTAGCTCCTTGGCATACAAGCCCTTTTTAGCCGAACTGTGTTTGAAGTTTCCATCCTCCATCCTTAAGAAGAATTTTCACTGACGGTTCCAGATCTGAGCAGGCGGTTGCCTCTGGTGTGTTTTGTGCAACAGGTCTTTCTCAGAGATGTTCTAATCACATTCCCACTAACGGCGACATCTACGCTGCTGAGTTGACAGCCTTGGTCCTGGCTCTTGAAATGGTCTTTAAATCCAAACATGAAGATTTCCTCATTTTCATTTTGTCAGAGTCCCTTTCTGCTTTGGAATCCATTGCCAGCTGTAACCGAAAGCACCTTAAACCTCTGAAATTATTCAAACTGTACACCTCTCTCTCTGAAATCAGATGGATGCAACACAAGTTTTTGCTTGGGGCTTCCAGCCATGTGGGCTTTCGGGGTAATGAGTTGGTTGATCAACTTGCCAAGAAAGAAAGAGTGCCACAAAGAAAGAGTTGAGCAGATTGTCAATCCCTTACACTGATCTGAAATCCAAAGCCCAGGCTTATGTGAAAGACCTGTGGCAAGAGGAATGGAACTCGCAGATGGGGAACATTCTGTTCCAAATCCAACCAAACCTGGAAGTTTTTACTTTGTTCCAAGGGCAGCTGTAAAAAGAAGAAGAAACAGGCTTCTGCCATTTGCACACAGGCCACTCCTTTTACACCCATTCCTATCTTTTAAAAGGTGAAGAAGCTCTGTGGTGCATTCCATGTCATGTACCACTCACAGTGAAACATTCTTATAGAGTGTTGGGACTTGCATGATGCGAGACATAGATAAACACTTTATAGCAGACTCCATGACATCCTTGTTCAGAGATGTTCCATCTGATGTGATCTTTGAATTTCTGAAAGAGGTTATTTTTCATCTAATCTAAGATTTTATGGCAGGAAGATTTTAAACGAAATTTCTGGTGTGTTTTTAGGTGTATTCCTAAGGGTTGTGTGAATGAAGGTGGGTTTTTTTGTTGTTGTTGTTTGTTATTTTATGACTTGTGAGTCGACTTCAGCACAGTGACAGCCCTGATGTGGCCCTATGCGGTCAGGTGGGCTATAAGCAACATTACCTTACTATACCCATGGGAGTTGGTTTGGAAATGCATGTGTCTTCCCAGAAACTTACTTCACATAAGGACAATAGGATAGAGCCCAGAAGTGGACTCATTCGTTTGTTCCCAGACAACACAGACTGAGGAACAAGCAGAGCTGGAGTGAGTGATGGTGGTGTGAGTGCACATGATTGGGCACAGGATGATGGCCACATTAGTCCTACACAGAGGATGACATTTTGCCTCCAATGACCCATCACTGCGAAGGAATGTGAAACGGTGTCTTTTTGAATGCAGGACTGGACGCTCAAACATGCATACACATAGGTGTTTGTGAATGTTGAACGGGACATCGCCCTCTTCCCTTGTTTTTCTCAAGTTCCTTCTCAGTCAGATGCTTTCTGGACTTGCATGGATAAAGACAGCACAGACCAGTATTGAAATATTTCAGGCCAGCCCAGTGGGCTTTTCTTTCCAGGCTCTTGAGCGCAGATGGGTAGGGCTATTCAACACAACACTAGGATAGTGTTCATGGGGGTTACTACAGTGGTGGCAGTGTTGTCCAGTTTCTAGGCGCCTCCTTTCACTAGGACCCCCCCCCCCCCTCCACCCCCCCTTCACACCTCCTCCCCCACTCCTGGAAGAAGATGGTCCATGGGCCTCACAAGCTGGCAAAACTCCAGGGGGATTTTTTGCTTTACACCACATCCACCATGAAGTAGTGCTTCCTTATTCCATGGAGATAGCATAAATCTGCCCCTCCACTCTCCCACCTTTTCCCCTTGGGGTCCTGGATATCCTTCCCTTCGCATGCAGTAGGTCCTTGTCTCTTCAGAACCCGCCATCCCCCTTTCCTCCATTGTTTTCTAAGAGGAACCTATTGTGACCCTCCCCTCTCATGAACAGGATCTTCTGATTTTGTCACTCTAGGGGAATGGTGCTAGGAGGTTGTTTCCAGCCCAGAAACTAAGAATGACAATGTTTGTAGGTGTGCTTACTACAACTTAGCCACCTTTGTGCCTATAACCATGATTGTTTCTCTTTCTCCTCTCCCTTCCTGTTTAAAAATCCCCCAATTTTTCCACTGCCTTATGGGAACAACCAACCTCCCCGTTTGAGTTTCCTCATATGTTCCAAGGCCCTAAACTCCACCTACCCACCCTCTTGCCCACCCCCTTCCCTGTCGGTTCTTTCCTCAAAAACACTTCCATTTCAAGGATGGGATCTGGTCCTCAATGGAATTCCAGTAGGCATAACAGGAGTCTTCCTGCCATGTGGGTAAGCTGCTTGCTTCCCCCAAATGCGCCTTTTCCTGTCCATGTCGCTTTCATTTAAAATCCTATAAGGGTAGGATCACTTAGCTTGGTAATCGGTGCTTGAGGCCTCAGTTGCCTCCATTCTCCTTGAAGCATTTTAGACAGAAGTTTGACAAATTCAGGCTTTCTATAATTGATGATCAGTCCAGTCTGACTTGGGTTAGTTCAAATTCCTTTTTGTTACAATGACGCCACGCAGCTCAGTATCTGCATCATTGCTAACATTACTGCAACAGAGAGTGCAGTAAAGCTCCATTTTAACATACTGTTGGCAAGGAGGGAAGCAGTTCTTTGGCTGATCAGGTTGCATGGAGAGCAGTAAGCAGTGTTGAACTTGAAGGCTGTCCTCGCCATTTTCTTTTTTTCAGAGACAATGCTTATGCAGCAGTTTTCCCTCTCACAACCAAATCAGATAGGCATATGCAGGCAGCCCCCAAACCGAGCCTCGGAGACGGGCACCTCCTAAGACACATGCCCTGATTCTCTGTGTTGGAACCTACTACTAATCCAGACAGTTGACCAGGCAGAAGAGTTGGCTATTCGTACCTGCCCAGAACTGCCATTTTTGTCATCAGTAGAGAAATGGGACAGTTTATATATTCCATAATTTTGTATAGGTGATTGAGTTAGTCGTTGAAAGAAGCAGGATATATCTGAAATACAGTAGTGTTTACAGTCACACAAACAAGCATGCATGCACATTGAAAATTACAAAGAGGGGTAGTGGTTATCATGGGACAGTTTGATCACTGATGCTGACATACCATAATGAATTGTTCACCAAAACAAGTTTCAGTTTTTGGCTTTTCTTTGTGCATGCTATAACTAGTGGAATGATGCCTTCCAAGAATGCAGGAGGAGACTGCATCAGTCAAAGGCATTGAAGAAGACGCCTGGCCCGAAATATATAAACATTCATAAATGAAGTAAAATCCAATAAAAGAAATTCGTTTCACTTTTTGATGACATCAGGAAGATATAAGATGTAAAATGTTTGTTTTTAAAATGGAGAACAGGATACATATGTTGCATGCCCCATTGAGGACCCCTAGAGTAGTCTTTTGTTGTTGGTATTTGCAGACCCCCAGCATCCTTGTTTCTCAAGAAGCGAAAGCGAAAACGAGCAGGCTCAGATGGATCAGATATTGATCTGGCTGTTACTCCTCCCGGATCCCCAGTTGGTGAAGATGATTCCCATGTGAGTGCAAAAATATATCTCTTTATTGTTAAAGAGTTGGACAAATGTTTATCATCACTGTATAGTCTTTGTGGTGAACCCTATCTAAATCTGTTTTGCACAGAATTTCAGCAGTGGCTCTTACCGTCTTAGAATATGGTTGCAACTGATTTCTCTGTGTGAAACACAGTCTGCTCTCAGAATCTAGGGCTTTGCCATTGTGTGGCATTACCTGTCTTTTTCAGCTTTATTTGTGCATCTTGTTTTCCTGTCAAAGTGGAGATTTACTCATGAAGAATTTTTACAGGGACAGCTGGTTCATTACTGTCATTTTCATGGATCTTTTCACATGTGCATAGTGCACATTGCTAAAAAAAAAAACAACCTTGATTGATTTGTCTCTGTCGAAATGAACCAACAAGAATTTGGTGTCAGAGACCACCACTTTAGAGTGTGGGTGAAGGGGGTAAGATTGAAGGGAGAGGGGGAACCTAGCTTGTATGAAACATCTTGTAACTTGTTTTATTTGCAGTGATGGTTTAGTGAGTAGGCTGCACAACTTTGATTAATGACTTATTTTCCTTTTAAATGTAAAAGACCAAAAGCATTTCTCATCTACAAATCCTTGAGCAACTCAAGAACTGTTTCAATAGGGACCATGTTGTAAGTTATTATATACATCTTTAACATTTTAGTGTAGCCCATGTATATTGTAAATGTTTGAGTTGTAGATTTGGATTACACTTTATATGGTAACGATGATGGTTATTCAATCGCATTTTTCTTTCTTTTTTTTCTTTTTCTTTTTAAAAAAAAATACAAATGCCCATTTTACAGTCTTTCAGGGTACAAGTCAGATTAACAGGAACATATGTTTTGCATTTATACTTAAACTAAATATGATCTAGTTGCACTGCACACAAACTGTGTCCTTTACCTTTTTAAATGTGCTTGTAATATTTTGGTGATCAGAAAAGGAGATCATCACGGAACACAAAGAGGAAGAAATATTTGGACGACATTGATCTCAATTTGTCTGATGATGAGCACTTACTGGAACCATTAGAGGGCACAGAGGGCCCTGTTGCCATGAAAACGGTAAGTAACCTTTCTGTTTTGTGAAAAGATTACAGGTCTAAATTAAAAAGCTAGGGTGCTGAACATTTACATGTGAAGACAGTGACCAGAAACAGATAAAAAGCTGATGACTGCATTTTCAATAATTCTATTGCTTTTTGAAAACAAGGGATAAACAGTTTTGTCATTTAGAGTAACTTAGTTATGCGTTTAACAATCATGATAACCGCCTGTTTTTTACAGTCATGATGACCACTTGTTGATGGTGGCTGTATGGGTGTATTGTTTGCGTATGTATGCAAGGCCAACTTTGTGACAAATATATGAAAACTGTAAGACCTTTTATGGTTGACTTTTTTTTTTGCTTGTTTGTTTTAAAGTTTTCATTGAAATTTCCATGAAAATCTGCTTATTGTTGTGCATGTAAAAGAAAGATGCAGTTGTGTATTTTTTTTACATTTGTGTCATTTACCAGGAGACAGAAGAAGATGTGCTGATAGTCGAAAAGATTTTGGGAAGCCGTATTCGCAAACGTGATGCTGAGGTATGGTCTTTTGTTTTGAGGGAAGGTAAATGTATATTGTGTGACAAAAACGTGTAGGTCTTGTTCAGTGCATGTATAAGAAAAGAAAGAGACAGGGCTTTTAATACCTGAGAAAGAAATTGAATACTGAGATGCTTTAGAAGATGCGGTAGTTGAATTGCTTTGATTGTAAACAAGAAGTGAAAAAAAAAGTGTCTGAATTCAGGATGAAAATGTCTGCATTGAATAAACCATGAATACTAATAAATAAAGAAGGCTGATGAAAACAATGTTGTTTTAGTCTTAACTGTTCACTTTCGTGGTAAGTTGATTGATTATAGATGGGTGCTTGAGTTTGAGTGCTTCTATGTTGCACTTTTCGTTGAAATTGCTGTTCAGAAAAATGTCAGTTTGTTGAAAAAATAACTTCAAAGAAAAGTGATAGATCAGCAAAGTAAATGAAAATTCAGACAAAAGAAAAGAAAAAGGATAAAAAAAAAGAAAGAAAGAAAATGGAATACTCTGTTTTGCAGGAACTGGAAGAAGGAGCTGAAGAAGAAGAGGAGGAGGAAGAATATCTAGTCAAATACAAAAACTAGTGAGTGTGTGAACATCATTTATATGTGTGGATGAGATCTTTTGAGGCAGGACTGTTTTTATGTTTGTATCGAAACAAAACATTTTCAGACAATACCACACACAACCATGCAGACGAGTCGTGCAATATGACACAATGCATAGACCTGTGAAAACCTCTGCGCCCATGCACATATTTCTTTCCTGGTCCCTTGATCTCCCAGCCACCTACCAGTCATTTCATGCCATCTTTTCTGTGTTTTGTAGATTTTCCCATTTGGTTCTGAAAGTTCCCCCCCCCCCCCCCCCCCCCTCAACTTTTTAGCTGGAAAGATATTTTTCTTTTTACCCAGCAGGAGAACTCTCCTTGGATCTGAGGAGTTGTGAGAAAGCCAACTGACTTTCATAGGCAGGAGAAACCAACATCTGAGAGAGAGGGGGGGGGGGGGGGGGGGGGGTCCATTGGATAACATGTCATGAAAGGCTTAATTGTACCTAGTCTGTTACCATATTCAGTTTTGCCAATCCAGGTTTCAGTAATTTTACATTCAAGGCAGTGTCATGTGAGGCTGTTACAGTACATTGCAGCACTTTTCTGCATGCATTAATCAAACCAGTTCAGTGATGGGCAAATAGATAAATGAAGATAATTTGCTCAGCCGTTTTTCTGATTGTACAGCATCATGAGCTTGGTTGTTTTTTTTTCCGAGGGAAATACAATATCTTGTATGTCATGAATTTTGCATTGGAGCGAGACAGAAGAAGGCACTGCACTATTATCAACTATCGGAGATAGAAGTGGACTGGAAAGACTTCAAAAGTGAGCAGTGGTTTTCAACTTATTTTTGGAAAGTGGACAAGTTGGGAATGGCACGTTATTACTTGTTTGCTTTCTTAAAAAGAGCTGAACTATACCAATTATAGTTTTAACTGCACTTTTTGAACATGTGCAGTGCAAAGAAGCATGTTTATGCTTCAAGAGCACTGGACTGCATCAAAACAGACTGTCTTTATTTGTTGATTGCATTTATGTTTACCTTGATAAAAGATATGTAATGCTGACCTGCTTACCCTTGTTACAATTTTGCCTTATTTTGTACACGTTTCCGAAAATTTGAGTAATTTGATGAACTGATGAAAATAAGTTGAAAAAGAAATTTAAAGATGAAGTTTAAATCAGTTCATTGCACTTGTGGAACGTGGCCATTGCTGTGCATTGACCACAGAGTGTAACTCTTGCTAATTCATGTGTGAAATTGCATCTGCCTGTGTCTGAGTTCTCGACAGTATGGCAGTACATTGAACTACAGGCTCTAAAATGTGGGAAAAACAACAACAACAACAACAACAACAAAAGCTGGGGAGAGAGAGAGAGAATGAATTTGTGTTAAAGAATGCTGATGAATTGGGTTTGAAAGTAATTTGTATTGGGAGAAACTACTGTAGTTACTGTAAGATCAGGTAACCCTCTACCTCCTGCTGTATGTGATGGTGGGTGAAAACAAACCCCGCAACCAGTCCCCACCCTCGTCCTTCCCCTTCCTGCATTTACAAGAAAAATTGGAAGATGTATACGCATGCTTAAAAAAAAATCATGCATTATAATAGAGAAGTTCACCAGTGCCAGTTTTAGACTGAACAAGTCTGGTAATGTTACACTTTGGGTGGGTTTGGTTTTAAACAACAAGAAATTAGACATGAAATGATTATGTTCACAATGGGGATGTTGTTCTTTCATTACCAAGTTATATGCACGACTGTTCAGACAGACACTTCGTGCGTGTTTGTGAAATTTAAGTGTGTATGTCTGTGTGCGAATGTGTACTATCACTGTATGTGTATGTCTTGAGTGTATAATCGTGTGTGTGTGTGTGTGTAGTTAGTCAAATTTTATTTTGGTTTCTTTGTATGGTGGTTATGTCATTTGCTTGTCATGAGAGACCACAAAAGGGTCTTCATGCTGCTGAAATCCCACCCCCACCAAGGTGTTGTCTCTGGACCCCAATGGGGCTAAGGTGGTCCTTGTACCCCCCCATACACACACACAGCATCCCGCCCCCTTTGTTCCCCCCCGCCGCCCCCCCCCCCCCGAGAGATTTTTTGAGTCAGCTGTTCTCCTGCTTCTTTAACAGATATCAGGAGGTCAGTTCATAGTTTTGAAGGAAAAAATTAGTTTTATTCGAACTATTTGTGTTTAGAGCAATGGGAAACATGAAAGTGTATGTTTGTGTTTCTTCAGTTCCTTTTTGCATTGTGAATGGCGGACAGTATCAGAGGTTGGTGACAAGCGCTTCCTGTCCAAAATCAAACGCTTCAAGCAGAAGAAAGAGAGAATGCTGGCATATTTTGAAGAGGTAATGCTAGATTGTTTGATTTGTATTGGTGTTTTTAATTGATTGGTGATTACTGAACAATTACATATTGTCCGAGGGCTTTTTTTTTTTTCCCAGTTCCATTAAACTAGACTTTGCTCAGCTGCACATTGTTAATTTGTTTTCTAGAAAGTGAAAAATACTTACCTTTGAAGGCGTTCTTTCAGTTTTTAGTATTAAAACAAATTTTTTTTTTAACGTGAACTTCTACAGTGTGGCATGTTTTCTCCAGATATTTTGTTGTTTTCCATTGAAACTGTGTTTGCATGCTTCAGTTAATTATATTGGAGAAAAAAAGGATACATAAGTTTTAAAACTCATCTCTCTTTTAATGATTTAAAAAGAAAGAAAAAGGATGGCTCAGAAGTGTTGTCTCATTTTGGATGATTTAAAAAAAAAACCTATAGGCTACTCAGTAGTTGTTGAAGAGGATTTGAACTTTTTTGTTCTTTTCTTTTATCATATATGTGATTTTAATTTTTGAAAAAAAAGGTGGGTAGGAGGGATTTACAACCTCATCAATCAGCATTAAAAAAAAAAGTCATTCTTTGGCCTTTCCGTGCTCTGCTCTCATGGTGACCACAATTTTAACTGCCTCTCCACATGTATGGCCTTGGATTGATTCTGTCAGGTCACCAGTAACTGCTAATTCATGGGACTGTCGTCTAATGCACATGGTAGCACTCTCGGAGGGAGAGCTGGCTCATATGGGCTCCATGATTAACCAGTTATTGTTGTTGGCAGGAGGCTTAGTTGGTGGCGTTTTGTGTATGGTGGATCTAAACAGGCATCACTGGACACCACTGAAGTGACTTGGCAGGAGTGCAGCGTCTTCTCTGGTATGGTGTCTAATGATGACACATTGACTGCACTCTGTGCCAGTGCCAGGGCTGTGGCAGGTCAGGCCGGGCTGAGGCTCTGGTCAAGGGGAGTCTAAATGAGCAGCATGGGTGCAATGCCACTGAGGTGGGCCAAAAGGTGGGATGGGATAGCAAAAAAGAACAGAAGGGGGTGGGGGTTAGCAGTTTATATGGGAAGCAGAGGATGGAAGAAAACCTGTGAGATTTAGCAGTTTATATGGGAAGCAGAGAATGGAAGAAAACCTATCTTAATCTCATGACAAAGCTTTAAGAACAAATAATTTGTAAATGGACCTCATAATCCACTTATTTTATAATGAAACCATTTCAAAATATTCTTGAGCAGCCAGAGGATGAGGTATACTTCAACCCGGATTACGTGGAGGTGGATCGTGTGCTGGCCATGGTAACGAGCAAGGACCCTGCTACAGAGGAGAATGTCACGCACTACCTGGTCAAGTGGCGCTCCCTGACCTACGAGGAGAGCACCTGGGAGCTGGAGCAGGATGTGGACCCCCTCAAGGTGCAGCTTTTCAAGGAAAAGCAGACGCCACCTCCTGAAGAGGAACGCAAAGTGAGTAGCTTATGTGTAAAAGCATGACAAAAAGAAAAGAAAAAAAACCAGGAATTTTTGTTCAAAGTGATTGGGAGAGAAGAATCTTGGGAAAAGCAGTAAGTCCGTATTTGCGGATAAAGAAATTCACCAAGCCCCTCTTCACACCTTTCCTTGTTAGTGAAATGAAATGGTCTTGCAGTTACAGATAACCATTGCCTTAGGGATGTGATGAGCCATAGAAGATGCATCTAGCCATGAAATCCTGAGTTGACTCAATATCAAGTTCCATGATCAATCTGTTGTGTACGGTCTGCATTTTTCATACGTGCCCATCAGCAAGTAAACAGATACAAAAGATGTCAGGAGTTCCATCCCAGGATTAGTTTGCTACTATTACAATCTATGGATTTGTTAATTTGGTTATTCAGAGAGATTGTTGTAAAAATGCAAGTTGACTTGTATCAGTTGTCATATGCTGTGTGCTCCAGGTGTTAGCACGACCCAAGCCTCAAATGTGGGAAAAGCAGGAAGAATACAAGGAGTACAAGGGAGGCAACAAACTGCGGGAATACCAGCTGGAAGGCCTGAACTGGCTCACCTTCTGCTGGTACAATGGGTATGTTGGCCGTTCTTGACTCTTAACACATTGTGATGGACTGTCTGGATACATACAAAACGTGATAGATGGGAGCGGGTTCTTTAGTGGTAGTAATGTTCAGACTAGGTTCTGTCAGTTTGAGACACAGGAGTATATTGATTGATGAGTGGGTTGTTGATAAAAGGTTTTGAGATCATCTGCATATAGAACCTTTTTTTTTCTCCTCATAATTGAGAGGCTATGACGTGGGATTGGCAACTTGGGACATGAATTTTTTCTTTATTTTTGGCATGGGGTAGATTCTAGACTAGGCGATCCTGATAGTCATTAGCTAATTGACAACATCTGCATTAGAAAACAACTCCCTGTATGTCGTATATGTTACTTTGGTCTGTATGTATATTTATTTGCCTCCATATACTGATGACATGCTAAATAAAATATCCTGTCCTGTCTGTCAACAGACAAAACTGTATCCTGGCAGACGAGATGGGTCTGGGGAAGACCATTCAGAGCATTACATTCCTGAACGAGATTTTCCAGTACGGTATCCGTGGTCCCTTCTTGGTTATTGTGCCTCTGTCTACATTGGGCAACTGGCAACGAGAATTTGAGACTTGGACCGACATGAACGCTGTAGTTTACCATGGACCGTGAGTTGTTGCTGTTGCTCTTACTGTTGGACTGTACTCGTAAAGAAAGAAACGGGGCTAGAGGACATACATGGATTGGATTGTTGGTTTGGTTGCAGTGTGTTAAAGTGTATGTGTCCATGAATCTATGGCAGTAGTCTCTGATTTTATATGAAATTACTCTGTGGTACTTGTCTTATTGTGGAGATGCGCTGGTGAGGGTGTTAAACAGGAACGTGCATGCACACAGTACAGTTGCATACAAGATAACAC
The DNA here is from genome assembly GCA_033310375.1 of Conus canariensis. NCBI lineage: Eukaryota > Metazoa > Mollusca > Gastropoda > Neogastropoda > Conidae > Conus > Conus canariensis. The sequence continues at coordinate 35,482,788 of CM065725.1, forward strand.
ATGCGCTCTTAACACATACAAACACTCACGGGGACACGTACACTCGCATATGCGCACACACAAGTGTGCACACACGTACACACTCGCACACGCACACACACATGCACATTTATGTATGGATATGCACACACATATTCACGAATACACCTAAGAAGGTCAAAATACTAATGACCATGGTAGGAATAATACTGTATACACTGAATCCTAACTCCACAGAAGTTTATTTTATTCTAAAGATGTGCGTATAATGTGGGCACTTCATTTTAGCATGATTTGTGAGAGTGATGTGGCAAGCCATGATTTTTTTGTTTGTTTTTCAGATCAAACTGCAGAACTATTATTCAAGATTATGAACTCTTCTACAAAGATGAAGATGTGAGTGTTTAATTACCTCATGGTAGTTTTATTGCTTTGTCGTCAACTGTACTGTGTCAAATATAGAGAGGGAACAGATGTTTAATAACGTTGTTAGTTCAGTTTCCTGCATCATAGTGGCTTGAGACTTGGTCTTTGGTTATAGATCAGACTTTAGACACATCATTAATGGACCCAAGACCGTGGCTGTGCACAGCTTCATTTATTTACTTCAGATTTATTTACTTCAGATCCATGTAACTAAACAGAAGTACTTTGAAATAGCATATCAGGGCATGACCGTAATTTGTTTTCAGTGGTATATGTTTAATGCTTGTGTATATATTTTTTTTCCCAGTTTACAATCCTTGTTTTGCAATAGAGCACCAACCACAAATGAAATTTCTCTTCAGTGATCATTTGCAGTTCAATCCGAGCCAATCCTTGTGTATGCATGAAGTTTCTAATAGTCGAATTTGTTGGATTATTCCCACCAACTTCCAACAAGCATGATAATAGTTACCATGAAAATGTACAGTTGATAGATGTTTTAACTGAAAAAAAACAACTAGTTTTTATACTATTTACCAAGCACTGTGTATGTGGTTTTTTTTTCAGGTCAGAAGATTCCAGATATTTACAGGTTTGATGCACTCATAACAACGTACGAGATCATCCTTGCGGATATAGAGCTGCTAACAACCATCGAATGGCGTTGTTGCATCATTGATGAAGCACATCGTCTGAAGAACAAGAACTGCCGATTGTTAGAGGGTCTTCGTTTGTTTGAAGTTGTGAGTATTTTTACTATTTATGATTTTCAGCTTGGACACCATTCAAGCATTAGCTCACACTGATGGCTGACTAAACAGTCTGCCAGAAAGAGAGATTGGTAGATATCCCTTCAAAAATTTTGATTCCATAATTTATGACAAGAAATTATGATTTTGCGATTTGGTGCTGTGTAGTGGACCATGTCAAATTGCTGCACACTCTGTAAGGTCAAAGATGCCTTTGCTTCCACCCCCAGTCCTTACCCAAATCCCCTTTCCCCTACAAGCCAGATGAATCTTAAGACAATCAGCACTTTTTCGCCGTCTTGCAAGTGTTATTTCTAATGTCCATGTACAACTGAGTGGGTCACCACTTGGTTTTCTTGCTCTATGTAGCAACTTGGTTTTGGCTTGACAGTGCCAGTGAACTGCTGTTTTCCACCATTTTGTGTGCGATTTGTTTCTGTTGCTGTAGTATTATTTTTTCGGAGGATGTTGTTTGTTCTATCTTTTTTTTTCGAAAAATGGAGTATGGGGAGATACTTTGTTTGGGGAAATAATTTTGAAAGAAAAACTTCATAAATATTGAGGTAGTCTCTCTTTGCTGTAGGGCTTTGAAGACTGTGCATCAGGAATTCGGAATAAAGGTTCTGCATTGACACTTGTTTAGTTTTTATCCTTATTCTTGTAGTAGAGTTTGTTCTTGACACTGTAATGTTGTTGCAGGAGCATCGGGTACTTCTGACAGGAACACCTCTGCAGAACAACACTGAGGAGTTGTTCAGTCTTCTTAACTTCCTCAATCCCAGCAAGTTTTCCTCCTCAGCTGCTTTCTTGGAAGAATTTGGTACCCTCAAGACTGAATCCCAGGTGGATAAATTGAAAGAGGTCAGTCAGCGATAGCAGTTTCTGGTGGAGTGAGACTTGTGAGGATGTCATTTTTTTTTTTTGAAAAGTGAGGGAGGGAGGGGATCTTTTGAATGTTATATCTTTTGTTGTTTTGATAGTATGGATATAGAACATTACTGAAAACTGAAAGCAAATATGAAGCCAATTGCCATAGTGCCATGATCAGGGTTATGGGCCGTGAGGTTGTGTTGGTTCCAATCAAAGACATATATTTGTAGGATATTTGCAGTCCTATTAGAGACATTTACTTGTAGGATTTTACAGCCATGGCTGTCTCCTACCCAGGGTTGAATGCTGTGGACTTGAATTCAGGGATGCAGGTTTTCCAGCATAAACAGAAATGTTATTCAAATAAAAAACAACAACACCCAAAGCATTTTACAGAAGCGCTAGTTGACGTAATGTGTGTTTTTTACGTCATTAATCCCCCCCACCCCCCTCATTACTGTATGATAAATAGTGATGCCTGGGTGAAGTCTTGAGATTCAGTGAAATGTTGCTATTGCATAAACAGAAATGTTACTATTGAAAATAGTTTTACAATAATCTGGCCAAATAATTGCCTTACCCGTACTTCGTAAGGAACATGGCCATAATATCAGGATCCCTTTGAAAATTGAATAGGAATAGCAGGGAGCTAACCTCACCTCCATACCCATGTAGGCAGTAAGAGTGATCACCCTATGTGAGTTCTCTTCATTGTGCGTTATTCAAACATAGTTCAGTTTGCACCTTTTCCTGGCGAAGCAGGGAGATGGGAGGGTGTCCTAGGACTGGTTGCTGAAGGATCCCCAAAACAACATTATGCTCTATGTTCTGTGTGCGAAAGATCGCTGCATTTAGCGTCTATGGGCGAGAACGTCCTCAAAAAACACACACTCATGCTGACTGATGGCCACAAAGCGCATGGCTCGGTATCTTAAATTCTAGCGCGTTCGTGTACCTGTCTTTTCAAGCAGACGGGTAGGGAGAGTGGCACTAGTTCAACCTCTACACAGACCCCTCCACTCGGGCTGTCGCCCTTTGAGAACCCTCATAACTCGGGAGTGTGGGATGCACAGTCTCCACATCAACGTCCTGGAATTGGAAGCAGTCAGGCTTGCCCTCTCCCGCTTCCAACCCCAGGTCTCGCACCGACTTGTTCTCCTGCCCATGGGCAACACTTCAGTGCCTTGTTATGTCGACAAAAAAAAAAAAAAAAAAGGGGGGGGGGGGGGGGGGGCTCGCTCCCTCAGCCTCTCCCTCCGAATAGAGGCCCTCCTCCGCTGGTGCCACGTGCGGGGAATCACCCTCTGCGTGAGACACATAGCGGGGACCCTCCTTCACACGGAAGGGATCCTCAGCAGGCTAACCCTCAGCCCAGTGGGGAACAGTGTTCAGGCCCAGGGTCGCTCACCCTTCCCTGGTCCGGCCTCAACATAGGCCTTCCCTCCATTCCCAATCCTCCACAGGGTGAGCCTTTTTCCAGGGGAGAGATGGCCTCCTGATGCTCAACTCTGTTCCTCCATCTGGCCTTCCAAATTTCAGATAGGCAGTTTCTATCTAACCTATCTACTTCATTTAGGCTCTCGGCTGGCTCCATTCGGGGCTACTGGGAACCCCCGCGCCCCAGGCGCTCCTCCCAGTCCTATCTCTAGATGCTTCCAAGACGGGCAGATTGGCCTACGCCCAGGCGTATAAGGATCTCCCAGTCTTATCTCCCCATGCCCATGAGGGCAGGGCGCTGGCCACTTCCACAGCGATCCAGCGCTCTGTCCTCTTGCACCACATCCTGGAGGCAGCCTACTTGCATCGGGAAAATCCCTTCATAAACTTTTATTTAAAGGATGTCCGCATGTCCAGGGCTGATGGTTCTGGGGACTCCTTTTGCGGCTAACGCAGCACGGCTGTTCAGAGCAAGCCACTTAGTTTTGAGAGGCAGGGGAGTTTACAGCTCTCCCACAGCTGCAGAGGCCAAGCCGTGAATGCAGGTCAGGGAAAGGGGTGTTTTCTGCAGGCTGCTCCCCACCAGCCAGCTAACCGTGCCGTACTCGGCGAACTGAATGTCATTTGTGTAAAGCCGGTCTGGCAACAATGTGTTAGGCATTGCTTAGCGGCCATTACAAGTGGGGCTGTTAGTTTGACAGTTAGTGGTCGTCATGAAAAATGTAATATATCTGTGCTTTTGAGATGACTGAATAGGCGAATTCCCAACAATTCTTTTAATACCAAACTCGACTAGGTTTATTTTCCTGTAGATAATGTAGATACGGCATGAAAGCTTGTACACAAGCGGTCAGGCGATATTCAAACAATGACAACACACACACAACTGTGCAAAAATGATGTCATCACTTTCTGGGAACTTAATTTTCCCTAGTGAACTAGTACACAAGTTTGATACATGCCTCTGCTCGGACTACAACAACAAAAATGTTGGGTCAGAAATATGTAAGCCTTGTTTGTTCGGCCCTTTAACTAAGTGTCTCGCATTGGACGGAAAAATAAAGCTGTGGCAGCCATATCTATTCCTCTGCTAACCCCAAGAACCATTAGGGCACTAAGCCCTCCTCCAGTTCCTTTGAATTCTGCTATGGTCTGACATGGTAAAGTATATGACGCCAAAATGGGGGAATTTGTATTATACTCCCTGTTCGGCTAGTATACTTGCCATGTCAGACTCTAATGCCCTCCCTACCTTCCCCACTAGCGCTATGGTTCTCGGGGCTACCTTGCGCATAGGCCTCGTTGAATGAGGAACAGGAAGTTTACACCGGCTTCTCCCTGCCGGAAGTAAGGTGGGCGTCACGTGATGGTCTTGTTAACTGCATTAGCCACAAAAAGCTCGGCCTGGCAGAGCTGACTAACTGCCGTGGAATGCTATGGTCTGACATGGTAAGTGTACTAGCCAAACAGGGAGTATAATACAAACTCCCCATTTTATTAAGAAAATTCTTCTCGTATATACCCGTCCAAAACAACAACAAAAAAGTCAGTATCAAAAAGGATGGTGGGAAGCGTGCTTACCTGAACAGGGAAGACGCTGATCCCTCACAAGAGTGTTGCAGTTCCCCAGTCCCAAAGCTGGGCATCAGCAGCCACAAGGGACCTACTCAGTTGTCTTCCGTGTCTAGTCAGGAGGTGAAAGGAATAGTCCCCACTCTCCCTCAAGAGAATGCCACAAAGTGATACACAGTTTCAGTGCCTCATGGAGAAAAGAATTCTGATGCACAAAGTCGGAAAATGAGACGCCCCCCTCTCAAGACATTAGGAAAGAGAATACATGTAGTGCCATTCAAAAGACCCATCAAACACATACCAAATGAACACAAATGGCAGCTTCAACAAGGCACACAGTAGCAAATGTGCTATAACTACAAATTGCACATAGTGATGGCGCTGACTGGTCAAGTCGGTCAAAACAGAAAGGGCCGTTAAGAAATCGGTAGGAGGATGTAGCAGCTTAGGCCACTACTATTCCCTTCAAGCACTCAAATTCTGTGTTATCTTCAACCATGTCATAAAAGCAGAACCTTCCAAATATTGATTATGACTTCCAGCAAATATTGATTGTGACTTCCAGCCTGCTGCCCCTTTGAAAAGTAAGGGAGAAAGAGGCTTCTTTTTCAGAAGCAAATAAGTTTGAAAGGTTAACTTGTGAGGATCTATGAGCTCAAAGAAAAAACAAAAGCAAACAAAAAAAGAACAAACAAAATCCACAAATTCTGAAGAGACGGGCGGGTGGGGGTAGGGGTGCTTCTTTGCCAAGGAAGAGGAGAAGACGGTGATTGAACATGGTGTAGTGATGTGAACTCACTAAGGGTGATCACTCTTACTGCCAAACTTGGTATGGGAGTGAGATTAGCTCCGTGCTCTCCCAATTTTGTTTTTTTTTGTTTGTTTGTTTGTTTTGAATCCTGATAGTATGGTGATGTTCCACACCAAGTTTGGAAAAGGTATATGTCTGGACAGTTGAGTATGAGAAAAAGAAAATCTGGAATAGAATAACCCCCCCAAAAAAAAAAAAAAAAAGTGCTGTGTTCTATTAGTGGGCGAGATTGTGTCTAGCTTTTATCCAGATTGACTAGATGTTGTATTTTCTTGTTCCTAGGAATATGAGGAAAAGCAGCGTTCTGTTGTTTATAAGCTTATAGAATTTTTTTATGTTTAACATGATAGGAAAAGATTTGAAGTATCTTGAAAGAAATAGTGGTGGCTTTTCTTATTATTGATTCACTTTTTAGTACAAAATCTTGCATAAAATGAGAAAAACCTCTACAGGTGGAAAGGAAAAAAAAACAAACTTTCCAGCTATGTGATCCCAAAGCTCAGGATAATATGAAGTATTATTTACCAGTAAAGAAGTTATTGCTACAGATGTGATCCAACGACTTTTTTGCGAATCTCCAGATCTTGAAACCCATGATGTTGCGGCGCTTGAAAGAAGATGTTGAAAAGAATCTTGCTCCAAAAGAGGAGACTATCATTGAGGTATGTTTCTTTTGTTGTTGGGTTTTTGTTGTTGTTGTTTGGGTTTTTTGTTTGTTTTGAGTGAGTGGAACAGAATGATGAAAATTATGTGGATCTGGTTGGTTGGTTGTTTTTTTTTTTTGGTTTTAACCCATTTCAATTTTTATAAGTCCAGTCCTGAGCTGAGAGCCCTAGGTGCTTTTCAGGCCTGTGATCTGAGTCTTTTGTGTGCTGGTCTGGTTCAGGTTCCTATCGTTAATTGTTTTTCATTGATTTGCATTTGATTGTATGGTTCTATGGCTGGAGTCAAAAGAAGTTTTCTATAAAATGATGCAAAAACTCAACAATTGAAAAGCAGCATCTTCACTTGAAAGTGAAAATTTATCAGTGAAAATGACATTGTCCTGTTAACCGTTACTTTTACTGTGTTAAAGAGTGACTTATAATGCATGGCATAAAGTTGATAAAATATTTTTCCTTTCATTGGTAGAACAAATTCTTGATCCGAGCCCAGATATGTTAGTTATATTAGATTTTATGAACCAAGTTGGTCGCACAAAAATGCCAAGTTTGTTGAAGTAGGAATCCATGCAGTAACTAGTGTGATTTGTCTTCTTAGTTTACCATTATGTTGATTGTGAAGTGAAGTGCCACTGAAAATGCTGTCGTGCCAGACTTGTCATGTCATATATACTGTATGAGTGTTACACCTAAATTTGGAATACTGTCCTGTAAATGTCAAAATGCTACACTTTGTGCTTTTGAGACCTTGGCAGCTCTGTATTTACTTTTTTTTGCAGATCTGGCTTAAGTTTGTCACCTGTAAGGTCTTGTGACATGGGCACCATTGACTTCTTTATAAACAAAAGCGAAAAAGAAATGGTGGTGCTGTGATGTCCACATGTCAACTTTAAAACATTATATGGTGTCTTTGGCAGGTGGAGCTGACCAACATCCAGAAGAAATACTACCGTGCCATCCTGGAACGCAACTTCCAGTTTCTGTCCAAAGGTGGCACTACCAACATGCCGAGCTTGATGAACACCATGATGGAACTTCGCAAGTGCTGCAACCATCCCTACCTCATTAATGGTCTGTATCCCTACCTACTTTTTGTACATGGGTGTGAGTTTCATTGTCAAACGAAATTGTCAGGTTGAATAATTTGCGAAATAGATGGTTTGGTTTTTATACACCAAAATTTGTCAAATTTCTGTAAGATATGACCAGTTCTGTACATTTAGATATGGAATGTAACTAGGAAGAATCTGGTAAATAATCTGGTTTGCTTTTTTCTTCTTCCTCCACTTTTTTGTACCTTTTTATTTTAAAATACACTGGTGCATGACTTATCTGGTGTAAATTGTTAGTTTTGAATGTACAGATTTTGTGGTAGAATTCCTGATGAGAGATATGATATTTTGTGATGCAGCCCTAAGCACATTGCAATTAAAGAAAAAGTTTATACCAAATCAAGTTTTCTCTGCTGTGTAAAGGGAGATAATTCTTCTGTTGGCAGTATTGGCATGATGCGGAGCATTGTCTGTGACGCTTCTTGAAGCCTTGTACTAATTTTGCATAATCAGCTTAAAAAAAGAAGAAGAAATTTGAACCCATGTTATTGATGGGCAGAGCCTTGGATTGAAACCACAAATTAAGGAAGGAACAATTATTTAAAAAACATTACAGCTTTGGTCATACGGTATACAGGGAAACGTAGCACTTCTATGCTGGCAAAGTGGAAATACTAAGTCTTTAACAGCAGTAAAGTATCTGTCAAATAAGGTTGCAAATCAGTTCCAATTCGATAACGATATCGCATTTTGACTGGGCAGTGGTGCTTATAAAAAGTCAGGTTCACTTTTTAACAGTGCATCTGCAAAAGAAAATGTATTCTAAAAACTAAAACACATTTAGAATATGCTTAAGCTAAGGTCAGTAAGGCTCTATGAATGCTGTGGATGCCACTCCTAGAAGCTACACTACCTGTTTGAAGGGATGCATTTGTTTTGAGACCATCTGTTTGATGTGCCCGACTGTTGGCAGGTGCTGAAGAACAAATACTGGGTGAGCAGGAAGCGCGGGGTGACCCAGAACAGTTGCTGGCAGCCTTGGTCAGTTCCTCAGGAAAGATGGTGCTGATGGACAAGCTGCTTCCCCGACTGAAGCAGGATGGCCACAAGGTTCTCATCTTCTCTCAGATGATCCGTGTGCTGGACATCATTGAGGACTACCTGGTCCATAAGAAGTAAGTTACCACTGACTGGTTGACTGGTTTTCCTTCTTTTATTCCTGCCAGAGGACTGAAAAAAGATAAAAAAAAAAAAAAAAAAAAGTTTGTGAATTTCTTTCAGCTCAGATACCCAGTTGACCGACTCTAGAGCAGTTCATGTTCTTCAAGTGTACAAAATCATTATGCAGAAATAATTTATTGCAAAGTTTTGAAGAAAGTCAGTGGATTTGAACTGAAAATTTGAGCATTTGTTGTGCAGCTGGAGTATTGATTGATGTGTGAACTGCTGTTGTTTACAGACACCTGTATGAAAGGCTGGATGGTCGTATCAGGGGCAGTCTTCGTCAGGAGGCCATTGACAGATTTTCTAAAGCAGGTAGGCCATTGACAGATACTCTAAACCAGGCAGTTTATAGTGCAACCAAAAACATCTGGTCAAGACACAACAATGCACGTAATAAATCATGTACAAGCTTGTGAACTGTAAAAAAGCTTTCCTGTGTGAGTTAGATGGTTACCACTGCTGCCCATCATTCCAAGGTCTTACAGGGACTGTCAAAAGGAATTTGATGTACAATGTGAAAATTGCCTGTGTAAGATCAGCTCAGAACCATCTTTACATCTGATTGTTACTTATAACTGCAGTAACTTCTTTGAGCTGACCATACTATAGTAAAGAATGAGGAGAGAGGAAATGGGTGTCTCAAGTATAGAGTGATGTGTTTTGAAGGAATCCAATGAAATCAAGTGTTCTGATCTGTGATACGTAGTATTTTTCACAGCTGTATTTTGTTACTTTAATATGAAAATGACCAATTCCAACCACATCAGTTGCCAGTAATGTCTGTTAGGTTTACAGATTTATGTGAAACACACACACACACACACACACACACACACACACACACACACACACACACACACACACACACACCATTTACCCTTACATCCTGCCCCCAGCCCCTCACGTCTCATGCATGCACATACACTCACATGTAGGTGTAAGTGTATAATTTTCTTGTGATTGTCCTTTTTTTTTTTCTTTTCAATTTTCCAGGTGATGATGACACTGTCAGTATTGAATATATCACTGATTTTACTTTTTTCAGATTCTGATCGCTTTGTTTTCCTGCTGTGTACTCGAGCTGGAGGTTTGGGTATTAACTTGACTGCAGCAGACACCGTTGTCATCTACGACTCTGACTGGAACCCACAGAATGATCTGCAGGTAGGTGTCTGCATATATCATGACTTGTTTCATTTATATATTTCAAAGAATCGTGGAACACTTTTAAAACATAGTTCATCTTCCAGTTCTTTTCAGTTCTGTCTTGTGTCCTAGTTAGTACTTCCAGTATTAAGTGTTTAGTAGAAGCACACTAAGAGAATGCTGTTTGAGATCATGGTATTTGATTAATTTACTGTGGACTGTGGCTGGCAGCTTTATCGTAACTACATAGTCATCAGTTAAAGTGCCCACTTTGGGTAAGTTATGCTCAGGATCCCACTGATCAGGCTATAAGGAATACCAGCAGAAATCGTTTGAAAGGAGAAGCAGGATTTTAGGTGAAAAGGGAACAAACTTGAACATCAGACTGCTGATAAAAATGTATGGCATGAAAGTTTGTGGCAGGTCATGGGGAACTCTTTTACTTTGTGAACAGCCTTGTCCCAAGTCATTGCAGCTTTCTACACAGAAACAAACGGTACATTGGTCTTAAAAAACACAACTAGAAATTTCTTCAGAACAACATGACTGTGTGCTGTGGTGTTTCCTTTCTCCCACTCTCTTGAACAACTGATTGAATGTGTTTAAAAAAAAAAAGAATTCTTTTTGTCATCAAGTGTGCTAGAGCATGCCTTATGGCAGTCTTAGGGTTTGCTGCTGACAGTGCCATGTTAGGAAGCAGTGATGCTGAATCCCCTGGAACTTGCCACTGGATTTGAAGAGGCATCACACACACACACGGAATGGAAATAACTTGTGTCACTGGTGATAACAATCTCCCTGTATGGATGCTAGATTGGGACACAGGAAAAGTGTTTAAGATGAAAACAGATAGATTGTCTGCATCTCATGCTTGGAACTGTGCAGTTAAAAAAATTGTCACATGCAGTGGCAAAAAAAAGACCTCCTCTCAAAGTTATTAAATGGTGTGAGATGCTCAGATGCTGGCATATCTTGCGTTGACCCACTGCCCAAGACCTCGCAAGGTGGACATATGTGAGACACGTTTCAAACTCTAACAGTAATGATAATTATAATGGTACTGACAGAAGAAGAGGAATGTGAGGACAGTTATAGTAAGTAGTATGGTAGCAATGATGATGATAATAATGAGGAGGAGGAGGATATTAAGATAGACTCTAAGAAATATACCAGTGGGTATAATGATAATCATAACCATAGCCTGTGTGGCATATAGAAAATCTTCAGTGGATAATGTAAAGAATAAGACTGGTTCCAACACTTCTGTTCAGTGGTATGCGAAGGACAGTCATACACATCCATACAACTGGCTGTCATGGAACAATGAAAGCTATAAAAATTAAGAGGTGAGTTAGAGAGGTAGAGTTTAGTATGTTGCCGGCACAGTGTGCTGCTGCATGATCATTAAAGTTGTATGAAAAGTAACATTGTGTTGGCAGGCCCAAGCTCGATGTCATCGCATTGGTCAGAACAAAGCAGTGAAGGTGTATCGTCTGATCACCCGCAACTCCTACGAGCGGGAGATGTTTGACAAGGCTTCACTCAAGCTGGGGCTGGACAAAGCAGTGCTACAGTCAATGAGTGCAGGGGAAAAGTCTGTCAACCCTGTAAGTTCCAGTTAGCTGTTAATTCCTGCTTTCTTTCTTTTTTTTTTCCCTTTTTTTTTCCCCTGGTTTCTTTCTCTGCCCTCAGTTTTTTTTATCTCCACGTTTGCTCTCTGCTCGATTCTTTTTGTTCTCAGAGTTGCCAACTCTTCTGTCAATGATTGGCCACCTGATTGCTCTTCATTTCTTTGTTCTATTGGGGGAGGGGGGGGGGGGGGGGTATGTAAATTGTAAACTGTCATTTTAAGAAGCCAGCATCTTGAACTTATTTGCGTGGATGCTTACAAAATAAACGACATATTTTTTATCCTTTAACAGCCAGGTTAGTTAGAGCTACACTGTCCTAAAATAACAGAATTAATTTTGTAGAGCTACAGCATTTGAGGGTTTTTTTTTTTTTTTTTTTTTTTTTTTTTTTTTTGATTTTTTAAGTCATAGTAAGTCTGGATCTCCAGATAGCTCCCAAGTCTTGTTAATTTTTAAAAACTCTGGTGGCAGATGTAGTTTGATGTGCGTGTGTATGTGTGTTATTGATGTTTATAACTAACCATTAACTCAATCGAGTCTTGTCAGAAGGGGTTTCCTGACACTGTTCACATCGCTTGAAGGCGTGTCGGACGCATACTTCCGGCAGAGTTTGACGATGTTTACATCATACCGCCTTTTATTAAAAGGCAATAAATCTCATTTAAGGGACAGTTAAGGGCCTTTTTTTGCAGTGCTTACCTTAGACCATTCTTCACTTATTTTGTAGTAGTTTTATACTGATTTGAATTGTCCTACTCTGAGTTCCCGCGATCACACGATTTTGAACATGATCACACGATTTTGAGTGGATCAAGCATTTTGTGGTCAAATTCTTGTGTTTTATACAGTTATCATAAATATACTATTCTCTGTAGGTCATACCAAGTGCTCAGAAGTGTAATTGAACTTGTGTGGGAGGATAGAGAGCATGAAGAAGTGGATTACAGTGTGCACAAAAAGTTTTTGTTTTTCTGCAAATGTGTATCATTTTGGATTACTTACATCATCGGAACTGTGTGGATTCCTCACTGAAGGAAGCATTTTTGATAAATATATTGTTTCTTCTATCTATGGTGTATGTTTCATGCTCCTAGGTGAAGTGGTTGATTTTTTATGGTTTTTTGAAAATTGCTAAAAACTGTGTGATCTGAGGGACAAACTGGTCCATTTTGGCTGTGACTTGATGGAGTTAAGGTAATTCACCTGCACTGAGACAACTGTTGCGCATCCACACCAACTCGCCCCAGATAGGTTACCCAAGGCATTCTAAACCGGTCTGAATGGACTTCTTCATATAGTTCACAGTAATGTGTGACTCAGTTATTTAACTCATTGCCGCCTCGTCGATCACCTGGCGGGCAACGGGTTGAGTGCTTCGCACTGACGCGTCAAGCGCCAGGTGATCGACGATTTACTCGAATTTTCACATGCAGCTGTGCGGTCTAAGGGAAACAATCTTGGTATCTACAGAAAGCTGAGGATGTCCTCTATTAGGTGGTACTCTCCCTTGGTGTATATCGCGTTTAATTCTACTTTTTCGCTCATATTATGGGATAGCTGGAGATAACTCTGGCTGCCCGTGTTCATCATGTTGTCGGCACTGAAGCGTCGGCGAGTGGTAGCGAACAGAAACATCTTATTTCAAGAAGTAATTGAAAGAATAATGGAAGAATGATCAAATGAAGAACTGGAACTGTTTTCCGAACTTGTCAAACTTTTCCAAACTTGCCGAATCGGACAGAGAGGATATGAGTGACGATGGTGAGTTGCACATACCAAATGATGATGAAATTTTTGCAATTTTTTCTTCAGATATGTGACAGCAGCTCTCTGTTTGAGGTTTAGACCAAGCACACAGCTGTGTGTGTGAAAGATACATTGTTTTTATGTGTTTGCTGCACATTGTGTTGACTGCAGTTATGATCATATTGATTTTTCATCCATACTTTCGTGGAGAAAAAGTTTTTGCTGATAGCTGTTTGCCTACACTTTTCAAACCAGTGGCGAGTGAAGTGTGTACTGAGCACAGGACTGTAGTATTTTTTTTCTTAAAAGAACGTGCTTTGAAGTTTTCAAAAACATAATATTTATTGTTGTATTCGGTTTGGTTCTGTCTGTATATTTTTTGTAAAAATACCGAAAATAGTGCGTCTCAGCATGTCACGGTTGTGGCAGAAAGTTACGTCTGCATTGAGTTAAGAGCATTAGTCCTTTACATCATCCAGTCATTTTTAATGTACTGACACAGGCCACCCTTCAACTTTCAGCGGAATTTATTATCCCAGTGTAAACTACCCTCTGCCCATATGAAATTTATTTTCCTTGAGCATCCTCCTTACACACACACACACACACACACACACACAGAGGCAAAGGAAAGAAAAAATCAGGAATCTTCTGTCATTTGAATTGTTATAACACTTTAGACTCACCTGATGGTCAGCATTTGCCCACAACTTGCTTCCACTGACTTATTGTCGTCTCCCAGTTAGCTGTTAAATAAAAGCATTCTCTGTCAAAAGCTCCCAGTTGTCATTCCTGGTTTTTAATACCACTCGCCCATTATTTCAAAGCGAAATGGAACCAGAGATGTCTTGGCTGAAGAAAATATGTATAAGACAATCCATGAAAACTTTCATAAAGAATGTATGCAAAGTACCTATGTTGCTGGTAAATTCACTGTCAGCCAGTTTCACGCTGTCAGCACCGTTTGCTGTCCAGACATGAAAGAAAAGAAAAATTGTAACCTTTGCAATAGTCTGTAAGGTTTGCGTATTTGGATGTAAGACATGTACCATCTGGACCGAGTATTCCCTCAACTTTTGGATATTCCCTTCTGGTTATTGAATGTATTCTCTCTATGCCATTTGGGGATTGCCAGGTTGGTGTACTGTCACCATTGCTTATTGCTGTTAGTCACACTCAGTATTAGGTGATCGAAAACTTTTCTTTTTTAGTTTATTTAGAAGGGAATACAAATGTGTGTTGTAAGAATTGAATCTACCAGGTCAAACAAAATGCCTTATCGTAAGCACTAAGCCAGTATTGGCTCTTATTGACGTACAAACACACAGGATTGTTACATGTGTCCAAAATCCTGCCCTACCTCCAATTCATCTGGAACCTGTCTGTGAGAATTTTATTCCCCTTTCTTTTTTTTTCTTTTTTTTTTTTTCTTAAATGAATAATTATTCTGTGTGTGACGTCGGAATACCATGCTATGGAGAGTTAAGATAAAAGTATAAAAGATCAGGGAATGGATGATATTGTCTTGTTTGCTGCTCTTATTAGTCTCCACATACATGCACCACACACAGTTCACTCACAAATTTACATACTCGTAAGACATGCATGAATGCTCTCATAGACTGACACACATCACACACGTGAAAGGTTTCGAACCTACATGGATATTGTAGAGGTTCAGTTTTTAAGTATGAGTTAATCCTCACCTGATATTTGCTTACTATGACTAGCAACATTCCAGTCCGTTTACATACATGCAAGCTCTCTCACAAGCATTATCCTCTGTCTAAGGCACACTAGCTGTGTAAAGAGCTAGCTGTGTAAGAAACAGGAGGAAGAGTAATAAGGGAGCCATGCCAGATCCTGCAGATCTCCATTCTGTTTGGTGTTTGGGCGCTTCCCTACAAGTCTTATCTGCAAGATGCAGTTACGTTTCTCATAATAGCTCTAGGTGGTTTCTGTCCCATCCTCTCTGTCTCTAAGACACACACACACACACACACACACACACACCACACACACCCATATTCATAAACATATACACCCACTTGTTCACTCATACATGCTTTCTTGCCATGATACGGTAAGTAGTTAGCATTGTAAGAATCTGAAGGAAGAGTGATATCGGATCCAATTTGTAAATTATTGTAGGTTTGTATTTGTTGGCATTGCTGGTTGGAATTTTGATTGATAATTGAGTGTGTTGCCCATTGTGAACACAGACCAGTCAGATGACGAAGAAGGAGGTGGAAGACCTGCTGAAGAAAGGGGCCTATGGGGCTCTGATGGAAGACGACAATGCTGGCGACAAGTTCTGTGAAGAGGACATTGACCTCATCCTCCAGCGCAGAACTAAGGTTATCCAGATAGAGAGTGAAGGCAAAGGCTCTACATTTGCAAAGGTCAGTTTGTTGTTGTGGTCTTCCTTCTCCCAAAAACATAAAGGGGAAAACAAATGAACATATGTTAATTGTTGATAACATAAAATGTTCATGTTGGTTCTACCTGCAGAATGCTTTGTTTGCATATTTACTGTGCACATGTAGCCTTTTCAGCTAACTTTCAATAATAAAGGTGTGAACATTTCAGACAGCTCAGATCAAACTTGACAGCCTAGAGGTGAGATCAGAGAACATACTAATGCTGTACAAAATTGCCAAAAACTTTGTGAAAAGAACGATACCAAACAGAAACGAGACAGAAACAGCAGTAAACACTTCAGCCCATCTGATGGGGTGTGTTCACAAGAGAAGAGGAACACCTTATGAAAAGGAGTAGGTTTGAAGTGATGAATAAACAACCTCTATTCAAGGCACACTAGCTTGGTGAATAGCTAGCTGTGTAGAAGATGAGGAAGAACAAACCAGGGAGCCATGCCAGGTCCTGCAGATCCTCATTCTGTGTGGATTTTGGGCGCTTCCCTACAACCATTTTTCTATTGTGATAAGTGTAGAAATTCAGTGTTTTATCAACCTCTTTGCAGGGCACACTAACTGAATGAGTAACTAGCTGTCTAAAAGACAAGAACAAAGCAGGGAGCCAGACAGATCAGTGTGGAGTTTGGGTGCTTCCCTACAACAGCTTTTATTATTTGACGGACATCCAACATATCGGTTTCATCAACCGCTTTTGAAGGCACACTTACCATAAGAGCAGCTAGCTGCGTAAAGATAAGCAAGAATAAAGCAAGGAGTCATGCCAGGTCCAGCAGATTTTTGTTCTTGGTGGACATTGGGTGCTTCCATGCAGTAAGTTCTGTTACAGTCAGATGGGCACAGAAACCAAAGTCGTCAGTTTTATCATCAGTTTCATCAAGCTCTTTCAGCGCTCGATTAGCAGTATGGCCAGCTGTGTAGAAGATCAGGAAGAGCAAAACGGGGAGTTACGTCAGGTCCTGCAGATCAGTGGAGTTTCAGCGCGTACAATCAGTTTGGTATTAACCCAATGCCTACCAGATCGACCGCGAGATTTCCTCTATCTGAATACCAGATCGACCGAGATCGACGGCTGAATACTAGGTCAACGACTTTCGCTTTCACCTTCGCTTATCCCAGACTGCAATCGCGACAGAAGAGTCTTCCTGTACAGAAGTTTCTGGACGCCATTTTGTTTTTGTTGCATGAGTTTCGGTGGAGTAGTTTCGCTGCTGTGAATTTTCAAAGTTCGGCTTTTTTTTGCGAAGATTTTCTGGGAAAATGGCGGAGCAAGTAACTGTGCAACTTGCAGAATTCATTTTCTGAAGTAATATTGATGAAGAGAGCATATTTACGGGCTACACTCTTGAAGAAGATTTGAAGCGAGACGATTCGGATGTCGATCTTGACCTAGTTATAAATAAAGATCGACTGGTGACTGATTTTGAGCCCCAGCCCCCCCCCCCCCCCCCCCCCCCCCCCCCCCCCCAAAAATTCAAAAAAACAAAACTTGCTAGATATTCTTCAGTTGTTGACTAGAGTGGTTGGCTACAAGAAGTGAAGCCCCCAAAAAGTTTCCCTTGTTTTGATAGCCAGGAAACCGGGTCAGTCAGTGGGTGTGTCCCGTGATTTGCCTGTGGGAGCGTCACCTTTAGCCTTTTGATTTCATCAGAATTTTGGCCGACTTTCAACGAGAAACAAATGTATTTGCTGCACAAAAGCAGGCAGAAAAGAATTAACATAAACTCTGGCCTATAATGAAAACTGCCTGTTTATCAAAAAGCGAAGAGGAGACGCAGGGTTCATACGCCCCTTGAAGACCCTTGAAAACCCTTTAAATTTCAGCTGGGTCAAAAAGGCCCTTGAAAACCCTTGAAAACTGCAGATATGCCTACCATCCCTTGAAATCCCCTTTAAAATTGTTTTCGGACCAAATCTGACCGTAACATTTGAAGATGAATCGGAGAACAAACGCGAATGAGACTTCGGACATCGATTTTCGCCTTTTGAATCGTTTTGCGTGTCGTCTGCTTTCAAGCAAAGGGAAGCAATTCAATAGTTATCGTTTGCGCATGCGCAGTTCGACTTCCAACAAAGAGCGCCAAGCTCCCTCATCTTCCGGTGAAGTCCTGTTGCGCCTGTCATCATGCCTAAGGGAAATTGCGCATTTAATCGGTTGTGGTTACAGAAGGAAGAATATCGAAGCTGGATCACCGAATACAGAGACAACAAATGTGCGTTTTTCTGTAACGTGTGCAAAAAGACCGTGATGTTCGGGCAATGGGTGAATCGGCGGTTGCAAGTCATGGACAGGGAAAAAAACACGTGGAATTGGAAAAAGTGAGTAGGCCGGTCGTTAGTCTTACAGACTTCGTTCGGCAGTCATCAAATTCATCAACATCGGGTCAGACCCTTTCCTCAGCAAGAATCCTCAGCCAATCCACAATAACAGATGTGTCGAAAGCTGAAGTGTTGTGGACGATTCATGCCATCAACAATCATCACAGTTTCCGATCTGCTGAAGACAACGAGAAACTGTTTGCAACAATGTTTCCAGATTCCTCGATTGTGACGAAACTATCGGTGTGGGAAAACCAAAAGTAGATATCTTGCAACTTTGGCATTGCTCCTTTTTTTCTGTCAGAACTGGAAAAAAAGAGTGAAATCATGACTGAACATGTCCTGCTTTTTGACGAATCATTGAATAAGGACTTGAAACAGAAGCAGCTGGACATCCATGTCAGATACTGGTCCGGAAAGCAGATTGAAAGTTTTCATATTCTGTATTCTCAGTTTCTGTATATAGACTTCATTTTTTATTTTTTATATTCTCAGTTTCTGTATATAGAGTTCATTTTTTATTTTTTGTATATGATATTGAGCTTGGAAAAGACTACAGAAGAGTAATTACCTTATCATCATGGCTGGATTACATGTGTAAGGTAAATAATTATTCACTTTTTTTTTTTCAGTTGTACAGCTAAATTTGCCTCTTAAAAATTAAAATATCCCCTTCAGAAACCCTTGAATATTTTTCCTGTCAGAAAGTGGGAACCCTTGAGATGGACAAGAGGTACATCATCACCACAGTGTGTATGGGGGGGGGGGGGGGGGGGGGGGGGGGGGATTGCTCAGTGCACTTGTGCAAAAGCACATTTTTGCTGAATTCCTCATAATTTAAAGTCCAGTGTTCAGTAATCTGTTCTTGTTATTTTTTTTCCCTCAGTAGTTAGAAGACAGATCTTCTTGTATGTGATGCCTTCAGTTTAACAAAATTGTTGAAGTTTGGGTGTTTTTTTTCTTCACAACAAAAGTTGATTATTTAGTGTGCAGGCCATAAAGAATGACTTTATTTTGTTCCTGAAGGTTTCAGTACTTTGTTTAGACTTGGAATATCACTGTGTGCTCCTAATCCATAACATTCTGTGGGTACAGTGAATTTAGGGAAAATTGTTTTAGCACCGAGAACACTGAAGTAGAGTTAGTCTGTTCGTTTTTTTTTTTTTCCCTCGTGTAGCAATTCACTATTTTAAAAAAATGGCTGTTTTGGATGGAGTGATGTCTTTGAATTTTTTCATTACTTTTATAAGATAGAAAAGTTAAAAACAGATTTTTTATTGAGGTTTCTTTATGGCAAGTGTGTATGTGATGCGGAGTTACCTCTCTTGGCATGGTATTCACATAGTCCTATAGCACAAAGTCATGCCATAGACAGAGGGTTAAACTTGATGACCACAGAAATCCACCGTCTTTTTGTTTGCAGTCTTTCCTTTAATTTTTCTTAGCATATTTTGATGACTGGCATTTCAGTGCCTTTGGCACAAATGCGTGGATTTTATTTTATTTTTCTGTGAAAATCTGTGAATTGTTTGTTCTCAAGCTTACCTGTCATTGTTTGTTCTCAAGCTTACCTGTCGAATCAAATGCCGTATCTCCACTTGGTGTAGAACATCACCTTTTATCAGGGTTAGAAACAAAATAGGAGAGCATTGAGCTAACCTCGCCCCCCAATACCCAGTTAGGCTGTAAGAGTGATTGTCTACAGTTGTTTGAGTATTTTGCACTTCATTCAAATATAGTTCTGCTTTCTCATTTTCCTTGGTGATGGAACATGTCCCCCTTTGTTCTTAGGAGTTCGCACTGGTAGGCCCACTCAAGCAGCCTTTTTAAGCTTGCTTGAATTTCAAAGCCTCCATAAATCTTCATGATTGTCCGCCAGCTTTCTGTACTCTGAAGGTGATCACTCTAAAGAGCCTAACTGGGTATTGGTCGGGTACCTGGTCTCCCAGTCTTGTGTGTGGGTGGGTGTTTTCTGATGATACGGTGATGCTCCACTCCAAGTAGGGATAAAACATATATATGGTACAGGTAAGGATTTTGTAAAGTGCCAAACATGGTAAAATTCCTTTTTCTCAGAAAGAATTTTTTTTGTGTGTGGACTTCATTTTTTTTTTTTTTTTAATGATATTCAGAAGCTGTACGTTGACTGTCCTTAAGATTC
This sequence comes from Conus canariensis, assembly GCA_033310375.1. Lineage (NCBI taxonomy): Eukaryota > Metazoa > Mollusca > Gastropoda > Neogastropoda > Conidae > Conus > Conus canariensis. The sequence goes on from CM065725.1 coordinate 35,503,008, forward strand.
TCTCTCTCTCTTTCTCTCTCTTTTTGTTCATCACGTAGAATCCCTCTTGATTTTTGTACATGTGACTGTCTTTTATTCCACCACCATGGTAGCACATGCTATCTTTTAAGATGTTTTTAAGTGAAAGCCATGTGCATGTGTTCTTTTTTCATGTTTCCATCTCATTAGCACACAATGGTTTATTCTTCTCCAAAAACTGGAACCAAATCGGATGTGCATGCAAGACCTTTTCATGCATGCATACACATATGGGACCTTTGTCTGATCCAGCCTGGCTGTTTTGAGTTGGAAATGGAACTGCGGACCTTGAAACAAGTCTGATGTCTTTCCCACAAGACCAATCAGTTCCCTGACTTTAATGTGCTATTCTCTTATATCCATGATGGTTTTGATGCTTCCCAAGTCATGGCACTTAACATGTTTGTTATATTATGTCCAACAGATGGCAGTTGTTTCTCTGTGCGCAGATCTGAACCGGTGTGCAACAGTATTGACTTTTTGTTTCAGGCCAGTTTCAGTGTGTCGGACAACCGCACAGACATTGATATCAATGACCCCAACTTCTGGCAGAAATGGGCCAAGAAGGCTGACATCGATGTTGACAAGGTGAACAAGAAGGTAAGCTTTTGGTCAACAGATCATATTGGTATTAGAGTACATTAAGTGAATATTGAAAACTTGGACTTTCTGTTTGCAGTATTTAAGGATGAACATATTTCAAAATGTATTTCTTGTATAAAAAATTAGCAATGCTGCAGATCTTTTGACTTCTTCACCCTTTTTCTGTTTAAAAGAAATTTCAATCTGAAGTGTTCAGCACAGGTCTGTTTATTGATTATTATGCTTGATCTGTCTTGCAGAACGACCTCATTCTGCAAGAGCCAAGGCAGCGTCGACAAACCACACGCTATGGCAAAGAGGAGGCAGTGATGGAAATCAGCGATCTAGACTCGACCTCGGAAAGCGATGATGAGCTGAAGCTGCTGAGGAAAGGTCGCAAGATGCGGCGCAGTGGTCGGGCAAAGGATGATGACTTTGGTTTCCATGAAGAAGTGACTTCACGAAGCTATTTGCGCTGTGACTGCTTCAAGGTGGAGAAGAACCTGCTAGTATATGGGTATGTACTGTCGTATAAACAGAGGGTTAAATGATTTAGAGCCTTCGTAAGGGTTGTTGGTGAAGAGGGAGCAGGGGGAGTGCTGTTACATAAACATGGGTGAAACTTCAGTTTGGTGACAGAATCATTTTAGACTTTATTTAGACAGAAGATCTGTTTATGTGTGTTTGTTGTGCTTGCTTATGTTGGTGCCTTTTTTAGTGGGTTTTTTGTGTTGTTTGTTTTTTCTTTTTTTTTTTCTTTTAAATTACTGAAGCTTCTCAATTGCCATGGCACCTAGAACAGAAACAGAAGCATGCGACCAAAGTCCAACCCATGCTCGGTAGATCATGTGAATAGCACTCTGATGAGGGTCATTGAAGACTCCATCTTCACACTGTTTAATGTTTATCAGCTTGCTGGAACATGCCTGCGATGATGGACAGCATCTCTGTGTCAGAGATTGAAGTGATTTGCAAAGAATGAATGGAGTTTAGAATAGCTAAATGATAAGGGTGCCAGCAGTATTCCATACTGACGACACTTTACAGTTTGCAATGCAGAGCTGAAGTAGGGATTAAATGCAAAGAAATTGCTTAGTGAGCCACTCAGAACTCTGAGCTTCTGAAAAATATGAACCTGTAACTAGTATTTATATTCAGGATTCTAAATGACATCTCTCTTTCTCTCTCTCTCAGTTTCTCCCGTGATTGTTTTCTGTTTGTGTCAGTGTGTGTGTCTGCGTTTTAACTTTTTTCAGTTATTATACTTCTATCTTTAGGCAGCCTCTCTCTCTCTCTCTCTGTGTCTCTGTCTCTGTCTCTCTGTCTCTGTCTCCTCTCTCTCTCTCTCTCTCTCCAGTCACCGTCTTTTTGCCCTCTTAAAGGTACTGTCCTACTTCAATGAACCTGAAGGTGTTGTTAGCCTAACATGGCTGCTTTGGTCAGCTTGGCTGTGGGCAGTATAACTTGCACCTCATCCTTTTTATTCTTTAACTTGAATTGTTCTTTTTTTCTTTCACTGCTGTATTTATATCTTTGAATGCATTTCTTCGTTTGCATTTGCTTTCTCTCAATTTGTCTGTCTGTCTCTCCCTCTCTCTCTCTCTCTCTCTCTCTGTTTCGGAATTTTTCAGTTTACATGCTTTACAGGTGTTCGTTTATTTTATTGTGTATTGCTGTTTCTACTCGGGTGACTGGATGTTTAAAAAAAAGAAAACCAGCACAGTAGTGCTTATCCATTATGCCTGTAAAGAATCTTCTCTTATCTCTCTCCTCTTTCTCTCTCTTTCACTTGATTACTCGCTCGCTGGTTGGCCCTCTCGCTCTCTCAGCAAGGTGTTTTTATTTTTTCTTAAAATAATTTTGTTCCTTCTTTGTGTGTGTGTGATTTGGGGTTTTGTGTGTGTGTGTTTAATAGATAGATTGATTGCCATTTGCTCAGGTTAAAACATGCATATGATGTCTTTCATTAAATTCCTATGATATTCACTTTCATTTCATGGACTTTTATCCAAATTCCAGTTCTTACCCAGCTTCAAAAAAGGCAGAATGTGTATTGTAGAATGTGCTAATACTTGCTTCAGAGTGCCTTCAATTTCTCTTTCAGTAGTCAGATTTTGTGAAGCTTCATGGGGGGTGTTGCTTGCTCCCCTCTGCCCCAACCCTGCAAGAAGAACACTGCCTCTGTACCCTGCCAAGATCCTAAGTGGCTCCTGGGCCCCTGCCTTTCAGTCTTTTAAAATTTGACTCGCCCTCCTTGGCATAAATAAATAAATGCATACATTGTGTGTTGATAATCCATCAGGGGAGGGTAGACAATAATTCCATTGGGATTATTAGTACATTTTCACTTTGTGTTTTTCAGGTTTAAGATTAGGAACAACAATAGTGAATAATGTTTCCTGTGTGAATATTTCTTTATGTTCTTCAAACTTGGTTTATTATGTTGCTGTAGTTGGGGCCGTTGGCAAGAAATCATTCAGCATTCCCACTTCAAAACCCAACTGGGCAAGAAGGATGTGGAGATTATTGCTCGTGCCATTGTGAGTATTGTGTATGATTTTTGTCTTTTTAGTGACCAGGAATGATTTTGATGAATACGTTTTGGCTCACTAGAGTTTCTGTGGTGTCATATGTACATATCCTATCATTGGTATTCATTTCATGCATCGTGTCCCAGCTTCATCCATGTAGAGCCACACCAAGGTGGTTTTGACTATAAAGTGACCGTCTTCCTACCAGAGGAGACGCGGCACTGCAGTGCACCTCCATGTATCAGTGACAGTTGTTGCTTTGCTGACCCCATGAACTTGCTTACATAGGAAGACTTTGTTATGATTTCACCAGTGCCTTCAGTATGGTAGGGAAATCAGAACAGGAGGTGCTATAAGAGGAGGTTGTAAAGTGCTGCTAGGTTTGCTTTTTTTGTTATTGGTGGTGGTGGTGGGTTTTTACTGTTAATGAACAAAAAATAGTGGCTAAGATGCAAGATTTTGGTTTGTTTTCAGACTGTTGCATGGCTTAGTCTTTGCTTTGTTGTTCCTCTCTCTCTCTTTATTACTTTTGTTTTGTTTTGTCTTTTGATACAGTTTACATAAACATGTCAGACTGGCATGTGTGTTGAAATCTGATAAGTGGTTGGTAGAAATCTTAAAGACCATCAGAGTCAGCACCAGCTTTTCATTGCCCATATAGCTTTTTTTTTCCCGCTTTATACTCTGTTAGACTTGTCATTTTTGTTCCTTCTTTTTCCATGAATATGGAAATATGTTAATTGCATTCACTTTAAGCTTCAGCACCACCCCACTGATTTCAATAAATGTGTTTTATATTGTACATTTTTTTAATAACTCTCTCGATGTACTGGTAGTTTTTCTTAAAATTTAGTCATGGCAAACACTTGTATGTTCTTTGTGTGGTGACAACCCTGTATGGTTTGCTGGATAGTAATAAAACTGAAACAATGCTTTGGTTTAATATATATACTGTTGTTGATGTTGGGGAGAGACGGACATTTAAACATTGACAGTTCTTAGAGGATTTTAGTTTCCTGCCTCACTACCAACTCCAGGACTGGTGTATGCCAAAAAAAAAAAAAAAATCTTGTCCATGACTGGTAAATTTTGACAACTTATGATCATAGATTAAAGTTTCAATATCACAAACTTCTTCGGAGTTTTAGTATGTAACGGTAGATGTTAACTTATTGCTAGTGCTGTGTGGATGTGAAATTGATCATACAAATCGGTCACTTAGCAAATCCTCATGTCCCTCATTGCTTGTTCCTATTGTTTTCCACGGTATGATTTGTCATCTTTTGCAGGACAGAATGAGTGTGGTCACATAGTCTTGCTTTTTTGCTGATGCTGTCCTTCAGTCTTGCAACCATTCTGTACATTGTTTCAGCTGGCACATTCCCTCAAGTTCTACAAAGGGGATGACAAAATCAAGGGTTTCATCTGGGACCTCATTGCCAACAACAACGAGGGTGGGCTGAAGAACCACACTGGGCTGTCTGCCCCAGTGCCCAGGGGGCGGAAGGGCAAGAAGGCCAAGGAGAAGAAACCACTGGTAGAGGAAGGACGCTCTCTAGACTTCGACCCAGAGGTAGTTCTGGACAACGGCTACAAACGCCACCTCCATAGACATTCCAACAAGTAGGTGGATGTTTTATGTGAGTTTAAGGCTGGGAGGGGGATGGAGACTTTTTTGGTACTGTTGTCAAGTCTTCTGTTTTCTTAGATGAATGCCTATTTTCGATTTAATTGATGTGTTTGTATTTCATTATTTGAACTCTTAAGAGTTGATGGTTAAGTACCTATGAAGTCTGAACCTGTTTGGGTTAAAGTGTGTATGGAAATACACGATATAGATATGTGATAAGTATGGACTTTGTGAAATGTTTGACTTAAAGTTAGTTTTTTGCTTGATATATGGTAAGTGTAGACAGTGTGAAATGTTTGATTAAAATTTGGTTTTGTTTTTCTGCTGGATAGTGTTTATGAAGCTAATGTATTAAATGTTGCAGGGTTCTTCTGAGAGTCCGGCTGCTTTACTACATCAAACAAGAGGTCATTGGGGATGACGCTGAAAAGGTCTTCCAAGGAGCACGCTGCCAGTCAGTATTTTTTTTCTCTCTTTTTGAGTACAGATGGAATGCTGCACTGTGGTTATAGATCTTGTGACAGACCACCATTTTAAATGAAGATTGTGTCACATAGTTACAGCTGTCCAGTATGTTTTTTTTTGTATGTACGATATTGAGGTGCATTTTGATCTGCTTGTTGTTAGGTTCCTGTATGATTATCTTATGAGAATACTGTTGTGCACACTTGAGCTGTGGTGTGGACTGTTGATTACATGTTCGTTGTTCCTCTGTTTTCCAGTGAGGTAGAAATTCCACCCCCAATTTGTGAGGGTGAAATCCCTGCCTTGTGGTGGGACCAGTGTGCTGATCGCTGTTTGCTGTTGGGGGTCTTCAAACATGGTGAGCCACTGTTCCTTGCAGGATTCTCCTCCCTCCCTCTGTTTCCTTTGTCTCCTTTGTTTCTTTACACACTTTCTAATTGGGATCCACCGGCCGATTTTGGTTCTTTGGTCAGCTGAACTATCTACAGTGTGACTTACTGAGCATCCATTTGTAGTGCCATGTATTTTTTTTTTTTTTTTTACTTCACATAAGATAAACTTTATTGAAGTAAAAAAATAAAATCTGAGTTATAAAGAAAGATTGAAAAAAAAGAAAAGGAAAAGAATAGAATATTTTCATCTGTTCAGTTATTGACACAAGTGAGTTCGATCAACATTATCACTGCACTAACATGGCTCCATCAATGATGCCACATTTCCATCTTACCACTCGCACCAGACATTAGAGTTCATAAAACACATTCCCCAAGTTGAAGTATGGCTGCCTTAATGGCGGGATGAAAAACAGCCATACACACAAAACACCACTCCCTTTCTTGGGTAGATGGGATTAATCCTTGCCTGTCTATACAGGGAGTGTCGGCAGGAGTATCAACCTGTGTACGCAGAAAGAGAAAAAAAAAAATAAATAAAATAAAACGCAGACTCTTGAATCATTTATATTTGAATTAAATTTTCAAAGTTCACTATCCTTAAAATTTTAACTTGAAATGGTATTCAATACTAAAACAGTGGCCAGAGTTCACATATTGATCTACATGATCTAGATTCGGCACATCTGATTATGGACCACAATTCAAAACCTGGCCAGGTTCTCCTTGTTTATCGCCTAAAATAACTGCTGACAATTGTTAAATTTCGATCTAAACTGTCCATTCAAACTCAATGATCTTGCCTTTCTCAGTGTTTCCAAATAAATCATTGTTGGACGGCGATTTTACACTTGAATTGATCAGGCCTTGTCACAAACTTTCAGTTGGTTACTGTCAGATCTTCATCCCAATGAAATTGGCATTGTTGATGTCGATCGTCAGCAACATTGACAGTAAACAAAATCGTATCTGCAAGAAAGTCATCATGAAACATTTTTATTATAAAAACTTCATTGCTAGTTATTTTTTGATTAAATGTGAAATTCATGCCAGTAATGCAGTTGTCTTTGCTCGAAACTTTGTCATTTGCCATTTGTAATCACCAGTCTCAAAATTTCCAAAAAGTTGTTCAGTTAGATTAATTCTTGCTGCAAATGCAGGGGTCGTTTTCTGTCGACATATTGCTGAATCATCGCTGGTTCCAGTGGTGTAGTTCACTCAACTGTAGTGAGATCATGAGTACGCAACTTGCGTTTCTCATTTGAATAAGGCCACCCGTGTGCTGCATATACATGTGTTTTCTTAAAGTTAGGGGTGTTTACACACTGGCATGTTACCGAAGGTCTAGGGTAGGTTGCGCTTTGGCGGTTTTCTGGACTGATAAGGGTTAAACTACTCCCCTACCCCACTCCCTCTCCAAATTTACATGCGCGTGCATGCTACACACACACACACACACACACACACACACAACACACACACAGAGGGAAATAGCAGGCTTTGCCTCACAACAAATGAGGCAACTGTGCAAAGTAGGATAACTGATGACTGGCTCCTATTACTAAGTGTGAAGGGATGAAATGATGTAAACAGGTCTGACTGTGGATGCAATACTTACTGAATATGTATGGATTATCTATGAGCTCATGGGTGAATGGAGTATATTTTACATGAAAGAACTGATGTGCTGTGAGTTAAAAAAATTTTCATGTCTGGAGTAGGAGAGAAAATACGATTCAAACCTCTTGTTGTGATTACATAATGATTTTTCACCTTGAAATTCAAACCCTTGCATTGAAAGCCAAGTACTAGTGGTAAGGGAAAGCAGATGTGGCAATCCTGCCAGGTTAAGATAACTGTCCTTGTTTTACTTGTGGTGGCTGAAGAAGATTCCAGAAAATTGAAATGGAGCTGGTCAGAACTATTACTACAGATGCTGCTGACTCCACCACCATAAAGATTTCTCTTGTCAGAGAGACGTTCAGAGTGTGAAAAAGCATAAACGTATGTTGTTGCAGGGTATGAGAAATACAACCAGATGAGACAAGACCCTTCCCTTTGTTTTCTGACCCGCTGTGGACCACCTGATGGAGCTGCTCTGCTGGCGGAGCAGAATGATGACAAGTGAGTGCCTTTCTTCTTCATCCTTTTCATTCCCTCTTTCTTCAACACACACACACCTTTCTCCCACTCTCTCTCTCACCCTCTCTCTCTCTCTCTCTCTCTCTCTCTCTCTGCCTGCCTTGCTGGCTGTCTCACACACACACACACACGCACACACGTACACACACCACACCACACCACGCCACACCACACCAGAACACACCACAACAAAACAGATGCATAGTACACCATACGATGCTTGTGTATAATTTGTTGTGTGAGAAAATAAAACCAAAACTGTGAACCCGATGTGACTGTGAACACAGGGAAGATGAAGATGATCTGGACGACAAGCTGCTGAAGGATGATGATGAAGGGGAAGCCTCACAGAGTTCTGTCCCTGACAGCATCACCACCCCTTCCTCCACTTCCACATCCCAACCCATCAGCGTGCAAACTGACGAGTCGGGTAAGGAAGGAGAAATGGATGGGGAGAGTACTGAAGGAAAGGGACGAAATAGTTGATAAGGGATGGGAGAGAAAGTTGGAAGAGTGGTAACTGTTCTATTAAGTTCAAATGGATGAAACACACTTGATCACAAAGTTAAAGAAATCTGTCCTTTGGGGTTTTCTTCTTGGTGGATAAATCATTGTAATTGTTGCCTCTAGGTAGCAGGATTGCAGGAATCCTGAAAAAGAAAAAGATTGCTTATACCATGTAAACTAAAGACAAAAGATAAAGAAGAGAGATTGTAGCAGACATTACAGTATTTAGTACTTTAGCCAAGGAGACCAGCTCTGTTTCTTGTCAGGATTCAGCTGACTGGCAAGGCTTTGAAGTTTTGTACAAAAGAGACTTCAAAAGAGAAGCAGCTTTTGTGATCATCAAGATTTCACAGTATGCAGGACATAAAGAAATTCTCTTCAGCACATGTGCTATATGTTAGCAGGGCATAGCAGTCTAACCTGAGTGCATGTACATTTTGAGGGTTCATCACATGCTAAAGATTAACATTTGTTCACACATTTATCCATCATTTGACCACCCCCGCCCCCATCCCCATCTCCCACCTTTGTGGAGAGTTGCCTTTAACCCCTTTTTTCTGGAATGCTAAAAGCAACATTGCAGGGCGCCATGGACACCTTTTTTTTTTCTGAAATCCTAGATGCAACATTGCTTTGTGCAGGATGGTTGAGTGAGGGAGGAAGGGAGTGAGAAACATTGTCAGTGTATCGATCTTTTTTGTTTTTGTTCCTGTGTTAGAATATTAGAAAGCTATACATTTTTATTTGGGTTCGAGGGACAGCAAAAATGTTAATAATACCATTAGAAAAAAAAGAAAAAGTTTATTTTCAAATCTCCTTTCTTTGTGTCATGATTGTCATAATAAGACGCATTGCTTCATCTAATAATATTTTATTTCAAAACTTACTATCTGGAGACTCCAGGCTTGTCAAGTACTTCAGAGATTGAAATGGAATCTGTGGATTGGCTTTCAGGAGAAACAAAGTTTGCTTTCCCTTCAAGCTCTGATCTCACCTTGCGTCTTCGTCGTGTCATCACTGGCTATCAACGAATGCACAAAAAGATGATGGAGAAGCAGGAACAGTTTGCAAGGGTATGCTTGTCTTTTTTTTTTTTTTCAAAATTAATAACTGCATTTAGAAAACATTTACTCTTAAATATACATGTTTTTTTGTCAGTTCTCTGTATTTGAACCCGAGTTAGTCTTAGCACACATTTCAGTTGGATTTTTTCAGTTGCATTGCATTTGTAGAAATGATTTGTAGCAAGGAATTCTACTTTATCTCGTTTCTGTTGTCACGTTTTTAGACAATTTGTGTTTGTATCTGATTTTGAACTGTGTAGAATTAGGCATTTGGCTGTGCTATCTCATAATATTTATGCCTAATAAAAAAAATTAAGAAAATCAGGCTTTGGCTTATGGATTATTTTTTTATCACGCGAGAGACAAAGGCTTGTGCTTTGCATCGCATTATTTGAATGTAGTCAGTATATGTTCAGAAGGTTTTATCCAGCACCTGTTGTAATTGTGATTATCCCCCCACTCAGGAAAGCTGCTGATTATGTGGATTTCTCTGAGGTAGAAAGTGTCTGTGTTGTGTATGCAATAGTCTTGATTGCAAAGTAAACTGAACATCAGTAACGGAGAGCACTGGTAGAATTTGATGACACAAATCATCATTTACCACACAGTTAAGTAAGAAAGAAGTGGATTTATGAGGAGAGAAATTAAAATGAGCATGGTGTATTTGTTTGTTCAGAGAAAGGAACGAAGGGAACAGCAGCAACTGAGTTTTGCAGAGAGAGTGAACAGAAAGAAAGAGTTCCAGCAAAGGTAAGTTACTGGATTGAAAACATTTATTTTATGCAACAGTTGTTTATTTATCATGGTTTTCAGACTACAAGGCAATGTGGATTACAGAATGCACTTGACCATTTATTAAAGTAAGACGAGAACAAGCGATTACTGTCTTTCTTTTGAACTTCAGACCAAAGGCTTTGGTTTGATCTGCACAGTAGATGATAAGAGCTGTGTGGATATTGACTGAAGCTGAAAGGAGAAATGTTTACAAATTAATAAGCTTGAACCACAGGTAAATTGGCAAACCATTTTAGCTGCACATATGACATTTTCTGATTAATGGGGCCAAATTACTGTTGTCTTGTAGTCTGAAAAGGCTGGGCTTTTTATTATTTAGGAGTTCAGTCTGGCGATAGTTTTTCCCTTGCTGCTTCATTCATTGTCATAATCTTTTTTTTGTTGTTGTTTTTGTATTGTCTTTGGGATATGAGAACCAAATTCTTGTCTTCAGATATAAATTAAGCTGCAGGGATGTTTTTGTAATTCAGAGAAAACATAAGAAGATGAATGGAAAAGTGATGGAAAATGCACACATGCACATACGCATGCACAAATTGACACACACACTCCAAAAGCATGCACATGCACACACATGTTCAGAGCAAAACTAAATTGCGTTATAGATTTATAGATGTAGACAACATTTGCGTTATAGATTTATAGATGTAGACAACATTTGTTTCTGAGAGTCATGTTCAAGTGTTATTCAGATGTTGATTGCTTGTGTACAGTTCGTTTCAAAGGAGGTGGTTGAATTCATTGTTCCTTACAAGGACACTGATGAGGTGATCAGCTTATAAGTTCTGTGATACAATGTTTGATGATTACAGTATACTCCTTTTACAATTGTATCACCAAAAGTAGCTAGTGAGTTTGTTAATCAACCGCAGAAATCATTGTTAAGATCAAGGTCAAAGACAACCACCAGAAAAAATGTATTATTTGATTGTCTGATGAATGTCACACAAGTTACTGTTCTGTATTGAGTGTGTGTGAGCGAGTGTGTGTTTTCATTAATAGTTTTATCATGTGTTGGAAATCAGATGTTAAAGGATGTCAGAATGAAAGTAAAGTAGGTATGGTTGATTAGCAAGAATAAATTTCAGGCTGCTTTGATGTCATTCATTTCATTCATGTTCATTGCTGATCGTGCTTCGCCAGCACAGCTGTGGAAAATTGTCGCTGGTTCTGTAATGGGGAATTATGCTGATAGAAAACTTACTGACGGATCTTTTCAAGATTTAACTTCCATATACCAAAAACAAAACCAAAAAAAAAAAAAAAAAGGGGGGGGGGGTTACATTGTGAACTGGGGGATGGGGAAGCTATACTGTGTTGTAGACTGGTAAATGGAAATTATGGAATTGGAAAATTTTTGTTAATGATATTGACCAACATGGTGGTTCTGTTCTTGAGCTAGATCAGCGAAAGGATAATAAAGAAACAGAAGTGGTGAATGCCAGAGACCAGTTTTACAATGAGAGTTCCTTAGCTGTGCTGGTGCCCCCAAATTCCCCGTAAGCTTCTCCTCCTGGGGTCAGCTTACACACACAATACCACGTCCCTATAGTGTGTTCTGGTGCCGTAACAGTCGCTGGTCTCGGCGAGAGGAGGCAGACTTCTACCGCACAGTGTCTACGTTTGGTGTGGAGTTTGACCGGGACAGTGGGCGCTTCAAATGGGATCGCTTCCGCACCTTGGCTCGGCTGGACCGCAAGTCAGATGACACGATCACCGAGTACTTCCATGCTTTCTACTATATGTGCCAGACTGTATGCGGCAAGTTCAGAGCTGATGATAGAGGTGAGGACTTTTCCCCATCTTCCTTTTGCAGTCTTTCCCCTCCCTTTCTCCCTCTTTCCCTCCCTTCCTGTCCTATTTTGGTAAGTAGAGTGTGGTCAGGGACTAAATCTTAATGGGACCCCTCAAAAAAAGATAATCAGAAGACTCATAACTGGATCTGTGAAAATGTAAGCACGCTTTTGAATGTGTTTTCAATAGATTCCAAGAAGGTGGTTTGTTTGCTAAGGTAAGACGGTAAAAAAAGTTGTTAGTTATGTATAAACTTCTAAAGAATATAAGCATTAAAATTTTTTTGTTTTTCTTTTTGGTAATAACAACATTCTTTCAGGCAAGGATTGGGTAGACTGATGTCAGATTCCCTTGTTTATATATGCAGTGTGCCAGTTACAGGATATATAGAGAACATAATTACCCATTTTCTTATAGACACACTATTGCATTGATACAGAATTTCTGATTTTTCTATTCTTTGTTATAGACACACAAGAGGCTATGAAGATTGTTTCTGCAAAATCTATTCTGGATCTCTGGCAAAGAAGTATGACATTTACTCCATCTAGCTTGCATGTTGATTGTTTACCCAAAAAAAAGAAAGAAAGAAAAAAGAAAAAAAAAAGGAACAGAAAGAGACTTGTGTTTAGTGGTGTTTCTTTTATGGTGCATGCTTGTGTCAGTAGAACTAGTGAGACGATGATTGGTAGTTGTTGTAGTTCTCTGAACCATAAAATGTTTTGTCTTGATATATATTTTAAAAGAATTCTACTGACGAGCGTACACATTTATCTTCTCCATTCTGTAACATTGATCATAGATTTAAAACAACGCAGAATAACCCCATACCACCAGGCAACGACTTTTTGTAAAAGTTAGAAACTGAACAGCTGATGTGAACCACATCTCTTGGTACGAAGAAGAAAGTGTGAATGACAGGGACACAAGTGGTAACATGGATCAGTAAGAATGTATTACCTGGTATCTTCATCGTTATTTTAATTTCAGTCACATGCAACTTTGGATTCCCAGTGACAGGTAGATTCCAGGATAACGTATGTTTTGGAAATCTTCTAGATAGGTATTGCTAATTATAATGATAACAGTACGCCATGAATCATTCTAATTGTCAGGTAGAGCAGTGTTAGAAACAACAGATTCCCATCATTCATGTAAATGTGTGACAGTAAAAGCTTGTTTATACCCCCTCGCCCCCTCCCTTTTTCTCTCAGTGAATTATCTGTAGGACTGAATGATGTTTTGTTTATTGTTGATTCTGCTACAAATTATAGTTGACTGATATCTTTTTCTTTGCTTTGATCTTGATTCCTGTTCTGTGATCGACAGTGCCTCCTCCTCCCAATGGCATCTTTGTGGAGAAAATCACAGAAGAGCGGGCTAGTCGCTGTTTGGCTCGCATTGACCTGCTGAACAAAATTCGTGACGATATTCTGCCTCATCCAGACCTGGACGAGAGGGTGAAGTTGTGTCAGTCATCCTTTGACATGCCGTCCTGGTGGCAGTGTGGGAAACACGATAAGGAGCTGCTGATTGGGGCTGCAAGGTAAGTGGAAGCGATAGGATGGCAAGGGTGGCACATAAGTGAAGAGGGGGGGGGGGGGGTTGATGGAAAGAGGTGTGTTGGGTATGAGTCAGCTATATAAATTCAGTATTATAAGAATATTGTATGAAAAGATGAGATGATATGTCATATCTGTGAGAGCCTTTGGGGAATGAATCATTCCTTTTTCTTTCCATGGTAATTTTGACTGGTGAACATATAGTTTCTACGCTAAATGGACTTTGTATTCTTTAGAATTTTTTGTGTGCCTAATGTTCAGAAAGGAATGATGAAGGTTGTAGACTTAACCCTTATGTGATGGTCTTTGTGTTTAAATTGCAGACACGGAGTAGCCCGCACAGATTACAACATTCTTCGAGATCCTGAGCTGAGTTTCTATGAAGTGTTGTTGAATTCAGGGCGCCATTTACGCAGCAACCCTCACCAGGCACACCTTTTCCCTCCGAGTGCTGCCTCCACGCCTGTACATGGAGGTCTGCGCATGTCACCTGGTATGTTCTTGGCAGGTCTTGCTTGGTTTCTTGGAGACTTTTGAACGTGATGTAGTGTTATCTTAGGGTTTTTATTGATTTTTTGAGGGGGGGGGGGGGGGGGGGGGGGGTCGATTTTCAGAGGTTAGAAATACCAGCAGTTTCAGAAGACTGTAAACATTACATTTGAGACGCGCATTATACTTGTTCAGTAGAAAAACCCTTTATCAGATGATCTACTTTTTTGTTGTTCCAGCATTGCGTGATGACGATTTGGAGTCTGATTCCAAATCCCAGGATTCCATGGACCTTCGAGACAGTCGGACGAGTTCCCCTCCCCCTCTTCACAACGGCAAAGTGCAATATTCCCGTCCCCAGCCCAACACGGATACTGACGCCGACTCGGAAGGAGGACCTCCAAAACTGGAGAGAGTAGTCTCACCAGGAGCAGAGTCGGAATGTGTGGATGGGAAGAAAGATGGCAGCACAACAGATGCAGCCAGTCCAGCAGACACCATTGAAGCTGCAGCTGAACCCATGGACACTGTTGAGGAGGAGATGCAGGGCCAGTCCTCTTCTCTTGACAAGTGTGAGAAAAAAGACTGTGAGAAAGATGTCCAGCCATCTTCAGAAGGCGCAGAGACGGTGGACACAGAAAACAACGAAGCAGCCTCTGATCAGAAAGATACCTGTGAAGATGCCAAAGATAACTGTGAAGACGCTAAGCCAGAAGGCTCCCTGTCGGTGAAAACACAGGAAAATCAGAATTCACAAAGGGAAGACATTCACTCTGCAGAGGTAGCTAGTGACAGTGTATCTGAAGAGAAGATGGAAGTGAATCAGTCAGCTGATTCACAGGAGCAGGAGAGGCCAAAGGATGAAGAGCCAAGCTCTGTGAACTCTGAAGGGGATGTTGCTGGGGATGCTGTGCAAGTCAAGACAGAAGACTCTAGCAGCGTGAAAGAGGAACCCAAGGATGTGTCCGACCAGAAACCAGAACAGGACAAAGATGTTGCAGATTGTTCGGAGAAAAAAGCAGAAAAACAGTCACCGGAAAAAGATGAATCGTCAGTGATTGTGAAGAAAGAAAAGGACACAGCTTTGAAGACTGAAGAAGGTTCACCAGTAAAGACAGAAGAGAGTGCAGAGGTGAAGAGTGAAGCCAGCAGCACTCCAAAGAAGGAGAGCTCACCAGGGAAGTGTGACGAAGGCAGCCAAGTGAAGGAGGAAAAGCCAGAGTATGTAAAGCTGAAGGAGAAGATCATGCAGGGAGAGTGGGAACGGCTTCAGAAGGAGAAGATGGCCAAGGAGAACCTTGTCAGCACAGGAGTTAGTGTCGGAAACCTGTCGGTAAGATGACTGTTTTTTTTCTGTCTCCCTTGTGGGTATTACATTGTCTCTTCTGTTTTGAGCTGTAAAAAGTTATTACTTCAACCAAGGAGGTTATCTGTATGGCTACTTATTTATCTGTCAGCAGGATTAAGGAAAAACCACTGAACCAGGTTTTACAAGCTCAGTGAAAGAGGAACTTTGGGGGGGGGGGGGGGGGGGGGGGTGAAGGAAAGAGATGTTGCATTTTGATGCAGAGCCGTGGTGTAGAACTGGACGGTGAGATCCAGGATCTGTCAGGAAGAGTGTGCAAAACTGCTGAACTTGTAAGGTGGAATGAGGTACAAGGATGAAGCCATTCGATTTTAGAGGGGATCAGGATTAAAAGGGAATCCAGGATCTACCAGACCCTGGCAGAAGTCTGCCCTCTCTTGCGTGCAGTTCTTGTATTGAAGAAAAAAGAATTTTGTCTAATTTTCTTAAAGATGGAGTTGCTTGTCTCATCACCTTGATTGATGTAGTTGCATAGTTCTTTTGAGATGTGTGTGTGTGTGTAATGTGTTGCATAAAGCTGGTTTCCATTAGTAATGTTGGCATGACATAAGACATTTGCTGAACCTCTGTATTGATTGAACATTTGGCGTCATATACTATACCATGTCAGACCATAGCATTCAACGGCAGTTAGCCAGCTCTGTCAGGCCGAATTTTTCCGTGGCCAATGCAGTCATAAGACAGTCACGTGCAGTCACGTGATGTCACCCCACTTCCGGCCCCGGAAGAAGCCAGTGTCAACTTCGTATACGTCATTCATCTTCGGCCTGCCGTCAAAGCAAGATAAGTCTTGTGCTCTGTCTCGCCTATACTTGCCTTTGTGTTAACATTGCTGTGTTTTGTTTCTATACTTGATTCAGTTGTGGCTTGCACTAGACCCTGAGTTTTTTTGCCGTGTGAGGCTCTTGGTGGGAGCGTATTTATTAAAAGATTTGTCCCTTTTACCGGCACTCTCGCGACTTTGTTACTCGCGATCGTCGGCACCGCTCGCCGGTCGTGTTCCCCCACCATATTGCCGAGCCTCGGGTTCAGCACGCATTTTGTGCTGGTTCCGGCTTGCACTAGACCCTGAGTAATTTTGCCGTGTGAAGCTCTTGGTGGGAGCGTATTTATTAAAAGATTTGTCTCTTTTACCGGCACTCTCGGGAGCGTATTTATTAAAAGATTTGTCTCTTTTACCGGCACTCTCGCGACTTTGTTACTCGCGATCGTCGGCACCGCTCGCCGGTCGTGTTCCCCCACCATATTGCCGAGCCTCGGGTTCAGCACGCATTTTGTGCTGGTTCCGCTTATTAAGGTTTAGTGCTCAATAACTATCACACCTGTACTCTTTACCCTTCACAGGTAGAACGTGTTCGAGTAAGGGTGCGTGACACTGATCTGCTTATTAAGATTTAGTGCCCAACAACTATCACACCTATACACAGTGATACTCCACGTGTAGAGATTGCTATTAATAGCCATACCAGTCACACGACCGGTGGCGTGTACGGGTAGTTCGAGTTTTCAGTCGATCTCTCGAGCACTTTGCACGACACCACACGGACGATCGAGATTAATTGATTTTCTCGATCGGCCACCTTGTCTCCTCTTTGCGGTCGTGTGTTCCGGGTTTGCTCTATCCACCTGTGCCCAACATGGTGAAGGACACCGCCGGGTCGAGCCACTCCACTGCTCGGAGTTCGCTCAATTTCCCGGAGAACCCGCGGGTCGATTCCATCTCGGAGCAATCCGTTCGCACTGATGAACGTACGGTTCGGGTAGACAGAGACGACTTCTCCGCGGAAGGGACGCGTGATCTTTCCTCGTCTACCAAACCGACGGACGCACGACCGCGGCGTCCCAAGGCTGATAGGCAAGCGGCCACCATTTCAAAATGCCTTTCATTTGATCTGCCTGCAAAGTCTAAGGGCAAAGCTCCCCTCAAGGTGCTGCCCAGAAAGTCTAAGGGCAAGGCTCCCCTCAAGGGGCCCGGCCGAGCAAAGACTAGCCAACGGAATTCGCCCTCCCCCACCCCTTCTCCATCGGCCAGCTTGCCCTCTAGCCTACGGACTCGCTCGGAGACTTCTAACTATCATGCTGAGTCACGCGAATCTCGGCCCCCGGGGCACCTTGCCGAGCCGCGGACCAGCACGGGTGACGGATCTGGGATGGAATCACCATCCGTCACTCGCCTTGATGAGTCACGTATCTTTTTTTCCCCCCAAATTGATACGTGCACTCATAGCGCTCGGCCCCACCGGGCACAGGTGCAGCCAACACCTGAGCTCGAGGAGCGCTTCGACTCCGGAAGCAGCCTTATGGTCACCCCGACGCACGACCTCGGTGGTGTCCATAATCCTGGGCGTGCGGGCACGCCGCGCCATGGGCCCGGCCGTGCCCATGCACAAGGACGGTCGACCTACCCCGATCGAACGTCACCTTCTTCCCTAGGGGTATTGGACGTTGGGGAACCGACCTTTTCGGATCCCCATTTGGGCAACGTCCGCGGTCCCGCTCCTCCGGGGGGAGGATCTACCAGCGGGACCAAGGGTAACCTGACATATTCCTCCAGGGGGAGGAACACGGGACCGCATCCTGACCAATCCGCACTTTCGCGGGTTGGGGGCTCGACTTCCGCATCCTCCTCCGTACCATTATGGCCCTCCCAGGCCCATTCCAAGGACGTGTATGGTGCAGTGCACGGACCTGGACGGGGACGACAGGCCACGGCCTCTCAAGACCCCCCCAACAGTGATTCAGGTTACCCGGGTCCCTGGGGACTTTCTGCCTACACCCCAGGGCCGCCACAGCCCGTTTACCTCCCCGGGGACCGGTGGCTCTATGCCCCCGAGAGAGACCAGTGGCTTAACGCCAACACCCAGCACGACCAGCTACATGGTCGAATGTGGCACCCGGCCTCACTTGCCTGGGTCGACCTTGGTCTCCCTCCTCGGGCGCCGTCCGATCGGCAGGACGATGTCCCGGCCGCCGATTATAGGGCCACCGGGGACACACTACAGGCACCCCTCGACTTACCTCCTGAAGACGGGTGCTATGAACCCTCTCAGGACCAGTACCTCCCTGAGGCGGACGATACGAGGAGCTAGCCCCCACCTCATTGTACGATGTCCGCACGATAGAACGGTGGCGACCAGACCTCGTTAGGAGGGAGGCCGCACCCGCTGACGAAGTTTTCTCCCTCTCCCAATTCGCCGGTCCCCTTCAACTGCTTGTTGGTCGCGAGAGATGCCATGCTGGCGCGGACCTCTCTCTCCCCGACGCTTAAGGCAGCCCTGCGATGCATCCCGGGCCAGGACCAGTCGCTCTTTGGCGACTACTCGGCTGACGTCATAGCACAAGCAGTTGAGGAAC
This sequence comes from Conus canariensis, assembly GCA_033310375.1. Taxonomy (NCBI): domain Eukaryota; kingdom Metazoa; phylum Mollusca; class Gastropoda; order Neogastropoda; family Conidae; genus Conus; species Conus canariensis. The sequence continues at coordinate 35,521,699 of CM065725.1, forward strand.
GCAAGCAGGCTGTGTCCTTTGCGCCCAGGCCACCGCCACGCCCTGCTAGACCCCCACTTCGTTCCTTCCCCAGGCACAGACCCTATCCCAGACAATCGCCTTCCCGCACCGCACGGCCCGCCAAGCGACCTAATCTTCTCCCAAGGCCTAAGCCAAAACCCCATCAGCAAAATTTTCGGTTAGGCCAACAGTCACGCTCCCGGAGCTGACTAGGGAGACAGCCCGAGGGGGACTTAGATCAGGTAGCACCCCCCCTCGCCCTATCCCCCACCCACCAGCCCAGACCCTCGCCCCCCTGGCGGGCAGCCTCTCCCGGCATGCCCACCAGTGGAGACGCATGCGCCTCACCCCTGGATAGTGGCGGTGCTACAGGAAGGGTTTCGCCTTCCTTGGGCCCACGAGCGTCCCCCCCCTCATGCTATCTCCCCCTCCCTCCCCCAACGAACCCTCCCCCGCCAAAGCAGAAGCTCTTCGCACGGAAGTCCAAGACCTCCTCAAAAGAGGGGCCATCTCGGAGGTTTCCCACCCAAACCCCGGCTTCTACTCTCACCTCTTTGTGATCCCAAAAGCCTCGGGAGGATGGAGGCCCATCCTAGATCTTTCGCCCCTCAACAAGTTCCTCAGGCCCACCAAGTTCAAGATGGAGACCCCCACCCAGATCCGAGACTCCATCCATCATCGCGACTGGGCCACATCCATAGACCTGAAGGACGCCTATTTTCAGATCCTGATTCACCCGGCCCACAGACGATTCCTACGGTTCGTCTGGCAGACCCCGGAGAGGCCTGCACGCATAGTGGACCTCATCTCCTGCCTGTCACAGGCACCCCACACCTCGGCCAGAACCCTGTCCTCCCTCCTAGGAATGATGGAGTCCCTGTCTCCCCTCATTCCCCTGGGGCGGGTCCCCAAACGCCAACTTCAGAGGGAGTTCCGCCGACGTTTGTCACAGACCTCCGACCGCTGGGACCAGGTCATTCCCCTCGGACACTGGTTCATTTCGGCGACGGAGGAGCGGCTCACTCCAGCCACTCTCTCCACCGGGGTCCCCATCTCCCTCCCAACCCAACCCAACCACTGGAACTTTATACAGACGCCTCCAACTTGGGCTGGGGGGCCCACGTGGAGGACAGTCACGCCTCGGGGGACTGGGAGCTGGAAGCGGTCAGGCTAGCCCTTCTCCAACTCCAGCACAAGGTCGCGCACCGACTTGTTCTCCTCCTCACGGACAATACGTCGGTAGCTTGCTATGTCAACAAAGGGGGAGGGTCCCGCTCCATAGGCCTCTCCCTCAGAACAGAGGCCCTCCTTCGCTGGTGTCGCGCAACCATTGGTTTGTGCCCATGATCGACCTGTTTGCCACCAGCTTCAACCATCACCTGCCCCTGTACGTCTCCCCCGTTCCAGATCCCCAGGCGGATGCAGTCGACGCACTATCCCTCCCCTGGACGGGCCTACTGACGTATGCCTTTCCCCCTTCCCCATCCTACACAAGGTGATCAGGAAGGCAAGGCTGGAAAGACCCAGGCTGATCCTCGTAACGCCATGGTGGCCGACCCAGTCTTGGTTCCCGGACCTCAAGTCCCTCACCCACGTTCCCCCCCTCCGGCTCAGCCCTCGCTGGGACATGCTGAGACAACCCGGTCAGGTCTTCCTCGCTCCAATCCCAAGATGCTTCGCCTACACGCGTGGCTTCTATGCCAGCCCAACTGCGAACATCTGCATCTACCCCCCACTCGGAGAGACCCCAGTCCGTCCTAGACACACTAGCCGGGGCAGGGGCCTCTCAGGGATTACGGGACTTCGCCTCGGCATCTCGCAGAGCCAGCACCGAATCCCTCTACTACTACCATTGGGAGAGATGGATAACCTGGTGCTCAGATAACTCTGTTCCCCATGACTGCCCCTCCAACATCCAGATAGGAAATTTCCTCTCCCACCTATCCTCTTCCCTTAAGCTGTCGGCTGGCTCCATTCGGGGCTACAGATCAGCTATCTGCACCACCATTCGTCAACTGGGGGGCCCTTCTTTTGACAATGACTTTCTCCTCAGAGAGGTGTCTAGAGGAGTTGCTCTACGGGAAGCTCAGTCCCCTAGGCGCATTCCCCTCTGGGACCTTTTTACGGTCCTCGATGCCCTCAGAAAACCCCCTTTTGAACCCATTGCTTCTATTCCTTTTGACCTCCTCTCCTTTAAGACCACCTTTCTCCTCGCCCTGGCCTCGGCCAGAAGACGAAGTGAGATTCACGCCCTCAGCGGTGACCCCACAGATATCGCCTTCCACAGGGACGGCTCAGTCTCTCTCAAGTTCCTTCCGGAGTTCTTGGCAAGAATCAGGAACCGGGCACCCCCTCTCCCTTCCTCGTCATCCGTTCCCTGACGGACATCTTGGGAAAGGGAGAAAAAGATGGAGACATGGACCTTTGCCCCTCCAGGTGTCTCAGGTACTACTGGGAACGCACACGCCCCAGGCGCTCCTCCCAGAGACGACTCCGTATCTCCCTCAACCCCAACAATACTAGAGATATCTCGGCGGGAACTATCTCCAGATGGCTCTCCAAGACGGTGAGATCTACCTACGCTCAGGCGTACAAGGATCTCCCTGTCCTATCACCCAGGGCCCACGAGGTCAGAGCACTGGCCACTTCCACAGCGTTCCAGTGCTCTGTTCCCGTGCGCCACCTGCTGGAGGCAGCCTACTGGCGTTCGGAAAATCCCTTCATTAATTTTTACCTGAGGGATATCCGCATGACCAGAGCTGATGGGTCTAAGGGGATTTCCTTTGTGGCGACCAATGCAGCCATATCGGTCAACCCCAAGAACCATTAGGGCGCTCGCCCTCCTCCGATTCCTTTAAATTCTGCTATGGTCTGACATGGTATAGTATATGACGCCAAAATGGGGAGTTTGTGTTATACTCCCTGTTTGGCTAATATACTTACCATGTCAGACTCTAATTCCCTCCCTACCTTCCCCTCTGGCGCCAAGGTTCTCGGGGTTACCATACACACAGGCCTCGCTGAATGACGTATACGAAGTTGACACTGGCTTCTTCCGGGGCCGGAAGTGGGGTGACATCACGTGACTGCACGTGACTGTCTTATGACTGCATTGGCCACGGAAAAATTCGGCCTGACAGAGCTGGCTAACTGCCGTTGAATGCTATGGTCTGACATGGTAAGTATATTAGCCAAACAGGGAGTATAACACAAACTCCCCATATTTGTTGGCTATGTACATCTGTTTTAACCCAACTGTTTTGTCTCGATGCAGCCAATGGGAACAGGTTTCTCAGGACTTTATGGTGAAGATTCACCATACACAGATCCTGATGGACTGGAGCCTGGTGAAATAGTGCCTGGGCGACCCTTTGTGGGACCAGCTGTCGATTGGCCAAAGGTCAGTGGATGTGTATTTGTGGGAATGAAGCATGCGAGATAACAACTGTCCGTTCTATTAGATTTTTACTGCGGTCATGTTCTGCGTCTTCATGGTGAACTTTACTACTGTATTACATGTGCTGTCCATATTGACAGTAGGGTGGACAGGTTACGTCAGGCACAGGTGTTTCAGTGTTCTAAGATTGTAGTCTATTTTTGCACAATGTCAAAAGAGTTAGAGTTCATGGTTCTTTAAAACATGATAAAATAACTGAAATGGTTTTATGTTTGGATATGCAGAACAGTTCAGAAAAATTTCAACAGTAAGATTCTCTGACAGTATGCAAGATGCCATCTTAATTGATTCTAATATAACGGGGAACTTTTTATGTGGAAATAGGACCGAGTCATCTTCCATCGATTGGAGCGCATCTGCTATACAGTGGAGAAAGGAAGATGGCCCTTCACCGCTTACAACGTGCCCCAAACCTACGACTCTCGATCAGGAACACCAGTTGGGCCCTCCACTCCACGACCTGACAGTGCCTCGGAGAGCGGGGAGGCGGCCGAGTTGAACCAGGTGATGCACCCAGCAGGGGGTGAGCAGGGCGAGAAGGACTTTGAGGTCCATTTGTCCCAGGTAGGGTAGGTCTTCGGCTGACTGTGGCTGTGTGTCGCTGATGCCTGCCTGCCCCTCTTGCCTGCCTGCCCACCCGCCTTACCTTTGTTCATTGCCTGGCCGGTCTAGTGTTTGGGGTCATGTGTTTGGTGATTTCAGTTTTAAGAGTGTGTGTGTTCAGGAGTTGTGTTTGCCAGTATACCCGTCCCTCCTCCCACCTGTTTTCAGCACTTTTTTCTGTGATTGTTTTGAGTGAAAAATTAGATTGAAAGTCACCTAGTGATTGAGATCTTTTGTTCTTTCCAGAAGTCAGTAGACAGTTCGCCATTCATGGTCTCGCGCCATTCATGGTCTCGCATATACACTGGTCATTGGTAGATGAGCCCAGGAGCATACACGTGTAGGGGGAAGTACACACCTGTAAATTCAGTATGAATGGGTCACTCGCTGTGAGTGTGGATTCCAGTCTCATCTTGTGCACAGGCATAGTCTGCAGAGTAGTGCACTGCTTTCATTTCTGTTCGTATGAAAACAACATTTGGTTGATTGTCATCTGCTTTTATTGTATTTTTTGTGAGGTCAGTACAGTTGCAAGTGAATAAATGTTCTTGATTCAAAACAATGAAACGCCCAGAGGAAAATCCATTTGTTATTAATGATAAACAGCATCCAAGAAAGGGCTCTGATTTCATACGTGGAGGGAATGGGTTAAAGCAGGCGGGGGTTGCACGATTTAGAGTCCAGCTTTCTTTTAGTGCCCTGGTCCTTAAGGGCACATCAAATAGCAGAAGTTGTGGTTATCTTGTCAGTGTGTGTTTACCAAGTGATTTTTTTCTTGTTATGATTTCGTTCTTGCTTGCTTTTTTTTTTTTGCTTTTTTTTATTATTTTTTACTAGCAAATGATTAAATTTTGGTTATGAAGAGTTAATACATATGCATATACTTTGAAAGATTTCATGTAGAAAAAAAAAGAGAACAATCAGTTTATTCATGAGTTGCAATTGCACATTTTCCTATTATTAGTAAATGCTGCAAGTATACACTTAAAGCCATTCCTGTGTTCTGTTCCACTTGCGAAACAGGCTGTGCATCTGCGCTATACACATGTATGGTATACAATATTGCCATTGGTATGGTATACAATATTTGCCTCATCTGAAAGGCTGTACTCAAAGTAGTCAAATTTACAGTGTTGCATGTTTTTGTCTTTTCCCCTTCTTCAGGGATTTTAAGGTAGCATCATTTGTTCTAGTTCCTTTGGCACTTGAAGTCATCGTTTACTTTGACATCTTTTTAAGTGACCTGTTTTCATTTATTTCTTTTTTTTTCCCTAAGATGCCAGCCATTGCTAATTTAATGTGCGCTGAATGTTTGGTGTCCACTGAACTGCTGTGTCACATGTCTGTTGGTGTGCCATTCAGGTGTTTTGGGGTGTTTTCATGAAAACCGAAAACCTTTTTTTTTTCTTTATTAGTTCCTCCTCTTTTTTTTTTTCCCCCTTTATTGGTTACCATTAATTTGAAGAGCAAGTTGTAATGATAATTTTATCTGAGGAGGAAGGCTTGAGACATAAACCACAATGAAATACTGTGTGGCTTTTGCATGGACTGCTTTTTTCCAAGCACGCATGAGATCTTCAATCTTTTTGATGGGGATTTTTGTCATATTGGGAACCCCTGGGATCTGTCTGGAGATTCTTTTAAGACCATTGAGAACATTTTTTATATATGTATGAGATAGATGTATTTTCTGCCAGTGGCTGGATGATCAGTCTGTATTCCCTAACGTTCTGGATTCTTACCAGGCTCATAATGTGTTGAACTGCTGCCGGATAAAGCTCCTTTGATCATTGTTTCCAGAACTTGATATGTATTTAATAGCAAGTTGTTTTAACTACTGATAAGAAAGGCTTCTTATTCAAAGCACAAAGATAATAGGCTTAAAATCTGTTTAGCTTTTCCTGGCTGAAAGGAATGGCAACGTCTTAGTTTGTGCGGAATTGGATGAAAGAAAAATGAACCTCATGATAAAGTAGTGGGGAGTATACAGTATGCCAGCTATGCAATGACACCATGAAGCACAACTCAAACAGCAAGAAAAAGCATCCATTAGCCACATGAAAAACGATAAACACTTGTCTGATTGCTGAAGCTGAAAGGTTCAAACCACTTCCTTGGATTGTTTGGCAAAATTAAGTCATCACTTCATTTCCGTTTGTATTGTCCTCCTGAATATAGAAGTCTGTTGGCATTATATATTTCCATACTACGCATGAGTGTTCTCAATAGTTTCTGCGATTGAAAGTCCTTTGTATGTAATGGAAATAAGTGGTTATTCGGGAAAGGGGCATGAAAAGAAATACTTTCCCAGAAACACCTCCAGGGTGTTGGCCATTGACACCATGTATGAAAACAAACATTGCACAGATTATGATTTGGAAAATGAGTTTAGTTATTTTCATTCTCTGATTTTTAAACCTTTCAACCCTGACATAGAGACTGCATATATAACCTTCCCAGTCTGGGTTATTTTGGTGGTTCAGTTGGAAAATCTGGGCTGCTTTACACAGACTGTCATTATTGTGGATCAGAATATCAAAGGGGCACAGCTACAAATGTCAGCCTACACTTTGAACCATATTGAATTTTCATAGTGTTTGAGTTATCCAGTGATGTATTGTTTCTCAACGATGAAAAGGGGCCAAAAGAAGTAGTATCACATTTGTTATGAAATGCGACTAGATGAAAGTATCCAAGGGGAAGGGAAATTTTTGTGTTGGCATGTGTTTATCAGTCTAAGGGATAATTTTTTTTCTCTTTAACTAGATTACTAATTTTTCTGTGTTTGTTTCTTTCTTTTTGTTTTTTTCTTCCCTTTTTTTTTTTCTTTTTTTTTTCTTCTTTTTTTTTGTCATTTCAGAATGAAGGGCTTAAGATGACATTCCACAAAAGAGGTCGTGGTCGAGGCCGAGGGGGAAGTATACGCGGATACGATATGGATGCAGAAAAGGGTGAGTATCGCAAATATGACTCGGTACCTGTGGATATAACCATGGTCCCAGGTCACAGTCTCCAGATTCAGTAGCCATTCTAAAACATGCAGCCACTCGGCAAGGTGATCGGGCTGTGGTGACTTGGTCTTGAGTTGAGCTAAAAAATAACCATCTTTAACCTATGATATTGTTTTGTATTTTGCTGTACAGTAATATATTGATATACATCTATACTCTTGTAGCATGAACTGCACCAGTGTTACAAGTGGGCCTTCAAGGTTTTAATGACATTTTATTTGTGGTATATATCAGTATGGGTGTTATTGACCAGTTTTTATATTATTACATGATGAGGCTTACATTGTAAACAGAAAAAAAAAAAAAGAAAAAGAAATGATAAAAATGACTTGATGTGAAAGTTCAGGTACCTTGAGAGACTGCGAAACGTTTTGAGTCTTTTTGGTGAGAGGCAATAAAAAATAGCAGGCAAAAGTGAATTCAGTTCACACACTTGATGGTCACAGCTCGGTCAAAAGTTCAGAAGTAACTAGAACCTAAGAATTTGCAACACTGGCAGAATTGCCTCCTGATCAACTGTTTGCCTAACTATTGCCTTCCATTGTGCTAGTGTGGATGAACATTTTTTAAACCAGATTTTGTTGAAAGATGGTAAAACTCCAGACGAATGGACAAGCCACAAAAAGAGATGTTTAGATGGCAGTGCAAAAGTTACTGCTTTTGTGAAAGTCCAAGTTTGAAAAAAATTAAAGTGAAGGCCATTACTAGCTAGCTGCATTCTGCACATGCATAATAATAAATGTAAATTCACAACAGTAAACTGATTGTTAGGTGACTAAAAGAGACCTGTTTGATCAAGTAGGTAAAGCGTCGGACCAAGGTCCAGGTTTGATACCTACTTACCACTAGCCAGGTTGGAAAAGAATATATCTATAGGCTCCAGCATGTTGAGACTTTCAACCAAGGTTCCATGCTTGAATGCATGCAAAAGATAAATTGGTAAAATAAGATAAATTAGAATAAAATCTACATGCATGTAGTATTCTATTCCACCTTTCCAAAAAAAGAAAAAAATACCATGGTGTGCTTGTGGGTTAGAGGGCACAAAAATTAAACACTTGCACAGTGGTGTCGTGTTCAACCACTCGCTGAAGATAAAATGTGGCTACTTGAATTGCAAGATTGAAATAAAGCAGTCACATACATCTTACCACTGGTGAACCTCAGAGTTCCAACCAAGGAATAAAGAGTGAGGGAGGGAAAGAAATATGTGAAGGATCCATTGAGGAGGGATGTTGTAATGAAAATTAATGGATTCATGGTAGCGCAACCATGACAGGGGTTAATTAATGGATTCATGGGTAGCGCAACCATGACAGGGGTTGTCGGCACAATAATTGGTGCTGTCTGTATTGTGTGATACAGCGGCACGGGTGCAGCAGTTATTGAACCAGAGCACTCAGGCCATGGGATCCAGTGACAATGACAGCCAGCCTGAGCCAGTCAACCCCTCCACTCTCCATTCTGCCTCATCACACCAGTCTACCTCAGTGAGCTACTTGTTTCATTCGTCATCATCACTAGTTCTTGGCTACCAACATATTTGTACAGAAAATGTATCATTTTTCTCCTATTTATGCTACTTATAAGTAAAGTCCCCTGAGGAAAGTGGTGTGTTTGCTCAAAATGAAAAAGGCAACCAGTTCTTTTTATGTTTTGTTCCCTCTCTTGCTCGCTTTCTTTATATATATATACATATATCTATATATATATACATATATCTGTATCTTTCCATATAACTGTACATAAATGAATAGATAACACAACTTCCTATCCGTTGCTGAGGCTGAATCTTTTTTAAGTACTCTTGCTGTGTATATAATCTGTATGAAGCTAATCACTTTTTTTTACTCTTGAGATTTTGACTGTGATAAGACTTTAAAGATTTGTCACGATTCTGAAGTTTCTACACATCTTAATAGTTTGCAGGGATGATCCACATGGATAGCCCAGGCTGGTTAACAGTGCATTCTGTCAGATTTGCAGGATCTCCCTGAATATGGCAGGCAGTGTTCCCCATTACGCACATATATGCGTAAATGACGTACAGATTTGAGATTTGACGCACACATTTTCACCTTGTACGTCATAGTGACGCACAACATTTCTGTGACGATATTTGTCTATGAAACATCAAGCATAGTCGAAGCCAAGCTACTACTATTACCAGCAGACGACAGTTCTTGTCTCAAAGTCAAATTATGTCCCTTACTGGAACATGAATTGTTTAGAAAGACCTAATGCGCATGCGCTCAATTTGTCATCACCTATGGATTCCCTTCATACATGTGAGTGGAAACATGTCGCTTCTACAGTGACTGAAAACTTGGAAAACTCACTCTGCAAGTAGCTCAGACAGTGTGATCATTGAAACTGCCCCAGTCTTGTGATTCGACAACTGCAGACACTCGATCAACGCGGCAGACACACAGACACTCGATCAACGCGGCAGACACGCAGAGAGCGATGGCAAGTCCCAGTTCAAGTGGTGGAAACAATGACAATCTGAGGAAGTTGGCCAGGCACGGAAAAGTGTCAAACGGAAGTTTAACACCAGATGGCTAGAAGAGTTTGACTGGTGTGAATTTCGTTCTGGCATGATTTTCTGAACTATCTGCATTCGAGGCTGTCAGTCCGAAAATTCATTTGGCAAGCAGCTGCTCACCAACATGGCAAACATTTCTCTGGTCATTCCTCTCACCTCTGTCCCCTGTGAGAGGGCACTCTCTGTGCAAAATACGATCATGGACAGCAAGAGAAACAGATTGTCAGCCAAGTGCTCCAACAACAAGATGCTTATCTTGTCAGAAAAGGCTTGTGAAGATCTCACAACAGAGTCTGTGGACAAATTCTGCAGGTTGAAGAAACGTCCCAGACTTGAATGAACCAGTCACTGGGCAGGGAATAATGAGCTGACATAGCAGCAGATCTGTCTCGCGTAAACTGTCATAAAAGTGGCTGTTGTGGAAAAGGAAGCTCAGACAGTTTCTTCCATTTGTTCACTTTTTTTTTTGTGGGGTTAGTGATGTTTTGTGATTCCCATAACTATGCAGACTCTGCATGTATACTGTGTGTCTGTGCTGACACTTTTTTTTTTCCCAAGTTTTGCTCTTTCCTAAGTTGTAGGCTTATTTTTGTCATGTATGTTGATCTGATATGTTCAAAGGGGAAAAAGTAATTGAATTTACATCTTGTGTGGATTCAAATCATCTGTGTGTATTTGATTTGTGTATTTGTATTGTGTGTATTTATGGAGTGTTTGTATGTGTGCGTGAGTATGTATGTGAATGTGTGTGCGCATATGTGCGATATTTTTGTGAATTCATGTCTGTTTAAAAGTATTCAATTCATTCAAAATTTTGACTCTTAAAAATTTGCCAATGACCCCAGAAATTTTAAGTTGAGGGTCATAGTGACCCTAAAAAATTTGGGGCCATGGGGACACATCTGTGACTCTGATTTGAGAGCGAGGACATCCTTTGCTTGTTGGGGTCTTTCTGTCATCACCAGAAATCCCTTTGACCTTTGATGTGGATTATATCAGAGCCCTGTAGAAACATGCTCTGGCAGTAGGTAGACAAATATCCAGATTCCTTGTTAGTTTACATTTTTTTCCCGCAATATCCTGGCAGACTCCCTCAGTCGGTTCAAGTCCCTCCTCCACACGGAAAGGACCCTCAGCAGGCTAACCCTCAGCTCGGTGTGGGAACACTGGTTCAGGCCCATGGTCGACCTCTTTGCCACCCGATTCAACCACCGTCGCCCAGTGTATGTCTCTCCCGTCCCCGATCCCCAAGCATATGCGATCGACGCTCTCTCCCTTCCCTGGTCGGGCCTCATAGCATACGCCTTCCCTCCATTCCCAATCCTATACAAGGTGATCAGGAAGGCGAGACTGGAAAGACCCAGGCTCATCCTCATCACCCCGTGGTGGCCAACCCAGTCCTGGTTTCCGGACCTCAAGTCCCTCTCCCATGTCCCCCCTCTCCAGTTGAGCACTCGTTAGGACATGCTCAGACAGCCTCGCTCGGGTCGCCCCCACTCCAACCCACAGATGTTCCGCCTGCACGCCTGGCTGCTGTGCCAGCCCAATTGCGAGCATCTGCCCCTCCCTCACAAACGGACAGATCCCAGTCCGTCCTAGACACACTTGCTGGGGCAGGGGCCTCGCAGGACCTACGGGACTTAGCGATGGCCTCGCGCAGAGCCAGCACTGAGTCTCTCTATGATTACCGATGGGAGAGGTGGGTCTTCTGGTGCTCAGACAACTCTGTTCCCCATAATCACCCTTCCAGTATCCAGATAGGCAACTTCCTATCTCACCTTTTCTTCTTCATTAAGGCTCTCGGCTAGCTCCATTCAGGACTATAGGTCAGCCATCTGTACCACTGTCCGCCAGCTCGGCGGACCCTCCTTTGAGGATGACTTCCTTCTCAGATTTCTAGGGGGGTGGCCCTATGCGAGTCTCAGTCCGCTAGGCGCATCCCCCTTTGGGACCTCTTCATTGTCCTTGACGCTCTCAGAAAGCCCCCTTTCGAGCCTATCGCCACCCTTCCCTTTGACCTCCTTTCTCTCAAGACCACATTTCTCCTCGCCCTAGCCTCGGCCAGGAGGCGCAGTGAAATTCATGCCCCAGCAGGGACCCCAGAGACATTGCCTTCCACAGGGATGGTTCTGTCTCTCTCAAGTTTCTCCCCGAATTCTTAGCTAAGAATCAGGAACCGGGCACATCCTCTCCCTCCCTCGTCATCCGCTCACTTGCGGATATCTTGGGAAAAGGGGAAGGGGGGGGGGGGGCATGGAACTGTGCCCTTCGAGGTGTCTGAGATACTACTGGGAATGCTCTCGCGCCCCAGGCGCTCCTCCCAGAGACGTCTCCTCATTTCTATGAACCCCAATAACCATAAAGACATTTTGGCTGGCACTATCTCTAGGTGGCGTTTCAAGACGGTCAGATCGGCCTACGCCCAGGCGTATAAGGATCTCCCCGTCTTATCTCCCCGGGCCCATGAGGTCAGAGCGCTGGCCACTTCCGCAGCGTTCCAGCACTCTGTCCCCTTTCGCCACCTCCTGGAGGCAGCCTACTGGCGTTGGGAAAATCCCTTCATAAACTTTTATCTAAGGGATATCCGCATGACCAAGGCTGATGGTTCTAAAGGGATTTCTTTTGTGGCGGCTAATGCAGCTTTATCTATTCCGCCCTCTAACCCAAGAACCATTAGGTCACTCGGCCCTCCTCCAATTCCTTGAAATTCTGCTATGGTCTGACATGGTATAGCATATGACGCCAAAATGGGGAGTTTGTATTATACTCCCGTTTGGCTAGTATACTTTGTCAGACTCTAATGCCCGCCCTACCTTCCCCCCTAGCGCTATGGTTCTCTGGGTTACCTTGCGCACAGGCCTCGCTGAATGAGGAACAGGAAGCGGCCACCAGCTTTCTTCCTATGGCGGAAGTAGGGTGGGGCGTCACGTGACTGTCTTATCACTGCATTAGCCACAAAAAATTTGGCCTTTCAGAGCTAACTAACTGCCGTTGAATGCTATGGTCTGACGTGGTATGTATACTAGCCAAACAGGGAGTATAATACAAACTCCCCATTTTTTCCCCCTTTAAATGGCAGGGATGAATTTAAGCCATGTTGTAGTGACCTTTGAAGCGTCAGTCCGTAGCCATTTGTGAAACTAGTACATTGACATGCTCTTCACATTAACCCTCTTTAGTATGCACTTACCTGAGCTCAGTTACGCCGAAAACCTACGGCAAGATAAGTAACTCCGTAATTTGAACATGGTTACCCAATTTAAAAAATTAATTTAAAAGAGAGGAAAGGAAATAATGAAATGAAAATAATTTAAAAAATTCCTACGAATATATATGTTGCTATATCATAAGTTTGAAGAATGCCACAGAGGGGGGGATCTTCTTCTTCAGAACTTTCTTCCGAATCATTTATATCTGGAACCTCATCCCAGTCGAAATCTAGGTCACTGTAAGCTTCATTACCCAGCATTTTCACTAAGTCTTATGCCGTAAATCCTACAAATCGCAGTATCTTCATCACTAAATCTCATCATAGAACGGCAGAGATCAAGGTTAGCCATGGTGAAAAACAGCATTTAGACCACAAAACTTCAAAAATTCATAACTCGAGAACTATGGCACGTATCGACTCACGTTTTTTTGCAAACGGAAGTGAATGGCTACAGGAAGAAGGAAGTCACGTTCTCACGAGACTTCCTTTTCTACGAGAAACATGGCAGCGCCCATTGTTGCCACGTGTTTTACCGGGCGCTGGCAGGCGCTCAGCCTTTTGGCTGTGTGATGTTTGTTTGGGCGCTAGCGGGCACGCACTTGTCAAGAGAGTTAAAGTCTACAGATAGCGCTGTGTTCTTGTCAACAGTAGACATTGAACATGTTGGAAAGGAATTCCATAGCTGATGTAGGTTTTCCAGGATTTGGTTCTGTGACAAACAGGAAACAGAAATCCTGAACACTCCATCTGTGACCCACACCAGTCTTTTTCCTTACTGTTGGAGGCTTAGCATAATTTCTGTCACTATGGGGGTGAAAAACTGAATGAAGGCTTAAGTTTGAGAAAAAATTAGTGCTATAATGTTAAAATGTAATTTGTCAGTATTGCATTCTTTGTTCCATAGCCTGCGTAAAAGCCTGAACTGCATGATTATAATTACTTTGTTGGGGCATGTTGTTAATACTATCCAGCCGAGAGCGGCACGGACAGCACGATTCCCTGACTGCCGCACGCCTGCACATAGCGCTCAGTCCCTGCCAATGCACATATTTGGCCACTTTTTAATTTTTTTTTACGGTAGCTAGACAACAACTGACAGTCTTGTGATAGGTGTCACAGGAAAGAACAAACACTCAACTAATCGAACATAGTAATTTCAAATCATTTACTTTCAATGTGTACACACGACTGTGCGTTGAAAAACATGTCTGACAAGTAGAAAAAATGCCTTGTTTGCATTCTATTCCGTTCTTTTACAACACTAAATCAGAAGATGAAGGGATGGCTGCATCTTCAAACAATTCACTTTCCTCTTCTCTTTCATAGTTTTCTATCTCTCTGTCACTCCCCTCATCGCCAGATCCACTTTGTAATATGATTTCAAGCGCTTCATTGAGCGAGAAATCGCTACCACCCCTTCGCCTGACCGACATTTTTTTCTGGCACAGGAAATACGTGCTGTGCGCCGGTGCCGCCAGTTTCTTTGTTTCAAAGCTCCTTGGGTCAGCCAAGTTCACAATAGGCCACTGAAAGTATGGTCTACAACTCTCTACAACATCCCCAAGATTAGTTACAGAGCTTATTTCCCTTGGATCATTTTCTGGAAAGTGTAGGAATTTTTTATGTTCCCGTCACGCGATAGTGGATGACACGACAGAATGTACTGCTGTCTGTCCGTCAGCCAGCCTTGCATGACTCGGCACAAGGGAAAGAAATCCTGTCACGCTCTGTTGGCTGACATGGCTGGTAAAGGTTAAGAAAGCGAGAGCTTGCCAGTTTTTGGTAAAACCTCTAGACTGGTACTTAAAGAGTTCTATGCCTGGTGCATAGTGCAGATTATTCTAGCAGTGCACACTTTCACAGTGTTTCTTTGAATGTCTTTAAACTTGGCATGATTTTTTGGTGGTTGGTTTTGCAAGAACTGAACTTATTAAGCAATTATTTGTAAATTAGTGGCAGATAGAGCGTCTGGACTTGAAAAAGTGTCAGTGTGTAAGTGACAGTCTCATTGGCTCGTACAAGTGAGTTTTTTAATTCAAAAGAGGCAGAATTTTCATCCATTGCTTTGACAGCGTTTGGATTTTTTTTTTTAAGATTGTATACTTCTGCTTCTGAAAACGTTATTGAGCCTAAAATACCTGTAGGATGTGACGCAAATCTGTTAGATTGAATTCCAGTTTGCCATTGCTGAATTTTATACAATGTGGAACTGGGGTGGATGAAAAAGACAGTCTTGCGTCTGCTTTCCTAGCTTTAATTTGATCCCTCTTTCCTACTAGCTCTCATGATAGTAGTTTCTTTCTTCTTTTTTTTTTCCAGCCTGGCCATCTGCCAATTAACAGCTGCATCAATTATTGCTATCATCCTGTGTGATCATTGGACTCCCATTGAGAGCCAAGAAACAGCTGTTTGCCTCTGCACTACCGCATTCATTGCTCTTGGGGTCTTCAGGTTATTGATCTGTGAACCATGGAATGTGCATTTTCTGTTAACTGCTTCTTGGCACTGTGCCTGATTGCTTATTAAAAGAAAAGAAAAGAAGAAAAAAGGCAGTCTGCATGTCCTTTGTACATGTTGTGTACAGGTGGCAAGTTCTCCTATGCGAGACAGTCCCATGTCAGATGAACAGCTTCAGCATTCTTCAATGGTGAGTGCTGCTGTTTTGTATTATTACCCAAGATCTTTTGAAAAAAAAGGAAAAACAGCAAACAACTGCTTTAGAGCATCTGTTGATCGAGAAGGTAATTTTACGTGGTTAATGTTTCAAGTTGATGGTGTTGGCAAGTGATTGGTACAGTGTTATGTAGTAGGGAAGGTTTACAAGTCGCATGTCCAGCTCAGTGCATAGCAACGTGGAAATCTTCAGTATTTTGATTAATTATGTTTCCTGAGCAGTTTTGTCTGGAGTCACTTTTGGGGTCACGAGTTAACATGGCAAACAAAGAGCAATGAAATTGAAGGAAGTGTTAGGCAATTAAATGTGAGAGATCAAGGAGCAATGTGCAAAGGTAGATTTGGGTTTGTTCTGATGGAAGATTTTTTGCCTTTTTGTTTACCTCCTTTTTTTCCTTTTGAGCCTCATTTTTTTCTGCTTTTTTTCCTTTCCATTCTTTAGTTCGGCCCTTCATTCGAAGTATTTTCATTTCTTTCCTTTTTCGTCTCATTCTATTTCTCTTCTCTCTCTCTCTCTCTCTCTCTCTCTCTCTCTCTCTCTCTCTCTCTCTCTCTCTTTTTCATCCCCTTCCACTTGAAAACTTAGGTACTTGTCTGTATTCAGTAGATGTGTTAAATTTTGTACCTTTCGTTAACTTGTGTGACAGAACATAAACGAAAGCGAAATTAAAGAAAGACCTTTTTATGCTTATACATTAAGTAAGCATATGTGTTACTGTAAGCATGAAATGCAGATTTTTACAGGTTTTTTTTTTTTTCCTGTTTTTTGAACATATCAAGTGGAAATCAACATGTATTGTGCTTGACCATGCTATCTGTTACCCCCACACCCTTTTAGATTCATAAATTACGATGGTGTACTTCATTAGATGTTTGTTGGCTGGTGGATAGGATGATGAAGCTAATTGTAATGAGCTTTTTGGATATGGATACTTTGCGACAAATTTTTATGATACCCTCTACTTAATAAGCTTTTTAGATATGGATACTTTATTGTGACTTACTGTTATGATACCCTCTTCTTCATGCTTGTCATTTGTTCATTTATCCATGAGCCTGAAATCCTGCTCAGTGTGGTCTTGAAACTTGGCAGGTGTGGTATAGTGCACATGGACTATGCCACACACAGTGACACATCTTTGATGAAACTGATTCATTTTCAAAGCTGGCATAGGTTGCATTTCCTGTATGCTCAAAAGCAAAAGTTTATACAGGATAAAAAGATCTAGATCCTGAATTAATTCGGAGACCGAAATGAAAGTAATAGCAGTGGCATAATGCAAAGCAACATCCCTCTGTGCAGTCCTTTCAAATGCTTCTCCATGTTAGGTCTTGTATTGAAGTACCTTCATTTTACGATGGAAAGGGCGCTAACTCTGAAGGTCCTCGTCCATTAGCGCTATTTGCATGACAATGGTCTATGCTCAAGAGGGGGCAGTGTTACCTATAGGTTGGTGGCACACTGTGTTGCAGCAGGAGCAAGGATACCTGCACACTGGGGACAATCCGCCGAGAAGGGGACGTAAGCGCAAGGCAGAGAAGCTGGCTGAGCAGCTCATGGCTGAGGCCCTGGCCAAGAGGGAACAAGCACGCATGCTGGCCAGTTTGGACCCAGGTAGGAAGATAATCTTTCATTGGTTGGTGGACTTAAATGGCCCTCACCCCCTTGGAGATGCTGGGAGGGGGTGGTTAGTACAGGTAGTTGCCCCCATTCTGTGGAAGATATTTTTTTCTTGCTTCGCTAACATGCACACACACATGAATGCAGTCATTCTTGGATTCATTCTTAATCTACCTTTGGTCCTAATAGATGAAAAGTCTACTCCTGACCAGCATAGGGTTGGCAGGTTTGACCTAAATCTTGGTGTTCCTTGTTAGAAATGTCCAAGTGTCTGTTGGAAAGTTGTGGGGGAAAATTAGAATTAGCTCCAATATCTCTTTCAGATGACATGGTAGGTGCTTTATGAGGAGGAGGAGGGGGGCGGGGGGGGGGGGGGGGCGGGGGGGGAATGTTGATTGAAATATTGAAAGCATCTTTGCTTGGTTATTATAGCAAAATGTTCACCAAGCAAGCATTTAAAGTTGCCTAAACGTTGAAGTCGGACAAGACCAAAAATGGTTTTACAGACCCAATTTGTGCGCATGTAAAACAGTTTTGATGCCTATTGGAATTGCTTCAGATACTCGTGTGCCAGTGATCAACATTGAGGATGGCAGCATTCTGTCTGGGGAAGAAGCTCCCAGAAAACACCAGCTGGAGAAGTTCCTGTGTGAACACCCAGGCTACATGATCTGTGGCCAGGCTGCCGGCTTCCTGCCCCCGATGCCTCCTGCAGAAGAGCAGACACCACCTCCCCCCATGGCCGACCTGCAGGCAGCAGTGAGTGTGGTTATTAGATTTTTTTCCTCTCACTTTTTGTTCATAGATCTCAGCACCACTCATGCTTAGCTGCCTTTTCATGATGCAACTGTTAGGAAAGCTGGCAGTCATCATTGATGCTTTTATAGATCTGTTGTCCATTTGCCACACTATGTTCCTGTCTATCTTTGACTACAACTACCATGCCTAGGCGTCCGCCTCTTCTCTTACATTGCACTGGCTTGTTTTTTTTTTTTTATTCACGTATGTTTAGTGGATAAAGAATTTAGCCTTTTTTCCCCCACATGATTTGTTTTGGTTTGCAAATTAGTTTTACTAATGAAATGGCTTCATATTTATGATAGATGAGCATCATGTTTCAGCTAATCTACATGTTTCTGCCTGTCTTTCCTCAAGTCCTATTCCTTTTTCTTCAGTCATTTGATGTGTGTATCTGAAGTAATTTTTTTTTTTTTTATCTCATGCATCTTTGGCTTTGGAATGCCAGCTGTGGAACGAGTTGTTGCATTGTTGTTCCATTTTTTTTTTTTTTAAATAAATTTTTGCAGTTTTAGGATGCATTTAATTGCACTTTCTTCCAGTGAAATGAATCTGCAGGGTTTATGTTTACTTGAAAGTAGTATTCATTTGTTACACTATATGGCCTAAATCTACAGGATGTTAAAGAGCTGCAAGTCCATATTTATCAGTGTTTATGCCTCACAGTCCATGTATCCTTTTGCTGCTTTGCTTGCAGAATTTTGTTTCTGTTTTGGTTTTATAAATCCCATGCTATGCTGTGGCTTGCAGTTCTAACCATCGGCGCAGTCCTGTATATGTTATGGAGATCACTGGAGTGAGAGTGAGAGATTGTGTGTGATAAAGAGAAGGAATAGGTCTGGTCTTTTCACAGAAAAAAAAAGCCGAATTAAACGTTTGACTGCCAGAGAATATTACAAATAAAGGCTTTCCCAGTGCCAGGGAAATCTATTGATCTGACGGTAATAATTCACAAAAAATTCTAGCTCGAAAACTTTAACCCGTTCACTGCTTGAAAATGTTACAAACAAAGGCTTTCCCAGTGCCAGGGAAATCTAATGATTTGGGGGTAATAATTAACAAAAAATTCTAGCTCAGAAACTACAAAAGATATAACAATGAAATATATCTGATTTTTGAAGGAAATTGAATGAAGATTTTGAATCTGGGCTTCTTTTGTTTTAATTTTGATAATAAAAAAAATATTTAGGCATTTAGATTTGGATAGATTTTTTTGCACGATCAGAAACATATGTATTTACCACTACAGCTTCACATCCCAAAAAGAACACAAAGCAAAAAAGTTGAAAATAAAGTTTGTATTGTCACACTACACATGTAAATGAAAGTAAAACAGTTTAGAAGTCTATCAAGATGCTCACACTCTATGCAGACAGGTCAGTCCACGACCACGCCCCCCTCCCCCCACCACGCCCCTTTGCTGGACTTCAACCCTCTCTTTCACTCCTCTTCTCCTACCTTTCCCTCTGCCCCGTGTCACGCCGCGAGCAGGCCACGCTCCCCTCTCGCGCTGACTATCACATCACTGGCCACTGGCACGCAGTGCAGAGTACACACTAGGCGAGCTCGTTCGACGCTGGCAAACCAGTCAGCTGAACACACACTGAGGTCACACAGCCGGACTCAATAACTGACGAATACGGTCGGCAATTCCATCACAATCATCATCTCACCTTCATGCTCGAGTAAGTCGTTGAATAAAAGATTATTGTCTTTGTCAAAAATGATTAGCAGAGCCTGCTCAGCTGTGTAAATACGTTGAGTTGGTCGCTGCGCTTGTCGAAGGTTGCGCCGCCATCTTTGCAAGCGAGACGAAGTGCTGGCTGGTCATCCAGTCAGTGATGAGAGTAAATGGGCTTTCCCCTCACGTGTGGTCATTTGCATATCATTTTAATACTACAGACATATAAGGCTTACTACGCACACTCTATTTAAGTCCATTAATAGAAATAGTAACGAATGAAAATTCATGAAAAATGCATGACGTCAGTGGACGGCCCATAGGCACTGGGAAAGCATTTTTACTTCGGCGTCAGCTGACGGCTTAAAGGCACTCTTCAGGTTAAGAGCTATAAAGATTAAATATATAAGATTTTTGAAGGAAATTAAATGAATTTGAATCTGGGCTTCTTTTGTTTTAATTTTGATAACAAAAAATTATTTAGGCATTTAGATTTGGATAGATGTTTTTGCACGATCAAAAATATCTGTAATTACCACTACAGCTTGTCATACAAAAAGAACACAAAGCAAAAAAGTTGAAAATAAAGTTTGTATTGTCTCACTACACCTGTAAATGAAAGTAAAACAGTTTAGAAGTCTATATCAAGACGCTCACACTTCATGCAGACATGTCAGTCCATGACTACGTCCCCATCCCTTGCTGGACTTCAGCCCTCTCTTTCACTCCTCTCCTTCCCATACCTTTTCCCCTCCCCAGTCCAACGCCGCGAGTGGGCCGCGCTCCCCTCACGCGCTGACTTCATTGTCACTGTCCACTGACACTGTGTGCAAAGTACACACAAGCTCATTCGACGCTGGTAACCAAGTCAGCTGAACCACTCTGTGGTCGGACGGCCCGACTCAATAACTGACAAATATCGTCGGCAGTTCCATCACTATCGTCATCCTCGCTTTCATGCTCGAGAATAGATCATTATCCTTGTCAAAAATGATTAGCAGAGCCTGCTCAGCTGTGTAAGTATGTTGACTAGATCGCTACGCTTGTCGAAGGTTGCGCCGCCATCTTTGCAAGCAAGACGAAGCGCTGGCCGGTCATCCAGTCAGTGATGAGAATAATTTAATGGTCTTTCCCATCATGTGTGATCATTTGCATATCATTTTAATACTACAGACACATAGGGCTTACTATTCACTCTCTCTTTGTGTCCGTTGATAGAAATAGTAACGAATGAAAATTCAAGAAAAATGCATGACGTCAGTGGATGGCCCTTAGGCACTGGGAAAGCACTTTTACTATGCCGTCAGCTGATGGCTTATAGGTGCTCTGCGGGTTAATGTTTCACTAAAATGCAGTTTACTATGATTTGGTATAAAAAGTCTGAGTAGATCTAAGTTGATCAGTGAAACTTCTCGAAACAGGATTGAGGGTAGGGGTGGCGTGGGTTAACTGTTACATCGCAGTGGGCAGGATCAGTTCTTTTGAATAATTATGTTTAAAAACATCACTCAGTGATGAAAGTAGAATGCATACGTTATTTACTCCTCGAATGAAGTTAAGAGAAAAAGATGTCGACATCTTTGTTTTCCTGTCGTGCTGTTATAAAAAAGGTGAATAGTGTGGGAAGATGCTTTTGCATGAGTTAATTGTGAGGTTGTTAAGTCTTGTGCATAACATGTGTGTACATGTTTGTGTGTATACTGTTGGTGCATTGGACAGGTAAGCCACCCACATACAGGGGTTGATTGAAGAATTCTTACATTGATGCATGACGCTGTGCCTGTCTGTAAACCTTGTTTCTGTGATTGTCATTGAGCGCCTCAATAAAACACCTGGTAAACAAGATGTTTTTATGTTTGATAATGTGCACACATTTGCATGCATACCCCACCTTCAAACTTGACAGCTTTTCAGGACCACTTTAGCAAGGAGCTGTTGATACCACTCGGTTTACTGAAATCTTCCCCCAGCTGATAGTGATGCTTTGACCTGTGGGGGGATTCCTTGTCCCTGTCTTCCCCGCTTTGTGCTGTTTGGTCTGACTGTGATCCTATGGCTATTGTGGTGATCTGTTGTTGTGCTGGTCAGTGGCTTGTGTTGCTATGGTGTTTTTTGCCTTGTGACGCATTGCAGGCCCCAGTGAAAGAGCGTCGTAAACCAGGACGGAAGCCCAAGTTAGACCCCACCACCTTGTACTCACAGAACCTGACTGGCGAGGAAAATGTCTCGGTGATAGAGAGGGGGTCAGGCAGAAAGGTGAGATAGGATGTGTGGTTAGCAGGAGGGGAGGGAACATAAGGATGGAGCCATGATATAAGTGGGGTGAAGGTGGGGTCTGTTGAAATGGTTTATTTTTTCCCCTGTAATACAGAACAGTATATGGGCTGATTGGGTGCTTCCATGAACAGTGGGTTGTTCTGGTGATGGTGCAGTGATCTTTTGAGCGCCAGTAGTGTGCCGTATACAGTGGTTTGACTGAAGTAGAAGGGTGGTCACAGTGGGTTTAATGCTTTTATAAATCGGTAGTTTTATGTTCGTCTGTAATGCCTTCAAAATGTTAGGTGACACCAGCTACTGTGTTGCAAGTGTTAGCATCACAGACAAGGGCTTCATGGGTTCAGGTTCCATCAGAGCCATTTATTTGTGGGATTATGTGACAGCCAGATCCATACAGAGATTGGTTTCCTGTGGGCTCAGATGAGGACTGGAACCACTCCATGTAGCTCTGAGCATATTGTTTGAGTATCCTGACCAACACAGCAGGTGTCTGTATCTTTCAGGCCTGGTTGATAACGGGCAGAAACCATAGAGTACAGACCTGTCATGTATCCTTGGATCACAATGGAAGTCCATAGCATCACCTTGATAATCATTCACATTATCATTGTATTTTGGGAAAAAAAGGAACACCTCAAATTCTATGGCCTCACTGTCTTGCTCTTGTGGTGATTTTCGCTCGGATTTCCCTTCCATGCCCATGCCTGACGTAAGTTAATGTCAAAAGTAATTGGCATCAGCAGGTTCATAAAAACTTGCAGGATAGATGTGGAAATGTTCTGTGGAGGGCAGGGAGAGGAGTGCTCGCTAGTGCAGGCTGCACCACCAAGTAGTTAGTGTTGTCAGAAGGGGGCTTAGTAGCTGGTGTCATATGTTACATAGAAAGGCACCATGGAACACCTCCAAAATGACCTGGCAGCATTGCATTGATTGCTCCATGTGGACTACTGGTGCTGCTGTTGTGACAGGAGGATCCTGGATATAGCTGTTCATGGGGTAGCTGAAATGAATGGCAGTAGAATAATACCATGCAAAGGATATGGAAGATGAGTCGGTTCAGGATATAAAATGTTTGGTGGCAATAGGAGTATGGAGGTTGCAGTGACTTTTTGGATGTCAAATATGGGTATCACAATAGGAAAATCAGAACATTATTAACTATCAGAGGGTGGGGGTGGGAGATGGGAGTTTTTACAAGTGACGATAGGTTTCAGACCTGATATTGACAAGGTGTTAGAAGTGATAGCAAAAGAGGTGGTGGTTTTGTGAAACTGGTCAAGGGAAATGTTCATGTAAGTGTGTGAAATCCGTTTGTAGTAAACGATGATCAGTGGTAATGGATGAAGTCTTTTCTTGTTCATTGTTCATTTCATGTTTTGTCTGTGTGTGTGTTGTATTGTTGCAGTGTTTTTTCTTTCCCTGAGAATTTATCTTTTTTTTTTTTTTTTTTTTTAATATAAATCAGTGGCATGCTTGTGGCTGATATGTGCTTTGATCAACATCTCCATGTCCATTCCCCCCCATGCCGTTTATAGTTTTGATTTTGATCAGCATACTTTTGAGGCTTGCTTTTGTTTTTTTGGCTTGGTTGTGGGCAGGAGTAGTGAACATAAACTCACTTTAAGAAGAGTGCTTCTTGAGATACGGTACTAACATACAGATCTATTTCATTGCTTGCTTATGCAGGCTGATGCTGCCTAAGTAGTGATTTGAAATGATACTGTATCTAGAAATTTGGTTTGTAAGCATTGTGGAAATTGAATTGTAGATGTAGATTGTATGGTGCACTGTAACTAGTAGTAAGGAGCATTTACTAGAGCATTGTGGTTGATTTTATACCTACATATCATTCCTAACAGCTTAACAATCGGTCATGGATTTGGCAGATTGTGCATGATTCCCTTGGATTTATTGACATATAAGCAAGTGTTAAAGC
This sequence comes from Conus canariensis, assembly GCA_033310375.1. NCBI lineage: Eukaryota > Metazoa > Mollusca > Gastropoda > Neogastropoda > Conidae > Conus > Conus canariensis. The sequence goes on from CM065725.1 coordinate 35,545,512, forward strand.
CTTTGATTGTTTAGCAACCTGCTATAATGTTCACAAACGGGCAGGACTACAAAGCACAAATGCTCTTGAAATTCCCTGATAAAGATACTTTAATCCCCAATTATAAAATACTAGAAATAGATGAAAAAGTATTGAGATGTGACTTGCCCGTGACTGTTGACATTCATCAGCTTTTTTTTTCTCTTCATTAAGACGGATGCAAAACAAAGGTGCTTCTATTGTTGACATTATTATATGTCTTTCACGGTCAAGCTCTGACTGACTGACTGAAATTAGTTTGAATGTCCTTCGACATTGAAGAACAATGAAATAATAAGTATACATGATTGGTTCAAATATCATCATCTTATTATCAATGCTTTGTAAAATTGACATACAACTGACTTTAGTTCTGGAAGGAAAAAGAATATGTCCAAGTCTTATTTAAGTCCATTCTCTCTCGACAGCATTGTTTGGTAACACAGTTTTACAGTTTTCATATTCGTTTTAGTCCTTGGGGGAGGGGGAGGTTTAAGCTAAATGCACAAACAACTTATAATTGATAGAAAGCAGCTTATAACACTTTTCTGGAGAAAATATATAAATGAATAAAGGGTTTTACAAAGTATCGAATTCTCAGCAAACAAAACAAAAGGCGCAAAAAGCGCACTCAGACATCATGGTGTAGTCATATGACATCAGCAAGTGTTTTAATTATGCCTGTATATTTTTGCATATAAAATTGATATCACACATGATAAATTTTGTGAGTTTTTTTGGTGTTTTTTTTTTTTACTTAATTAAGCTGGGTGTTCTGAAAACAGAACATTTCATTCTGAATGTGGTAACAAAAACATCAAAAGAAGACAAAACATCCATTATGTATGGGGGGATGATAAGCCTCTGATCTTTTAAACTTCTTTTTTTCTCCCCAGACATAACACAAAATTGTCAAATGAATCTTTCTTTTCTTTTTTTTTTCAAACATGATGTTGATAACATTGTGCTTGTTATATTCACTTTTCTTCAGAAACGGCAATGCAGTGTATCTGCTTCAAGTTTGTCATTGCCCATTCTCTCCAAGTTCATTCCTCAACAAAATCTGTTTATCTCTGCTAGTTCTTTGCAAGGGCATGATATTAAAGAACATCGGGGACAAAATCCACATGTATTGCCAGTTTGTGCAAATTTACTTTGTCGAAGATAGGAGCAGAATCTGTTCATTATTGTTGGTCTTTCACAAGCACAAATTTATCAAAGACGGAAACAAAATTTGTAATTCCAAGGTCTGTGCAAGTGCATTTGATCATCAAAGGTTGGTGCAAAATGTGTATATTGACAGTATATGTTTATGTAAGATGAGGACAATACTGTTTTTGCCAGTTCTGTCAAAGTGCACTTCAACAAATATAGGGAAGAAATTCAGTTGTTAATCGTCAATTTTGCACGAGGTTTATTCTTTCTTTTTTCTTTTTTTTTTTTTTCAGTTATGAAAATAACATTCCATGGAAGAGCTTACCACTTCCTGTCCAAGTGTGGAGCCACATTTGCTTCCTTTCTTCCTGTGGCCTGACACTGTCAGATTTTTGCTCTGTTTCATCGAGACCTTTGCAGAATTTAACAACACATGGCTGTTCCTTTCAGTCATTTTGTGGTTTGCTGTAACCCAGGAACGGCCTCATTTGTTTCTGAAAAGTGTTGCGGTCGCCTGTTGCGTGTTAATATGGGGGGAAGTGACAAACACATCTCTGAAGGCATTTTTTTATTCGCACATTATCAATGGTGATGGAGATGTAAGTTGTGGTTCAAACGCTATGTGCATGGGTGTAAATCCATAACGGGCTGTGAATGAGACTTAATTGAGCTGAAGTTAAGGGGGGAAATTGCTGACAAAATAGCTAGTTCGTAGCAAGCAAATCAGAATAAATGAGATTGATAAAGAAGGTAAACAGAGAACCTCAACAAGAGATGGGGGGGGGGGGGGGGGGGGGGGGGTCATCACCGTTGAGCCTTCAGGAAATTAACCGATGAGCAGTAGCTATGTTTAAAATGGGAAAACTTCGTTACGGATCTGCAAATGCATCAGTCATGATGGCTGTGAAGATGTGAGTGTTGGAACATGCATACAAGTATCTCTGCACAGCATTACATTGGTAAGAACATAGTGTGCTCCTGAAAATCCTTGAAAAGTTCATTGTTTTCCCTGATTTGTCGTCATCTGTTCCTGAAGGAAAGATTCTGAGGTAGGCATGTCTGCAGCACTGTTGGATCTTGATTGTTGCTGTTGAACCTTCAACACAGGTTCATTGTCTTTTTCTTTCAACAATCTCATCTGCCACTACTCAACTGTGTGCCTCACCAAGTTAATCATTTTGCCTTGTCAATCCAGGGGTGAAGGAAGGACCAACAAAAACAGAGAGAGCAGACCTGTTTATTCATAAGCTTTAGCCATAGGTGTACACATTTGGCAAATACACTACGAATACAATTAACTAGACAGGTCTTGCGTATTACATCCTCATAGACTTCAGGAAGGCATTTGACAGAGTCTAGCAGGCAGCACTATGGTCCACAATAAAGAAATTGAACATGGGGCAGAAGCTTAAGGCACCATAACCAATTGTTCTCCAAAGCAACAAGTGCAGTGCTCATACTGGGTACAAATGGAGAGTGGTTCCATACTTCATTTGGAGTTAATCAGGATTGCCTTTTATCTTTCGCAGTTTGTAGCATATTCCTGGAGTGCATCATGATTGATGCACTTGAAAATCATGTCAGCACAAGGCATTGGAGGAAGAACCATCACAAAGGTTAATATTTCCAGATGTCATTGTTTGCCTGGCAGGCGGTGAACAAGAACTTGACCAAACTTGTAGAACGACTAGATCAAACATCAACAATATAAGGCATGGGAATTGGTGTTCAGAATGCTAAGTTGAAGACCATCCAGAACATGGACCAGCCAGAACTGTCCCCCTAAGTTGAATATCAGGAAGGCAGTATGTTTTGTGTGTGTAAACTTGAAGAAATCACGTTCCATCGGAAAAGCATGCCATTTTGTGCTGGTGAACATGGATGACATGAATTTAAACATGTGGACTATAGTACAACAGACTCTTCAAAGTTTTGAGTGTTGGATACCATAACCAGCAGGAGTACAAAAAGTAAGTCAAATAAAACTTCAAAAGAATTGTTCTTCACCAATTTCAGAATTTTCAGAAAGTCTGATCTTACTTCATAAATAGCTGATTTTCAAAATGTACACTTCTGGTTTACCTCTATCAGAATCTCATAAGCTAGCTAGCTAGCTGCTTGCTTTTTCGATCATATGTCTTTTTGTTTTTTCTTTCTTCCTCCCCCCCCCCATGAAAGGAAAAACTCCTTTTATTTTTCCAGACTTTCAAGTTTTTTTTTTCATTTAAATTTTTCAAATGCCTTGGATGGATTGGTCTAGTAATATACTGTGCTGTACATGCTTATGCCAAATAGTTAAAACTGCTGATTACTTAGGTGACAACAAAAGAGCATCTTTCCATAGGTTTGTGGCATAATATAGAACAAAAGAGCATCTCTCCATAGGTTTGTGGCATAATTTAGGCTTCTGATAGACTTTAGCTCAAATAATCTTTTTGTCAGCTGTATGCTGCAGATAAGATGGAAGTCCAGTAACATTGTCAAGTTTTTTTAGATGCCCAGTTCTAGCGAAAGTAGACGAGCCATTATGAATGTTTAATTTGTATGTTACCAGTTTAGTGATACAGTATGTTATAGTTAAATGCCTGTTCGTTTTAAATTATAAACATTTGCATTTTTTTTTATATTCCTGTTACCGTGCAAGACGGTTTGCAGTAGAGTGTACTTTTTGTCTTTTCTTATTTGTGAGAGAGGGCCAGAGAGAACATGTGTGGTTATATTGTGTTAAGACAGACGTTCTGGATGCCATTTCATGAAAATTAAAGGACACTGAATATAAAGTGACAGTGGTGGGAGTCGGGGGCCCTTTAAAATTTTGATCTGGGAGTCCCAGGACCCTCAACGACTGCTGTGTTAGTGGTCATGGGACCCCTTAAATACATCAGCCATGAGGTGCCCTGGTATCATTTTTTTCCTTTTTTTTTTTTTCCCAAGATTTCTTGAAGGTCTTGATGAATCATCTCCATAACTGGATCTTTACATGTCCATCCGTGAAAGTCATGCCAATGCCAGACAATTTTACTCTTTTCACTTTTTTCTTTTTTTTAATTATGATTTTTTGATGTGGTGTTCGCCCGAAGAATTCATGAAGGGGAAAAAATAGAAAGATAAAGAAAGCAATTGCCTCCATAAATATTTTCAAGCCTTCATTCCATGAATTGATCTTGGTTAAGTACCTCTTAGGCCGATGATTTGAAACCTAAGAAAGGCATAGCTGTTAATTGTCCTAAGCAGATACTTTCTAATCAAAAGGACCCTTTTTATGATACTATGATTATGCCGTCTTTTTAAAAGTTGTTAGATATAAAACTTGGTTGACATGCAGTTGCACAGCCGATTCTGTACGGCTTTGACATATGTTCCTCAGGTTTTGAACTGAAGTTTTTCAGCTTGGTTGATAAGGTCAGCTTAGTTGATGTCAGTTGCAAACTGCAATAATAAACGTATCTCTTCATTGACTGTGTGTTTGTTAGAAAGGATTAAGGACAGAATTTATCAGCAGATAATGAGCGTGTAGGCATAGCAGAAGAATGGGTTCATTGGCCTCTAGTCACTGCGCAGATGTAGTGGTTAATTTAACAAGCTGTGTGGGTGTAGCTTGTTTTGTGGTTATGATTTCTAATGCGCAGACCTGTTCACTTAATATTAATCCCCTGAGGAGTCATAGGCTGGATTCTCCATAATCTGTATCAGCTGTTATCTGTAAAACCAGTGAACAGAATTACACAGTAAAGTATCATGAGATGTAAATGTGCAGTGTGTGTCATGTGTGAAGTTGCATGAAACCGAACATAGCATGACAGTTAGTAAAATAATTAGTAAAACTGACAGTTCGTTCAGATGACAGAGAGACAGAGCATGTGATTCCTGAGAGGAATTATATGGGCAGACAGGTTTGTGGTACTGAGGCGTTCACTGCTCTACAAAACATTGGCTCCCTTCATTTGTAATTTTTAATGTATTTGTAAAAATCAGTCCAATACATTTTGGCTGTCAGTCCACCCAACTTCACATCAAAATGTTCCTGAATATCGCTGATTCCAGAGACATTGATAGGTTGCAGTACCCATGCAGATCATGGAAGCATGTTTCCATGGTTTAGCTTTATACAGGCCTGTGCGTACCTCCACCTTTCTCTTCGTGTTCCATGCCCTTTCATTGCTTTCTCTTTAAACCTGGGGTCCCACTTCTCCACCCATGTATGGATTTCAGTAAAATTTGACAGTAAGAGTATGTTGAAAAACATATTTCAGTTAAGATAAGATTTAAGGGAAAGGGAAAAAGTGGCAGTTGATTCTGTGGATAGTGTTTATGCTAGCAGATGACCTAGTGTTATGAAATACAATGTGAACTTCTTCTTTAGAGCAGGTAGTCACCTTTTTGTCTACCCAGTTAAAGAGGAAGTAATGTCACGCTGTGGTGGTGTGTGTTACCAAGACGTTACAAAAGTAAAAAGGATTGACGGAAGCTGTAGGAACAAATTATTGTGGTTGTGTTTGGACTGAGCAGCACTCTGCTCAATTATGCGTGAGATTGCACCATTTTGAACTCAAGTATCTTTTTTTTTTTTTTTTTTTTTTTTAAATTACCAGGGGATAGGGGAGGGTGGTCACGGCCTGGTGAAGTTCTTTAGCATTTCGGGAATTTTGCTTTTCTTTTGTGGGACCTGCCTAACAAAATGTGAGTACCGGCTGACAAGACAGTAGCGTCATGCAGTGTCCTTGACTTTGGCCAGCTCGTCTGTCTGGCTATGATGGGATCTACTAAAAAGAGGGAGAGATTTTAATTTTTTTTCTTGTCGAGCCTTATTTCTTCTTCCTGCACTTTCTCCCCTACTTTTCCTCTTCTTTCCCATCTCCCCCCCCCCCCCTTCTCTTGCTTGCAAGTGCAAGCACACATGAAACCAAAGACAGCAGCCTGGCTAGTGACAATGCAGAATTCTTTTATATATCAGGAGAGTGTCTACCATTTTTCCTTGCTAAAGTTTTTGTATTTCACCATTTTCAGGAGAAAAAAAAAAAAGATGGAGGGTTGGGATATAGGCCCCAGAAGGATAATGGTTGAGTGTCAAAAATGTCAAGTGTCCCTTTGCGATTCATTTGGAACAAAAAGGAAGGTCCTTTTTTTTTCTGACACAGACTGAGAGAGATGTCGCTGTTATTAGTATGGGTAATCTTTCAACTGAATTTTTTGTTTGTTTTGTTTTGTGGGGGAGGGAGTGTCATGGGATTTTGTCAAACAGAAGTGACTTGAAGCCTGGCTCACACAGGTGTGCATGTGTGCGCATGCACACATACAGTAATTCACTTTATCACTTATCAGGCATGAAATTCGTCTGCCTAAGGCGGATTTTCCGCCCTTTTTTTTTCATCTGTGCCGCCCCCCCCCCCAAAAAAAAAAAAGTGCCGCCAAAAAAAAAAAATAAAAATAAAAAATCCTGAAATAAACTTTCGTTCGATGCTATTCCCATTTGGACAATTTGCAACTCTGTTATTCTCAAAAGAGTCAACCGGTCACTTCCGCCGTTAATCAACATCCAGTCTTTTCGCGCCTGTCGAACGTCGGACATCGTGAAATTGGCGAAGTTTGTCAAGCGCGTCGCGATTTCACGGCAAAAAAAAGGGATGAGAAACGATTGGAGGTGGGACTGGCTAGACCAGGAAGTGGACGATGTTCGAGTTGGTGATGTGTTTCGCAAATTAGACGAAAAAGGCGCTGCATTTTGTGTTCCATGTGGAAAGATCGACTGACTGAATCAATGTTGTGATGAAGGCTGTCTCATTGTTTTGAGTGAATGAGTCAGTATGCACATATAAAAGTATATTATATATGATCTCTTGAAGTATTATTTTCATTACTGAAAACATGAAAATGTGGCTTATTTGCCCTTCTTAACAGCGCTGAAATAGGGGTTTATTTGCAGTTTTAGGCCTTTTGTTTCATAAAAAAGCTTCAAGCTTCAGGGGGCTCTGCCCCCTGAGCCCCCCGGGGCATTGCCCCTGGACCCCACTGGGGGCCTACGACGGCCCCCAGACCCTCGTCGATTTTTCAGCCTTTTTTACTGCTGGTCACTTTCATGCCTGCTTATAACTGTCAGCAAATTACTGACGACAGTGGACCCAACAAATGAGAGTTAAAGCATGTGACTTCTAAGGGGAAAATACTGGGTAAATGCAATACTTATCAGAAATTACTTCACATACAAAGTGACTTCCACACAGCAAGATACGTTTGTTTAAGCCTAGCAGTGATAGTGAACACTTCTTTATTGGCTGCCTTGTAGAGCAAGTTATAAGTGAAAAAATAAGATTTGTTAGTGTTTCTGCCATGCAAACAATTAGTCAAATAAGGGACACATTTCTTGCAGATTTTCTTGAAACTTTTTTGTAAGATCATAATGCAAGTTTAGGTTTCAGTGGATGTTACATGACTTGCTCAGTGTTCTTAAACATGAAAGTAACATCATAGACACAGTCTTTAAGACCTATGTCAAGTGTCTGAATTTGTCAGGGGAAGGTTTCAGTTTCCCTAAATTCCTGGGCTGAAGCTTACAAGATAGGAAGGTCACACAAACTGAACATCATCATGGATTAATTGGGCATAGAAAACTATCCACAATTTCTTTTTGGACAACACAATATAGGCAAGTGTTTTTTTTAAATTTTTTTATCTTATTTCTCTTCGACAATACATTACAAGCATTAATTCAGTGGTAAACTGGTTGCAGACCTCGTCTCAGAACTCTTTCCATCAAAACTAATGCATTTACACTAATACTTTTTGGAATGGTTAATTTGGTGTCATGACATAATACATGAATACTTGCAGATGAAAAGAGCAAGGGAAATAATTGTATGTCATTCTGTATCCATAAGATCCAGGATTGGATAAACATAACTGGACTTAACTAAAAATTTTCATCATTTAGAGACCAGGTGTTTTTCATCTTTTAGAAACCATTCTGTCTAGTTCACAAACAAAATGAATTGTGAGCACTTATGACCCCAGTTTGGAATGAAAACTTTCGTTTTACGGGTTGTAAAAGAGAAATCTTTTTCTGTACAAAATTTATATAGGACAAGTTAGTAACAGTATAATTAAAGTATACAGTAGTGTATCAAATTGAATGCAATCAATTGCCAGTTTGCTAGTTCTGCCTGGTGGAATTTTGCAGCCAACACAACTATTACCAATGATAACAATTGCAGTATTATTATCATGTGTTGGATGAGATAGTTTGAGGAAAATTGGATATGTGTATGCGCCAAACATGGGACTGTTTGGAAAATGGAAGATGTATTAACTGTCTTGCTTTTAGACTGATCAGTGTCAAGGGATTGGGTGTTTATCGATTTGCTGGGGAAAAATAATCACTGATAATGATGTTCTTGAAAAAGAAACCTCTAATAATAAAGATTTGTACATTTGGGATTGGAAGTTTACTTCTTTTTTTTTTTCTTGAGTCACAAAGAAGGAAGACAAATTTCCAGGGCTTCAGATAATTTGTATTACATACCAAGCTATGAAATGTAATTAATATGTATACACTGAAATCTGTTCTATGTATATTGATGGGACCCAGGAAGCACTGAAGGTGTGCATGTGGTATGTTTTGAGCAGATCACAGGGGCTAAAGCGCCACCTCTCAAGCACCTGAAAGAGTGGCTGGAACAGAACCCAACCTTTGATGTGGAACCTAAATGGGGAGAGCTTTTGCGGACCAAGGTTAGTGTATTACACTGTTTTGTTGTGACATTGAATTTGTCAGTACAGTTTTTTTTTGTACATACACTATGAGTTAATTATTGACATTTTGGTTGTGTGTGCATTAGGCTTGGGCTGTGCCTATTTTTATTCATTTGACAGGTGTCTAGTTTATATAGGTAAGTTGACAAATAACACCAACTGTTCCTTCACCATCCAGATTTTTTTGGTGCTAAATTGCCAAGTTTCTTCAAACAATGAATCACAGTCTGCGCAAAATTTCAGCTTCACAGACTATGCAAGTTGAAGTAAAGAAAGAAAGAAAAAATGTGGAAAAGGAATATTACATGACTCGTACAAGTCCATTTGATTGACAACAACGTTGTCATTGCCCTGAAATTGATCATCAGTGCTGCCACCATTTCACCGCTTTGCATTCATAGAGCTTTCTGTTTTCACAAACATTACTATTTATGTAAGGTTAACTCTTTCTTTACTATAAGGACCGCTATCCAGTCCTTATGTTTACAACCTTTGTATACTAAGGACCGCATATGCCGGCCAAAGCTTTGGAATTTTTCTCCGAAGTGAGCAAACCTTTTGTACGAAACGACTTGTTACAGATAGCTCCTGCATACTAATTAGAGTACTTGTACTGGTACTTGGGCTTTGCAAGCTTCATGCTCCTAGCAGACGCTTTTCACACTACGTCACCAGCTCGGCTTGGATTGACTTGGCGTCGTCTGCGCATCAAGCATGCATGGTGAAAGCAACACTACAAATCACCGTTACACTGTCGACTGAAGCCCTTCAAATGGTTGCAAACAGTTGAATAATTTCAGAGCATAAAACTAGTTGTAATTTTTTTTGTTCATAGGGTGTGTACCATCTTTGTTACATGACACGCAAAATCTTTTCTTTGTCATGCATACTGTATTACCAAATTAATAGAAAAATAACTTTGCTATATTGTTTGTGGTTCCTCAACCCTTTATAAACATAACTTGAAAAAATCACAAGTCTGTGTTTTTCTTTTTTTTTATGATTTTTTTTTTTAAAATATGTATAGAAATGATCAGTTTCTGGGGAAGGTAAGGGGAGATAATAGCTAGTATAGAATGAGTTAAGGAAAAAGATTGTTCATTTTTGAAAATGTGTTTCCTCCACGCAACACCCCTCCGCCTTTTTTGCGCATAACATCAGGCTTCTTTTTTTTGGGGGGGGGGGGGGGGGGCCTTCATTTTTATGTATTTGTTTGCCTTCAGTGTTTATCTGCTGTCAAAAATATATAAGGGTGAGAGAAATTAATAGAGGCATTTTCATCATCACTCTTAATACAGAAAGAAATGAAAAAATTGATATTTTATAGGCAGTAGCTCAAGACAGTTTAGGTATACACATAGAAAAACCCTTATTTAGTAAGTTTTTGCACTCACTGATTTCATGATTCATAAATGAGACATGTTGACCTTACTTCTTTCTGCAGTTTGTTATTAGTATTATCTGAAAGAAAAAAAGGTGAACATTTAAACAAACAAAAAAACAAAAGTTTAATTTATTGTGCATAAGTTTCAAAACGGAGTGACTGAGGGTGGAAAATGAAGCAAAATTTAGAAAGAGAGGGGGTTAGTTACCGTTAGTTGCGTAGACAAACAAAGTACAGGACAAGACACAATGCATTTCGACCTGTTGGGTCTTCTTCAGGCAGAAACAAATACCATTTAGGACAGTGAAAACGAAAAAGACCCAAGAGGTCAGAATGCATTGTGTCTTGTGCTGTACTTTTTTTTGTCTATGTCCTTGGCGGTAACTAACCCCCTCTCTTTATAGAATTTTATTGTGCATAGCTGCAGTCTTTTTGCAGTGATTGAGAATCACAAAGTTAAGGTTTCCAACTGTGAATGCGAAATGGAAAACTTTCTGTAACCTGAAGAAACGGAACCAGTGATACAGTTTCAGAAGAAGGGCCTCTATTTGGGGCAGCTGTCTACATGCAGCATGTTTGATGTATGGTATTTTTGCTTTTACTAGTTACCATGGCAAAGTGCTTAGCATTGTGGACTCCTGCCTGGGAGGCCACGGGTTTGATTCCTTTCAGAGCCGTTAATATGTGTGATTTTCCTCTTTGACTGGCATCTACCCACAGTTCAGCTTGCTATGGGTTCAGGTGGAAAGACCAAGATTAGACGGTCAAGTTTCATCCACTGGATGGATGCATCTCTGACGGTATTACTCAAATTTCCTGACCAACACTGCAGGTGTTTGCATCCCCTGGGCCTGGTTAACATTTGGATAGATTAGGAAAGTAAGAGTGGAGTACAGCCCTGTCATGCCGTCTTGAGACCAGAATGGAAATCCATAACATCGTCTTAATCATCCTTATCGATCGGTATTTTTTTTTTTTGAAGGTCTCAAATTCTGTGTCCCTTCATGCCCTGCTCACATGGTGATCACAGTTTTGGTTGCCTCTCCACTTCTATGACTTTGGTTTGGTTCTGTCAGGTAAGCATTATTGGCAGGCTTGTTAAGATTGTTGTTGGATTAAGCCATGATGGTGCCCTTCAGAGGGAGAGCTCACTCGCGCTGGCTCTGCAACTTGGCAATAATTGTCATCAGAAGAGAGTTAGTAAGTAGTGTTTTGCGTATATTGACTCAAAAAAGTTACTCAACCTCAGTGCAATGTATCCTCAGGTTGGTGTCTCATGCTGACTTGACATTGACTGCTTCTGGTAGATTGCCGGTGCTATGGTGAGAAGGGACAGGCTGGGGCACTGGATGAAGGAACAAAATGAGTGGCGCGGGTGCAATATGGCTGAGGGGACATTAAAGTTAAGACAGAAAAGGGGGGGGGAGTATTTCAGGTTTTAATTTGCAACTGCCATCAGACACATCGGAGGCACTTCTGATGTGCAAGGTCTCTGGAATTTTGCATGACACTGTTAGATTCACCATATTTTTAACTTTTGGCATTTCTTTTTCACAAGCACTTTTTTGACAGGTCACTTTGAGGAGTCGGGCCACAGACACTATTCTTCAAGTTTCCAGTAGACTTGTCACCATGAATGTGCTGCCCACTACTTTCCCTGAGGAAATGCTTTTCTCTTGACCAGTTTAGCTAACCAGTTTATGCTGAGTGTGTGTGTCTGTCTCTCGTGTGTGTTTGGTGTGTGCATGCATGTGTGTATTTGTGTTTATTTGCACATCTTGGACATAGACCATTGAATGATAAATGTAGAATTTCAGCCTCACTTGTAGACACACACAAAACAAGCAGACAAAACGTTTTTGCTTCACATTTTCTGAGTCCTTATTCCAATAAAGTCAGGAAATTATTTTCTTCTATGGAATATGTTGATGCAGAATGCTCAGACTTGTGCTGTTGATTTCCAAAGCCATGCATGACTGAAGCAATCCTCTGGTTGACTTACTGTGATAGATCTTAAGTGTTTTTCAAACTGTTTCTTCCACTCTGTTTGACAGGGGTCCCTACCTCCAAGCTTGGACTCCCGCTTGCTGAAGCCATCGGGTCGGGGCCGTAAACCACGCAATGCAGGCATGATGCACGCCAACATGTCTGCCTCTCCTGCTGACTTCCCCCTGCACATGAGCATGGCAGGCATGGCTGGCTTCCCTGCTGCGGCTGCTGGCATGATGGGTGGGGCATTTCCAAAGCTGCCCCTGGGCATGCCCTTTGCCAACCTTGGAGGACTGGGAATAGCCAATCCTATGCTGGGCTTAGCAGCGGCTGCTGCTGGTTTCCCTCTGGGTGGCTTCCCCATACCAGGTGCAGGGGGCAAAGAGGGAGAAGACAGCAAAGAGGGAGGGGGTAGCAGCAAAGACAAAACCTCCTCTTCCACCTCTGACGCTCCCAGCACCTCCTCGCCGTCCTCCACTGCTTCCCCCCACCCGTCCTTTCCGGGGTTTTTCTTCAACCCCATGGCCTTCAACCCCATGCTGGCCAGCCAGTTGGCCAACTTCCCTATGGCCAACTTCCCCAACCTAGCCCACTTGGCTGCCCTCAACGGTTTGCCTGATGGCAGTCCTTCCACAAAAGAGGAGCTCCTAGCTGCTGCTGTTGCTACTGCTGCCGCCACCTCCAGAAAGGACAGCAAGACGGTGGATAAACCCCACCACTCGTCTAAATCGGAGAAGGGTCATGACCTGACCAAGATCGTTGAGAAGATAAAAGACAGCAAGGACATAAGGATGGCAGCAGCATCAACTTCTTCCCATTCCCCATCCAGCAGAGCTCAGGACTTGAGTGTGAAGACTGGGAGAGACACTGCCACTCCCAGTCCTGCCCACAGCAGGAGCTCCAAACCTCCCTCTGCCCTCTCCGGGTCCTCCTCCTCCCAGGACCAGGCCACAGATTTATCCATCAAGGCCAAGCCTTGCCCCTCCACCACCCCACCAACACCCCCAGGAAAGCCCAACAAAAACAAAATCCATAAATCTTTCTCCCTCAACAAGATTGTGGACACACTAAAAGAAAAAATAGAAGAGAAGAGCAAAAAGAAAGATGGCGATTGCGGAAGTGTTGAAAAGAAAGACGATCCTGACAAATCGTCCACAAAAGACACCGTTTCCCTTGCATCTGCAGAGGAAACACAACCTGAAAATCTTAGTCAAAATAATGACCAGATGAATGTAGATGCCAATTCCTCAGATAATCTTGAACAGACTGCACCTAAGCCTGAAGAAAGCAGCACCAGTCCCGACAGAGCGGAGAGTGAAAAGTCAACCGCAGAGGCAGAGAGTTCACAGCAGGTTCAGGAAGTGCCCACAGAAGAAGACAGTAACACAGGTGCAACAGAAGAAACATCCTGAGCATTGATGTGAAGGAATGTGTTATGGGACCTCAGTATTTTGAAGAGCAGTCTGTCTCGGGATTGCCTGACATTGGTGCCTGCCTGCAGTTGTGGCAGATGACCGCTGTATGGTGCTAGGAGGGCATTCATCCACTACATGGTCCTTGTGCTGTCTACGTCACAGGCATTCAGAGAAACGTGGAGTCTGGATGTCTGATCACTTCGAGGGCATTCATTGAGCTTCACCGATCAGGCCTCATTCCATAAACCCTTGTCCTTTCTTTTTTTCTTTTTTTTTTTTTTTTTTGTCTTTTAAAGAACACTTTTAACTGGAAAAGATAGGCTTGACATTCTTTATTCACTTTTTCAATGGCAAGGTTGTCTGGATGTGTGAAGTTGTTTGTTACCAGGTCTCCTCCTGATTCTGTTTTATATAATTTTTTGTTTTAATATCACCCACCAGTCCTTGGTTGATTTTAATGCAGCAGGATTCTGATTACACGGCGGAGAGAAATTGTGCCAGTAGAGTTTGGAATACATATCAGGCACCTGTTTGTGCAAGTCCTAATGACTGTTGGCTTTTTCATGATGATTAAAAATCTGATGTGAGAAGTGTGTTTTGCTGTTTTGTCATGTACAGTTAAAAACAAGAGGATTGATTGTTGCAAGTTTATTGTTATGGAAAAGGAGTGGAAATTGTGGATAGGTCTTCCTGTTGGGATTTTGTCCTTGCCGTCCTCCCTTTTTGCATTCTTGTCTTGATGTTACTTCCATACTCACTCCCCACTTTGAGACCTGCGTCACCTAGAAATAAAAGTGATGCATAGATATTGGCGGGTATGAAGACTGGTTGGATAAGGTGTAGTGTGTGGATGGAAACGGATACAGCTCTGTTTCAAGTGATGCATAGATATTGGCAGGCATGAAGACTGGTTGGATAAGGTGTAGTGTATGGATGGAAACAAATACAGCTCTGTTTCCAATTGCTTGTCTGTGGATCAGGAATGTACCAGAATTCATCTTGACACTGATCAATCAAAATTGCTGTGCTTAAATGGCTGTCTGAAATGTGCTGTGTATGTTGGGTAATAAACTGATTTTCCTTTGCAGAGATTGATAGGGGATGGTGCAGAGGTTGCTTTTTTGCCCATGTGTGATGGCCCTCTTTTTGGGAGTTGCTTTGCTCTTGATGTCACAGGGTCTGGTCAAGTTGTGTATCGTTTTTTTTCTCTCGATTAATTGATGTTTTGCACTGAAAGGATAAAATGCCTGCTTTGCGTTAGATAGTCAGTTGTGTTCAGAACAGATACGCATGCATGCATTGATGTTTGTTGTGTTTGTGCCCTGGGGAGTAACATCCAGTTTGTGGAGTGAATTTGTGTTGTGTGGAATATGTTGGTGACCAAACAAGCTGTGTGTAATGTACATGGACCAATATTGATACCAGTGTTGATAAAGTGTCGGTTGATCAGTGTTTGGGTGTGATTTTCGTGGACGTCGTTCAATATTCAGTGTCATGAAACTACAATCCAGTGAACATTGAATTGTGGTAAGAAACAATGTTGGTGTTCTTTACTGAACCAGGCTGATGAATTATGTCAGAGAAAGCACACAGCCTTTATTCAAACTGATGGATGTGAGTCAGAAAAGTTGTATTCGTTTGTGCTTGTGTAAGTGGACCAGTAACTTAAATTGATCCAGCCATTACCTCAATCATGCTTCACTGCTGGCCAACATAGTGTGATGACAACTATGCACAAAAATCAGCATGGTTTGGGAACTGGGAAGCAGAACAGAATACGTTATTTTTCTACCTGAATGGGAATGCTGTGTCTGTGGGTACAAAGACCCCCTGTCAGCATTGGTGCAAGGGTATGTGTGGGTGTTTGTGTGCGCATGCGTATCCCACACGACCTGTCTGCTGTTCCATGTGTGTCCTTTGCTGTTCAAGTGGCCGGCCATGCTTAATTGGTGGGCTTACAAATCAAGGTCTGCCACACTTGTTGGTAACTGTGTCAATGTACAGTATTGTGGATTTTGCCGTTTCTTGACCAGCTGCTCTTCTCCACCTCTCTACTCTTTCTAGTCTCTGTGTGTGACCGATAATTATTTAGCCCTGTCTGCTTTCTGGTTTGGTGGGTGAGAAAAGTAGTGGGAAATGCAACTGTGCACATTGAAGCACACTGTGGCAAAGTCCTGTTGTTGGTATGCTCATTTCCATGTTTTCTGATACTGCTGATCCCATGGCCTCTTTCAGTTAATATTTCGATATCGGAAATAGGATTAGATTTACAGAATAGGATTAGATTTACATCAGCCCCTGAAATCTATCAATCGCCAAACTTCAGAAACTCGACAGTGAACTGTTTTCATGTCAGGTTGTTGTAAACACTATTTTTGAACTGGTGGAAGCAGATCTTTATTAACTCTTTCTTGCGAAGCAGAGTAGAAAAGCATGTTGCAAGTATTTTTCAATGTCTTGTGCACGAGTGTTAGTCCTCTTTAGGTTCGAGAAGCATGTCAAGTTCAGTAGGCCAGAAATGCCATTTGGAGGCACTTGTTGCCCAGTATTCAAAACATCTTGGAACAGAAATGTTACATTCATGTCATTCAAAGCAGGAGCCTTATCCCAGACTTTAAATTGGGCATTTGCTTTTCTTAACTGGCTTGCAGGTGTCTGTGTGTTTCATGTGTGTGACCAGTTACGTGCTTTGTTTCAGGTTTCTTATTTTTAGTGTGTGTACCATTGATTAAGTGATGATGTGACAGTGGTTTCCAACAGATTTGATGTCAGTAACTCTTTGTAAAAAGAAATGATGTGAAATGTAGGTGTGAGAGTGACTGAGAAGACTAGCATGTAAGGGAAATGGAAAGTGCATAAATTGTATAATTTATGTATTATTTATTCCACAGAATGAGCAGGATCTCAGGGCATGAACTGAATATCATGTGGCGTGGATAATCAGTTTCATTATATCACTGATGAATGTTTGATCAAGTTGCTACGATAGAAATGTACAAATCAACAGTATCAAGGTACTAGTATGGTAGTAGTATAGTAAGAGTTAATTATTTTATAAATGGAATGGATGAAAGATTAAAGGGTATTTACATCTGTGCTGTGTTGAATACTAAAGTGAATACTAAAGTCATTTTCTAGTAATCTTCGCTTTGCCACAATAATTCTTAGAATCTTCAGCCTTGGTCTTTTTACCAAGTAAACCAGCGGTAATAAAACGTATCAATAAATAAAGACAAATAGAATGGGATTCTCAAACAAAAAAGTGACAGTGTAGCTCAATGAATTAGCTGAAAGTAAAACTACAGAGGGATTTAGGTATGTCTGGAATAAGAAATGGATCTTTTAAGATTCGCTAGTTACATATTTCTATATCATGCACTTGTATGAATTGAGTATTGCATTTATAAATAAGATCAAGGGGTGCAGAGTATTTTCTCTGAACAGATTCCAGTTTGCTGATAAATAGACAAGTTGCTATGTATTGTATCACACAAAGTCATGTGTGTAAGTGATTTTCAGAGCACTGTCTAGTAGAAGAAATGGAAAATACAGGTGGATCATATACCTCAGACGTGTCTTGTTGATGTCCCTTACTAAAACATGAACTTGTCATTTCAACACCACACTTTTTTCTCCCATGTTGATGATTGATTGAAACCTGTTATGGTGTCAGTTTGGTGTTTATTTATTATTTGGTTTAGCCTTCTGGTGTTGAATCAGTGATCTTTCATCCCTGTGCACGTTTTGTGTCAACAGTTTTAGTTCAGTGTTCTGTCTTGTGCACTGCTGCTGGTAGTGTGTGTATGTGTCAGCAAAACGGGTGATCCAGTATGCTGAAGGCGAGATAGCTGTAAACATGGAGTCTTTTTGAATGTCTCTTGCAAGTGTTGCTTTGAAGATGGCAAAGTGGTCTAATACTGAAAATTAATTTGATATGGTACATTCCTGGCTCCGATTCATTTCTCGTCTCCACTTTCACCTAAGGAAGGTGACACATGCATATTCTGTCATGTGCTTCTGTGACTTGAATATTGTGTCATCTGTGTCCAGGTGAAAAAGGTAGAAACTTGGTTGGGGGAAAAGATTTATTGATGTTAACCTGATACATGATTCAATTCATCTATGAAGACCAAGAATGCATCTCTTTGGTGCTCTTGGATCTTTCTGTTTTTGTTTACTTGATAGATGTCTGTGTATCATCGTCTCGCTGCTTTAAGTTAGTTTTTCTGAACATTGGAAAAGGGAGCTGACCGTTGTTCAGAGTGTTTGTGGCAGACAATCTGCTGTTTAAGTGTCATTAGCACAGTGCTTTTTGTTGTCTTGTGACTGGTCACCAACGTTTTAGAGTCACGAACTTCTTTCCAACAGCTGTTTTGAACTTGTTTAAATGGGGTTTATTTTCCACAAAGAGTGGCGTTATGCAAAACACGTTGGCAATAACAGTTTGTCAGTGATTCCTTTATCAGCTTTTGGTCAGACTGTTGTACTGTTAACACCGGCTGAGCTGTACAAGAGCTGATCAGAACTCCTGTGTTTCTGTTTAGTTGCGGCACAAGTCAAGAGAGTTGTTTTCTGAGGTGGTGTAAAGGATGACTGCACTGGGTTTTTTTTGTTTTTTTTCCAGTTATGCACTGCACCTAAAGGAAGAAGTTGTGTAGATCATGACTTTTCTGTGTCCATCAAAATTGAACATGTATTAGTTATGGGTGCACCACAATTTGCAGTGAAAATTGCATCGTTCTACGTGTCATTACATAATGGCGAAAAGATCCAGCGCTTCAACAGATGACCGTGTTTTCCCAGTTCTGGTCTCAGTTAAGGAACTAAGAAGTGGTTCCCTGTGGAGCATACCTCATGCTGTTATTGCCAAAGCTTAGCATAAGTTAGGATTTTAACATTTGAATCCAAATGATTCCAAAAAAAAAAAAAAAGGGAGGGAGGGAGGAGTTTTCCACATCTGAGCAATGTGAATATCGGAACCAGACAGAAAATTTGCAAATGAAAAACAAACGGGCCTTACACACAAGTGGAAGGATTTGTAAGCATGTAAAAAGAACGCATTTTCATTTTCAGTCACCGATCATTCACTGGAAAGTAGATTATTTTTCAGCCCTTTGTTTTCTCTGTCCTTAGATCTGTTTCAAAAGCAGAGTTTCTATTAGTTTGTTCCTTCCCTGTTATTCATATTTGTAGTCCTGACTTTGCACATGATGCATTGCTTCATCATGTTGTGATGATGTTCTGGGAGACACAATCGGTGACTGTTGTGGTTTTCGTAATCAAATGATGAGAGGATTTGTTGGCTTTTGTATATGTATATGGACTATGGCACAGGTTGTGTATTGTACACTCCTTTGTTGCAATGACATTTGTGTTACTCTGCTATTGATGTATGGATATATATTTCAAAGAAATGGAACAGTTTCCAGTTCTCGAACCACCCACACTTGCTCCACACTACTCTGTAGATAGTCAGCGAGACAAGTTTAGAGAAGCTGTGACGAAGAAAATTACTGTTGGATGAGAAGTGGGAGGGGGTGGTTTTGCTGATGTTTGTTGGATAATAACTTCTGTTAAAAATTCATTCTATGAGCGAAAAGGCCATTTGATGGATAAAATCAGTGGATACAAAACAAACAACAACAAAAAAGAAAAAAAATGTGAGGAGGAGGTCGTGACTGAAGACAAAAAGTATTTAAGAGGACTCGTAGAAAGTAGAATGTTAATTCTTCAATTTGAGGATACTGGGCTTTTGGGGAGAGGTCTAAACAGCATAGAGTTGCATATATTAAGTTGCACACATTGGGCTTTAAACATGGGTCGATCAAAGATCAGGAAAGGTTTCTAATCATAATGTCGGTGATGAGGACATGTCCTTTCTGTCAATCCAAGCCCTGTTCTTTTGTTTTTTCGCTGAAGGTGCGATGACATACTAGAAATAGAATGTGAAAGTGCCTTTGTCTGACTGTCTCATTCACCATTAAAGTTTGATTCCGTAGAGATGAATATATCCAATCATTGTACAAGCTCCACTTCATATCATTACCATTTGATCAAGGAGGAAAAGAAGTGTATTAAGTAAAGCTGGTCAGTGCAAGTGATTTTATCCGACATAGGGTTTCATTGTTGGCGCTGCCGGCAAAAGTTAAGTCATAGAAAATAAAAACGAGTTTCAGTTCGTGTTTGTTAGAGCTGACAGGCATCTGTTGGGCTTACAGATTAGAAGAAAGTATGAATACATCATGAAAGTCCAGGAAAGCTGTGAATAATCTCTGTGATGGTTGGACAGGACAAAGAACAAGTGATTGGGACACACCTGGACAAGGAATAGGTATGATAAATAAGTATGGTTTATACGTGTGTCTGAGTACATTCGAAGAGACAAGATTATTCAAGATCTTTCTTCTAACAGTTTTTTTGTTGGTTTTTTTTTTCTATTTTAAATGATTTTGGGTTTAACACCTAATGAATGGTGCTTTTTTTCTTTTCCAAAAGATAAAGTAATGGAATAATGCTGTTCTTCTGAAGTGTTCAGTTGTGTGTAGATGAGCTGAAATGCTTTATGATTTGGGTGTTTAGATGAGCTGAAATACTTTATTATTTGGGTTGGCTGGTCATTCTTGAAATCAGGAGCTGCTGCTGTCTTTTTCGAACATTGGTAGGTGTGGGCTGAACCTGTGTTTGGACATCTGGAAATTGTTCCATGTTTTCTTTCCATATTCCATAATTATAACAACTCAGGGGCGTGTGAATCACTTTCTTGATGATGATGAGAGACCTTTGTAGCGTGTTCACTTATAATTTCCATTGTAATTTCGAACTCTTTGTGAGGAGGAAGCGTCTGTGTATGTGTCTGTATCTGTGTGTGTGTGGAGGGTAGGGGGAGTTCTTAATGTGAATGTCGCTGTCAAGTTTGTTTTTTTTTCTAATGTGTGATCTCTGTCATCATCTTGGGGGGTGGGAAAATCATGGTAGCCATGCGACTGAGGATTGTTAATAGATACTTTGTAATCATGAATTTACTGCTTTTTTTTTCTCATGTCATTATTTTATGCATCGGCTAATTTAATGGAATAATGATTGGAATTGTATTCTTGTCAGCAGTAATCTGATTGTTTGGTTCATTTGAAACAAATTCAAAATTGATTTTCCTTTCTCTCTACAATGATGGATGTATTTCAGTGTTTAATTTTATTTTCCTGCTGCTGCTTAATCCATTTCTTATTTCTTAATTTATTAATGTTCAGCATGTCTTTGAAGTGGTGTATGTATTGTATCTATTGATGGTTCCTTTCTGATGTTGACATGCTTGTGTATATATGAATAGGGATATCATGTTTGATTTTTTTTTTAATAAATTAAAATTTTGAATAGATGTTACATGTAAGATCATGTGTTTTGGTGATATGTATGTGTGTGTGTATACTTAAGGTGAGAAGGCTTCTTTGCAGGTGCAGGATTGATGGTGATTGAAGAATGGGTAGCACCTCCACGTCATGAACTTGCATGCGCAAAACACAGGCATTCAATGAATGGCCATGATTAGCAAATAAAATTAATAGCAAGTTGTATTAGGTTTTCAGTTTGGGAAGAAAAAAATGAAATTAGTACCATCGGTGTTGGAATATGATCCAAAGAAAACAACCATTTCACATGTGCTCAAGATGATTAATAGCTCTTATGATGCATTCACAGACAAGACTTTCCTTTGATGGTAGTGTGTTATGTCATGTGAGAATAACCAGTTTCCATCTTTCCATACCCACCTTCAAGCAGTGCCACATAAGTCTGGATGGTGTTTTTTCTTTTGTTCTTGCTGCCCTCGCTGTCACAGAAAAAGTTTGACTTTGGAAAGTGGTTACCAAAGTGAAAACTATCGAGGAGAATTCCAAAGTATGTACACAATACTGGCTTCCGTAGAAAGTCACATAACACTAAACAGTCATCATTTTCGTACAGATGTAGGTAATAAAGTTGTCTCTTTTTTCTTTTTTTTTCTCAAAGCTTCAAAACTAATTGTAAAAAGACCCTGCATCAGTAGCATCTAGGATTTTAAAACATTACAAACTTGTGGAAATGGTGCAGATTTTGATGCCAGACCATGAAACTGGTGCTGGAATGAAAAGCATGTTATGACACCCGTATGTTCATTTGTTGTTTAAATTCATTTAGTAGCTGCACTGTGCAGCTTGAATGCAACTCATCATTTGTTTTTATCTTTGTATAGTTTCACTGCAGATAATACTTGTCCTTACCCTGTAATTCGTTTTTGAGCTTGATGCACAAGGTTAATATTTCAATTATTTACACATGGTTAGACCATTTGGTCACAAATTTAGTCTGTATTGCTACCAGCGGTCCTTTCTATAGTGCTTGTGAACAGACTATATATGAACAGCTAGGGTGGACAACTTCACCCCCAGTGCGGGCACATGCATATGTACAAGAGCTGTTAGTGCAAAACCAAAATCAGAAATAAAGTCAGATGCAAAACCTTAAGACGCAGAAATACTTTACGCTGTTCATGCAAATCTGAAGACAGAAATGCAGACAGATGTCAGATCTGAAAACACAGTAATGCAAAACTTATGACACAAATGCAACCAGATCCAAAAGAACAAGACGGAAATGCAAACAGCCACAGATTGCAAGTATTTACTCTTTTTTTTTTTCTTTTCTTAAACTAGAATAAATGCAATGGCAGAAAAAAAATGGTTAGCACTTTACTGACAAAACACATTTTTCACAATGGGAATCTGAATATAAAATACGTGGGAAATCTCAAAACAATTTTACCTGGGGAAAAAAATGTGTTTGTGGTGTCAATAACGCACACAAAAGAAGTTTAAATAGTTGGTTGATTTAAGAATAAATGAAATTATTTCCAGTTTTGATTTAAGTTAAAAATGGAATTGTATGTAACTTCATAATAGCTAACAAGATGGCAGACTCGGCTATGTCATTCATTACCCTGTGAATACAAACGACTCGTACTCTGGATTTGATGATTCTCATCATGAGAAATGGCATAATGCACTGTATCAACTGAACAATTTCAGTAAATTGTACATGTGAAAATGCTTTTGGGTATCTTTAAATGTTCATGTTTTCTGTATGGAACATACTTCTTAATGTTATACCCATAAGAATACAAGTTCAATCACATGTTCCCCCGATGTGGCTTTCATGTATTTTAAATTACTCCTGACCAGTTGATACATGATCTCTGATCAGTTGCCACATTTCCCACGTTCAACAATTAATTCAAAGTGATGTTTGTTCTTCATAACTGATTAGTGCCTACAGTTGTCGTCTGTGATGCTGCTGACAGGTAAGTTGGTCATGTGTATGATCATAATGATGTCACCAACTCTCACATACAGTACTGAAAGGTGTTTTTTTTAAAATCACACAATAACCACAATAAATAAAACAGATTAACAGCAAACATATTTCACATATCACCTGCTTACTGGTACCTGAACAGGAGAAAATATTTAAGGTTAATGACAAAGCAAGATTGAAAAAAAAAAGCTTTGGTGTAAACATGAAGCATACCTCACATACCATCTGCTTATTTACAAGTACAAAAAATACACTTCATTTAGATTGATGACACAAGGAGATGAAGTCGAGCTTCAGACTACATTTATGAACATCTTCAATATGGAAACACGCTCGAGGAGATGATGGGAAAAGTTACAGGTTTTGTCAAACATGCAAATGAATGCTCAAGTGTATCTGCGTAAAGTCTTTGCACCGATGAAATGCTAACGGAGCATTTTGCCACCACATTTCTGAGACAGTAACACCAAATATCATTCTTTCAACTGTGTATTATAGATAATGATAGTAAATGGCAACAATTCATACATGTGGAGCATTTTGCTATCACATTTCTGAGACTGTAACATCAAATATGTATTCAACTGTTTGGGGATAATGATAGTAAGCAGATATCATTTGATTATTTACACTCATTATTTACTGTTTACATAAAAATGCAACAATCGCAAATATATTTCAAGGAAACCAACCACTTACAAATCTGGCAGATAATCATGAACTAATGAAGCATCTAAAAGTAGATAAGACGCAAAGTATAGGAATCTAAACATTACGTATGAAGACAAGCAAATCCTTTCATAAATTCATCTTCAACCAGAACATTTCCTTTCACCTTCCCTGCTCAAGATCAGAGTTCAGATAGATTGACATGCATTCTGTATAACACTTGTCCTGCAACATTCGTTTTCCTTGTTCAAGGATCTGTGTTCAGCCAGCGAGATGCATTTTGTACACACTTGTCATACAACTTCATCTTCGTTCAGTGATCTGTTTGAGTGAGATGCATTCTGCAAAATACTTGTATAAAATCCAGAAAGAGATGCATTTTGTAAAACACTTGTCCAAAAAGTCCAGAGTGAGATGCATTCTGTAATATATGTGTCCAATAAAATCCAGAGTGAGATGCATTCTGTAAAATACTTGTCCTATAAATTCCATCTTCCGTGATCAAGGATCTGAGATGCTTTTGAAAAAAACATGTCCAAGAATTTCAGCTTTCTTATCGCTGTTCAGCTAGAGCAAGACACTTTCTGTCAAATACTTGACCTGAAGAGATCTTTTCCTTATTCAAGGATCTGAGTTCAGTTAAACAGATTTATTCATGATCTATGATATCCATTTCCTTATTCAAGGGTCTAGGTTTAGTAAGAACAAGAAGCACTCTGAACAATGTTTCTCCTGTAAGCACAACACATCTTTGTGTTCAAGAAAAGAGGGGTGGAAAAAAGTAAAAATCATCTCTGGTGACACGACTTCAATGAGTAATGAGAATGAAGAGAGAAAGTTTGAAAAGATGTATGCATATGCAAGTCCTCTCTCTTACTAACATTTCATCTTGTGAACTTCCTGTTCTACATACGCATTACCGTGGTGTTTTTTGTTTTATTTTGTTTTGTTTGTATTTTGTGTTGGCTTAACGGATAGTGGTGCTTTTTTTTTTCATTTTAACATGCTTTTGGATTATTTGACAAACGTTTTTTTTTTCCCCATTAAATGTATGTACACTTCCACAGTATATTCAATAAATGCCACATCTATTTGGTGCAGTGTCTGAGCTGTATGGTACATGCATACACCATACCCAGTGCACCTCTGTACTGTTTGGTACATTACTGCAAAGCATCTAGTACAACTCGGCATTGTTCAGTTAGTGCAGTGTATTTGATACAGCTCTGCACTGATTGATAATTGACTGCTACATATCCAGTATAAATCTGTATTGTTCAACAAATGCACTGTATTCAGTACAGCTCTACTGTTTGATAAATGACTGCTACATATCCAGTAAAAATCTGTATTGTTCAACAAATGCACTGTATTCAGTACAGCTCTGTACTGTTTGATAAATGACTGCTACATATCCAGTATAAATCTGTATTGTTCAACAAATGCACTGTATTCAGTACAGCTCTACTGTTTAATAAATGACTGCTACATATCCAGCATAAACCTGTATTGTTCAACAAATGCACTGTATTCAGTACAGCTCTGTACTGTTTGATAAATGACTGCTACATATCCAGTATAAATCTGTATTCAACAAATGCACTGTATTCAGTACAGCTCTACTGTTTGATAAATGACTGCTACATATCCAGCATAAATCGGTATTGTTCAATAAATGCACTGTATCCGGTACAGCTCTACTGTTCAATAGATAATTGGTACATGTCCAGTATAAATCGGTATTGTGCAGTAAATGCACTGTATCTGGTACAGCTCTACTGTTTGGTAAATGAATGCTACATAACAACATGAACTGTATCCAGCACAGTTCTGCACTATTTAGTGCATGAATGCATTGTTAATGGTACAACTCAGCACTGTTTGGTGAATGAATGCATTGTTAACAATACCACCACCCACTGTTTGATAAATGACTATATTGTTGACAGTACACGCTGTTAACAGTTCACAACCCTGCACTGTTTGGTGAGTGAATGCGCAGTATCCAGCACAGCTCTGCACGGTTTCAGTAAATGAATGCAAGGTATCCGGTATAAGACTCTATTTGCTCAGTAAATGCACTGTGTCCCGTACATGTCTGCACCATTTTATGGATAAATGGCCACCATGTCCTCCATCACCTAAGTGTGCCTCATGTGGTCCATACAAATGCCACACTGACCTAGAATCTGAATCGTATATACATTCTCACATGCGCCAGTTAATCTGTGATAATATGAGCATCATGTCTCATGTATCTCTTCACTTTACCCGACATTTCTTTATACATTATATTCTGCATGGCTGTGCATTATAAAATGCATTCATACTCCACTTTGCATGACTTGTGTGAGTGCTTCCCTTATCCTGTGATCAAGCCATTTTGGCATGGAGATTTTAAGTGCCACCACCAAATGTACATGTTCACACCTGCAATACATACGGATCCCTGGTCATCATACAAACACAATCTCCGGCACTCTTTCTGTTTGACAAAGGCCTGCATACTACCATACACAATACTGTGCAATGCCACTGATAGGCGTACACAATACAGTTCACAGGCCTTTGTAATGTCGTTCACAGGGCAGTTCACAGGTGTTCACATTGCAATGCATGGCTATACACAGAGCAGTTCAGTGTACACAGTGCAGTTCACAGGTGTACACAATGCAGTTCACAGGTGTACACAATGCAGTTCACAGGTGTACACAATGCAGCTCACAGGTGTACATGCAGTTCACATGGTACACAAGCATCACAGGTGTACACAATGCAGCTCACAGGCTTCCAAACTGCTGTTCACAGGTCTACACAATGCCGTTCTCTGGCAGGCCTAGCTTCTTCTGCAAGGCCAACGTCTTCATCTTGAACATGGCCTCCATTTCTTCCATGGAGCGCAGGTCTTCGCTGAACTTGTCCACGCACTCTGGACGACTGATGGCGTTCTTCACCCGCACCGATATCGGAGGTTGGGCCATGACTGGGTCACCTGCATCTTCTTGCTCTTCAAGCATATGATCTGTGAAGGAGTTGTTGTCCTGCTGAATACTGCTGTTGTTGGCGTTAACATCACTGGCTGACTGCGATGCGTCCGTTGAGGATGTGGAAGTCTTCCTGGCTTTTGCTGATGCGGGTTTCTTTTTGGATAACGGTCGTGTTGTTTCATACTTCAAGGGCCGATCTCCAGAACTCTCACCTGCAGCTTGGATAGGGAAATGTCAAAATGTAAGAAAGTGAGGCATTATTACTTCCACAACCACCTACCACTGTTACACGCTCTGTATGTGTATATGTATGTGTGTGTGTGTGCGTGTGTCCTATTTTCTTCTGCCTGTGTGTGTGTGTGTGTGTGTGCATGTGTGTGTGTGTGCAAAGTTTGGGGGAAGGGACAACACGCGCAAGAATGTGTGTATTTTCTGATTTTCTTAGTGTTAACTGCTCTCTTCTCTCTCTCTCTCTGTCTCTCTCTCTCTCTCTCTTTCTCTCTCTCACTCTCTCTCTCTCTCTCTCTCTCTTCACCTGGCCTTGCCTCTCTCCCTCTAAAATTCCTCCCTTTTTATCTCTCAATTACCTCTCCCCTATGTTCCTTGTTTGTGTCTCCCTGTCAAAGTACTACATCACCCTAAATCAATACCTGCCCCATCCACAGTAATGGTGACAGCACTTCTGGGACGTGCTCGCAGTCGATCTTTCTCTCGCATGATGGCGGCACTCATTGGCCTTGGTTTTTTACTCAGCATGTCTTCAGCCGCGAACAAGTTGCCCTGCACAGGAAGATACGGCAGAAAGAAATGAAAACAAATACAAAATATTCCTGTAGTCTCTAGGCAAAAGTACCAAACAAGAAATTAAATATCAATTCTAGATTTGTAGGGGGCCGGAATAGCTCAGTTGGTAGAGCGCTGGACTCGTGATCCTGGGGTTGTGGGTTCGAGTTTCAGTACAGGGGGATTTTTCCCTCGGAGTAAACATTGGTTCTGACTCCATTCCCCATACAGTCCTTCGAATGAGACTATAAACCGAGGTTCCATGTGTGAACGCACGCACAACATCTTGCACGCACGTAAAATTTCCCCTCACCAACTTTCGGAAGAGAAGGCCAGTTTGGCCGTTGGTATGGACGACACGTTACACATAGCATGCACCTTCCCCGAAGATGAAGTATGGCTGCCTTAATGGCGGGATAAAAAACGGTCATACACACAAAACTCCACTGCCTGTCTATACAGGCAGTGTCCACAGGAGTGTCAGCCTGCGTATGCAGAAAGAAAAAAAAAAGAAAGGAAAAAGAAAGATTTGTAGATTGTACTAGTTTTTACTGCACCATTTCCAATCACCATTCAACTAGAATATCAACAATTCTCCTTTCTGTTTTTTTTTTTAAAAAGAATCCATGTGCTACTAGTAGCTCCAGTTATGATAATACAAACATCATACATTCCATCATTTTACCTTTGGTAGAGCTACATCAACTGTGTAATCATTTGATCTATTTCATACAATATGTGTTCTCTTTTCAACACCAAAGTTTGTTGGGTTTTTTTTTTGCTCTTTTAACTAGCCTAGACCATTGCCTGGTAGCCAACGCATATTTTGAAAAGTCTTAAACATTTATAGTTGCGTGTTTTCCTAATTTTTGAGGTTTTTCTTTGTCTAAAAAGAGAGATCATGTCCAATGATTTCTTGCCCACCTTATTGACTGCCTAGGAATTTGTGTATTTAAGACACTTCTCTTCAGTTATGACACTTTCCTTGAAGCAGTTCCAAATGCACACATTTCTTCACATCAGTAACATGGTCTTCTGATCCCTGCATTCTTTCTATTCATTTTTTTTTTTTTACAGTAACAATCTAGTAAAATTCACTAAACTAAACCATAAAGACAAGAACATTTTCTTTTCCAAAGTTTACATCTAGTCATATTCAATAAACTAAACTACAACCTATGAACTAGAAATACATACTGATTTGTTTTTTTCCAAAACAAAATGCAATCAAACTGAATTGGCTAAACTAACTGCTCAGGGCTAACATCATCTTGCCAAATAGTCGATGTCTTTATGTAATTAGTTTCACAGCAGTTTGTAGAATGAATTAAAAACACTAAAGCCATGTCATCAGCATTTCTTACATGGACAAGCATCATGAGCTGAAATAGTGTGCTTGCATGAATGTATATCTTTGTATATCAGGAAATGCACATGGATGAACATCAACATATACAACATCTGTGCATTTTCATCCAAAGTATGGACAGTAGCTACTTGGCCCTAGCTGACTTTCATGAACACATGCGTGCACTACCTTCGCATATCGCGTGGAGTCATCATATTCCTGACGGATGTATCTTGGTTTGGTGGATTCCGTTTCCCTTGTGCCTCGCAAAGACTGAAAAGAACAGCAAAGACATTGATCAGTTGTGGCATCCAATGTGTCAACAGCAGCTGGGGCAAGCCTGGCTTGTTTTCATGATTTTCATGATGCCATCAATCAAAGGCTGATTTTTACCAACAGAATGTGAGAAACATGAGAGAGAGAGAGAGAGAGAGAGAGAGAGAGAGAGAGAGAGAGAGAGAGAGGATAAAAAAGCAAAATATGGACAGATAAATCACATTCATTTACATGTAACAAACACACACAAATACATATTCTCTCTCTCTCCTCTCTTGCTTGGTAACAAACACACATACATGTGTTCTATCTCCCTCTACTCTGGCTTTTTGAATTCATATGCTCCGGTCCTTTAACAAACACATGCAGCTTATGCATGTTCT
Organism: Conus canariensis; assembly: GCA_033310375.1. Lineage (NCBI taxonomy): Eukaryota > Metazoa > Mollusca > Gastropoda > Neogastropoda > Conidae > Conus > Conus canariensis. The sequence continues at coordinate 35,575,010 of CM065725.1, forward strand.
TTTTTTTTTTTTTTTTTTTTTGCTGTCCCAACCTCTACGCCACCTCAGAGGCAGTGCATCCACGCCGCTCATTCCGACACCCCGTCCACAGCCACAGCCCAGTCGGCCCCGCCGCAGCCCCGGCACTGGCAATCCACAGGGAGCAGTCAATGTCAAGTCGTCAAGAGGCAACCCACCGGAGGAGACACTGCACTGCTGCCTAGTCACTTCGGTGGTGTTCAGTGGCGCCTGTTCTGATCTAACATACGCAGGACACCACCTACTAAACCCCTACTGACAACAATAATTGCTTAGTCGCGGAGCCGGCGTGAGTGAGCTCTCCCTCCGGAGGGCGCCACCATGTCTGTCCAACGACAGCCCCCATGGACTCGCCGATACCGGTGACCCCGACGGAACCAAACCAAGGCCACAGACGTAGAGAGGACATCGAAATTGAGGTCACCATGAGAGCAGGGCATGAAGGGCCACAGAATTTGAGACTTTGTTTTTTTTTATGCTGATCGATGAGAATGAGGATGATTAAGATGATGCTACGGATTTCCATTTCGGTCTGAGACTACATGACAGAGCTGTACTCTATGCTTCCTTTCATAATATATCCCGGCGTCAACCAGGCCCAAGAGATACAGGCACCTGCAGTGTTGGTCAGGAAATCTGAGCAACACTCTCAGAAACACACCCATTAAGTGGATGAAACTCCACTGTGTGGTCCCAGTCTTCCCAACTGAGTCCACAGCAAACTCAACTCTGGGTAGGAGCCGGTCGGGGCAGAAAAACCCACATGGCTCTGATGGGATTCGAACCCACGACCTCCCAGCCGGGAGTCCGCGACGCTAACCACTTCGCCATGGCGGCTGGTTCTTGTGCATGTTCTTTCTCTCTCACTCTCTGATAACCACACACATACACATTCTTTCTCTCCTTGGCCTTCCCTCTCTCTCTCTCTCTCTCTCCTTCTCTCTCACACACCACGTACACATTCTTACACATTCAAACTCACAGCATCGGCAGCTGCCATAGTGGAGGGAATGGTGGAGGGACTGGATGACTCCACAAAGAGGTCACGAAGTTTGACCTCTGCTTGCTGCACCAAATCTCGGTCCACTTTTGGGCGCGTGCGCACAGTGGTCGACTTTGGACGATGTAGACGCTGCCGCCCTTCATTTCTTCCATCAGATCTCACCTGTCAACAACAAAAAATTCTGTAAACAATCTTTTTCATCACATAAAAAATGTGTTTGTAAGCAGACTGAAATATGATGTGCTTTTCAGAAAGAAGAAAAAAAAGAGTAAACAAAGATTCATCAACATATTCTCCAGATCTTTCTTTTCCGCTGTAATTTTAGTTTTGAACAAAGAATTCTGAAAATATTGCAATAATGGGTCACTTCTCTATGGTAAAATTCTATGGCATACGCAAATCAACAGTACCTTGAAGCTGGTAGAATATCAGAAAAGAGAGGATAAATCAATACTCACATTTCAGATTACATTTCCTTTCCATGTGGAAATCTAAACATACACTTACATTACACACTGATACGACAGTTCCGTCAGCAACGTATGGTGATGTGACACCGCTATCAAGACTGATCAGTCAACACCAATCAACCTGATGTGACCCTGTTGTCTACAACAACATGATATTGATGATAATACTTGAAGTCATATGATTAAACTGCAACTCTATGCAGCAACATATTCAGCTGTCAGAAGAAGAGAACGAAGACGAAGTAGAAAGGAAAAAGACAGGAATCAAAATAGAAGAGAAAAATATGTTTACATTATCCCACAAGTATATTTTGTTCTTCAACATTCTGCTTTCAGTTCCTTTTTGAACATAAACCCCATCATTTCAGATGAAGAAGAATGTATTATCTTACAAATATACCCAGAACACTTTCCATTCCTTAAAATTCTGCTTCCAATTGATCTTAAAGCACAATATCTATTTTTGGATTAGATTTTTGGCAATTGATTTGGTCATTTAATATAAAATATGCTAATCAACAAAGAAATAACTGAGTATTTATGTCATCATGTGCGTAGTACAAAACTTTCAAAGCAACATGCTGTGAAAAGATGTCAAGGTTGACTCTACACTACGACACAGCACCTCTGATAGCAGTGAATCGGGATATGCCAGTCTGCACCGTTGAACAAAATGATGTTACTACTGTGACATGATAATGCCATTGCACTGTGTTCAGTGATGTGACACAACTGTGAACAATAAAACAACACCCATGTCAATCTGATTCAGTGATGCTACTGTTTATACTGCATATATAGCAGTACAGGAAAACACAACACTACAGCCAATCATGTAAAAACAGCCTGACACTGCCATCACCTGTAAATAAATGCATACATAATGTATACATGTGATAGTCAACACACACACACACACACACACACACACACACACACACGAGAACTCCGAATTCTCTGTGGTAGATGCAGATATACAGAAAAGACCTTAGAAAAAAGAAATTGATAAACCAAAAAACTGCACACAAACATTGTCAAAGATCCAGGTCTGGGCAAAACTGGAGTTTAGGTCCCCCTGTCTACGATCAAAATGAATTTATGTGGGAAATAGCCTAAACCATTTACAAATCCAAATAAACACAAATAAGCATATCTGACCCAAATCATCTTTTTTATTTGATGCAAAGCAGCCCTCTTTCAAACAGAAGTTAATGACATATCGGGAAGTTTGGATCAGGGGCCCTTGCTCTCTAGGATTGCCCAGCTCTGTGTTTGGTGCTCTACCAAGCTGTGCCTCACAAACCATGCTGTGTATTTGCAAGAACTTCTGATCCACGGAACTCATTTTGGCTGAGGAGGGCCGGGACAAGGGGACGCGGCACATGTCCTGCTGGTGGAAGTGCATGACCTCATCCATGTAACGACTGCGGTTCTCGATGTAGCGCTGCTGCTGCTCCTGAATCTCTCTCTGCATCAGGTCATAGTCACGCTGCAAGAGCTTCACTGTCAGACGTTCCCAGTTGACTACAGCTAGGGTCTGCAACATAAGAGGAAGATGAATGATGAATACAGTAATGATCTATATTCATCATGGCAAAAATCAAATCTGCCCAAGGTGACACGCCTATACATGCTTGTCTATTGTGCATTTGACTCATGTCAAACTACCTTTGCTTTCTGTTTGTTTGTTTTTAACTCTTTCATTCCTGCCCAGTTTTCAGCCTTGATAGCCTCTTGAGCCTGGCCAGTTTGGATTGACCTTGAACCGAAGGAATACTTTGCTTATAGTCTAATATCTCACATACCCTTTTGCCAAGAGGCAAACAAATTCACTTTGTTCTTGACAAGTAACTGAGTAGCAAGAACTTACCATTTCGTTCAATATACTTTCTGATTTTTAGTCCTTTGACTAACTAAAGCATTGCTTGATATTTTACATGAACAGACTTGGTACTTCATTTGAACTCTAATATCTGGAAAAATATTCAATTGGGAAGTGAAAAACTTCACACAGTTATAACAAAAATCAATGGTTTACATTACCCACTTCTTGACTCACAATGTTTTGACAAACTCACACATTACACTATAAACATTAGCTGTTATTGTTTCGCTGCACATCAAAATTCTGTACGATATTATACACCTAGGACTTATGATGCTTTGACAAACTCAAACTTTTTTTTCACACCTCTGTGTTTGAATGGACATAATAGATTCATTTCACATCCAAAGACTTCAAATCTTTCACTCACATTTTACAAATAGATCTTTTATTTGTAGCCATGTCAGATTTCTTAACTGTTACTTCCATGGTTTTGGAGTCAACCCAGTATGAATACAAGACTGCCTGGGTGCAGTTCCTGTGTGCAGTTCAGGGATGCTGGAGCTTTGCACAGGTGCAGGGCCGAATGATTCTGACAAAGCCACACATTACCCACTGTTTTAATCCATATTCGTCACCTAAGGTGTACCATGGGCTGGGATTGGTAGATTCTGTGCTGAATACTTTCATTCACTCAGTCATTATTGGGTATCACAGTTTTTCAAGATGCAACGGTGCATTAAAAAACACAGACCCCTAACATCTGAAATCAATGAAAAAACTGTGCAAGAATACATACATATACATCTTTTAATGTGCTTACAAATATACTGTTGATACTGAGATAGCAGGATAAAGAAATGCGTACAATGACAGACAGGGGAGACACATTGCTAATAATGAAAGAGAGAACAAGCAGGATACAAAAATTCACACAATGACAGACAAAAGTACATGAACATCATGAAAATGTAACTGAACATCACAGATCAGATCACCTTGTCAGTTATACTTGGTGCTTGCATTCTGGTACCAGGTCTACCAGCAGTGCCTGTGTCCAGCAAGAAAGGTGGTATGTCCAGACCTGCAGGCAGACAGTTCACATAACACAACACTGGATTTGTCCAACAGCTTTGTCCTATTTGGGAAGCAGTGAAGTGCTGTGAAGGGATTGTCCTTAACCAGATTAAGTTCTGAGCAAAATAATCGTCATTCTCCTGAACAGGAGATGAACTTGTCTGAAGATTGCTTTTGACTACCTCGATGTCACAGTAACCATGAGAAGTTGTTCCTACTGGCCTCTCATTCCATGATCTAACACAGCTTGACAAGGACCACAGACCTGAACTGCATTTTTTAACCATGAAACTTGACTTGACATTTTGAAGCAAGAGGATGATGGAGATATTATCCAAAGAAATGACAAAGAATTAACGCGAGGTGGGAGATGACTAGATTGGCTCCTAATAAAATAGAATGGTTCTGAATCTGGATCTGGATGTGATGAAATATGGACTTTTGCTTCAAAGGTCTGAAACAGGGATGTAACACATCTCAGAATACTCAGCTTACTGATTGTGGAGACCTGTCCGACGGTGGTGAAGAGGATCCAGAAAAACACATCTGATTGACAGGGTTGGTTCAATGTTCACAGAGACAGATTCATAACATGTTATTCAATGTAGTCTAAGCTCACCAGTTATAAATCCAGTACACTGCACCCCAACTTTTCCTGGCATGCAAGCCAGTCCCAAGTTCTTCCAGCCCTGTTCAGCAATGTTCTTCAATGCAAAAGATTGCAAAGAAACACTTCAAATGTCACAGGTGTGGAAAGTCTAGCCTCTGGCATTTGTGATGCGCAGATGTGCAGATTTCTAGGGAGTTTAAATGTGAAACAAAACTTTTATACCTGGAAATAAAACAACATACACAAATAATGTGAATGGGACTGAATGCAGATAGACAGCTAGTCAAAGGGAGTGAAAAATGCTCTGAATACCCAGCCAGGGGCTTGGCTCCATGAAGTGGTTTCTGCCCAGGGTAGGCAGGCAAGTGTCACAGGAGACATGGGACTGCAGATGTTGCAGTTCTACTTTGAGTAGTGTTTGTCTGTGTCCAACAAGATTAGTTCATTCAGCCACTGATGCTTTCGATACAGCCAACTTTATGAAATGTTGATCTGTGGTAGCTGACACGCTTTGCACATAGAAACAAAACATCCCCCTTTTTTTTTTTCAAAGTGACCATTCTTAGAGTATCAAACTCCAAGAACTTGTAATTGGGGTGTGAGTTTTCTCAAACTTTTGTTTGGGATTACAATGATACTTTGATTTTATTTGATGAGAACAAACCTGTACCACCAAAACAAACCCAAACACACACACAAAAACAAAAATTTCATGAGCAACATAAATGTATAGTACCTGAAAGAAAACTGAATCCATATCATTTAATTAATATCACATTTCCAAAATATGATGCCTATCATTATGTGATGTACACTGCCATCTTATGATACTCTTTGTTACAGCCTAAAATAGATTATATCATTATACATTCAACATCTTGGAATAGGTTAAATGGTATTGTCTGTTTCGGATATTTCTTTTTTCCGTCGTGGAACATTTCAGGATTTTATTCTATTAACACTGGGTACATTCACTTGACACAAACTATTTTCATCATCATTTCAAATAATGACTCAAAAAGAAACGAACACATCTGCACTTTACCCGTATTGTGAAATCGATGCAAAACAGAGCACATGCTAACGCATGTTAATGTTGCCTTTAAACAAACAGATTCACACACACTTCACACACAAACACACATGCTTCTCACCAATAATATTAGCAAGGTGGATGGAAGCATTCCGGTCCCCATTCCATGATCTACACAAAGAGAAACACAAAAAGAACAGACATTCATGGGAAGTATCTCCACATCCTTCCAAAGCAACAAACAAGAAAGGAAGTGTTCATTAAATGGTAACAGATACTGGGACACTATGTCTGTACTCGATGGTGCACATTTAGATCTCATTTAAACATAAACAGCATTTAAGATGAAAATGTGCACAACAGAATACAGACATTACGTCCCAGTATCTGTTACCATTTCATGAACACTTCCTTTCCTGTTTGTTTCTTTGGAAGGACGTGGAGATCTCATTTAAACATGAACAGCATTTAAGATGAAAAACATGGAGTTTGAATCATAATAATTTTTTTTAAACAGATTCATCTATACAATATTAGAATTCTGCATACTTTTGCACACTTTACTCATTAAATGAACAATGCCATTTTGTCAAAGACATATTACTGTGGACTAGTTCACGTACACTACACCACATCCATTGAGACATTAGGTCAAAGCGTGCAAGGATTACAGCACCATAAATAGACATGTGAATTAAAAGAAAAAAAAATGTCAGATGAGACTTAGCAGATGCCTAACCTATGCATTGACCCAACATACTGTCCAACTACTTATGCATGAACATATAAGCACAACTGAAAACAGCAAAGACATACCTTCTGACGAGGGAGATAAGACAGTTGAGTTTGTCCCTAGCTCGCTGAGTTTCTGCTCGACTTCTGGTGAGCTCTTGCTGCAACTCATTGATGTGTTTATTGACATCCCACTGGTTGGCAGCACGAGTTTGTGTCCCGCTGTCTGGTCGCATCATGATGGACATAGCATGGACTCACTTCTCCACCACAATGTTATTCCCAGTTCTGTTTCCTAACTGTGTGGGCTTACTTGTCTTTCCTTGTCTTTTCTCAGTCTATACAATCTTCTTCTTCTACTTCTTTATTTTCACTTTTTTCTTTAAAAAAAATTAAAACATGTTATCTTCTGTTCTCCTAAGATCTTGTTAGCACCTTCTGTCAGTATTAAAACAAATCAAATATAATGTTTTAAAATCTGTGTCTTCTTCTGAGTGATACGTAGTTGCTGTTCAGATGCCGAAGCAGCACAGGAACTAGACCTGCAAAAACATCAAGGGTGTCCATGTCACTGAGTAAATCTATCATTCACATATATGAATGCGCTCATTCACTTAAGTGTTCAAAATTATTTTGTGATATTTTCATAGTTATTAACCATTAGAATAACACTGATTTAGAAGACACTAAATTGTAAGAGGACTAGCACCTAACCTGACAAAACGTTGATAGTACTACTGTTGGTATAATTCACTGCCCCTTAACTATAGTCTATGTGTGAGCCAAAAGGAAGTGTGGAACTCATAACTTGACCAGACACTGGTCTCAAGTTATTTGCCCCTGCTTTGTTCAACAATACATAATGGTACACTTGAGGACAGGAGGCTACAGCCATAGCAGTGAGCTTAATATCTCTAAGTCAAGCAATGTTATTGTCAAGTGAAGGTTGCAACATGTCATGCAGCACAGCATGGCATGTTGTTTACCTGTAATTACAATCATGATGATGTTTCGACTTTGTGAAACATTCCTAAACTTGAATATATCTAAAACATGTTATGGAGGCTACAACCACAGCAGTTAGCTTAATAGCCATCCATCCATCCATCTATCGATATAGAAATATTGTAATTTGGAGGCCCCCACTTGAAAACCCCATGAGACAACTTCCCTTTAAGAGATAGTTTCTTTTCATCAAATATTACTGCCATTTTGTTGACCTATGCCAATTTTTGAGTCAATTTGGTGCTTGTCCAAGATTTAGGGTACTTAATGATAAAAGTTATGCAATACTTTAATAAGTCTCTTTCAACCCTTACCTAGGTATCTGGTTTTCAGAAAACCTCATCTGTACAGCCAATATGAACTCTTGTCATTAAAGTAAGTGAAAAAAAGAAAAAAAAATGGTACACTTGGATTTCTCTACAGCAATCTCTGACATTACCACATGATCTGCAACTGAAAAGCATTCTTAGCCCTGACCACTGCTAGAATATGGGGTATATTAGATCATTTCTGAAGACAGGAGACTGATAGGTTGGCACCAATATAACATGTAGCATTATAACTGCACTGCCAGAGACTGGGGCAGCTCCAAGACTGCTGGCTTAATTTGTGTTATTTCATGTACTAAAAAAAAAAAAGACACACTCACACACGCATGTACACATGCATGTACACACGCATGCACACACACACACACACACACACACACACACACACACACACACACACACACACACACACACACAAACTCTCACCACTCTAAATAATGATGAGAACATTTGCATTTGACATTCTGCTGTAGGATGGTTATGGGGCTGAGACCGGATGCCCTCCCCACTAAAAGTAGCCTGGTTGATTAATTCATCCAACAGCACCATACATCATCATCCAAACCTGCCACCCTGCAGAGTATCAATTAAAAGTGACAGGTGTTTTGCCATCCTATCCTGTAAAACAGAACAATGCAAAAACTTCTATCAAATGTGTAGAGTCCTGGTTGGCCTTGTGGGTAAGGGATCAGCTTCTTGTCCCAAGGTCAAGGGTTTGATTCTAAAGTAAGACAGTTCAGCTAGAAAAAATTTTCTGGTCAGAATTAACATCTGTGCAGACTCCAATCCCCTCCTAGTCCTTTGGATGAGACTTAACATCAAGGTCCCATGCGTGAACGCACAATTTCTTGCATGTATGTTTAATCCTGTTTCACTTTTCTTCTTCTTCTTCTTCTTCTTCCATTAGGTGGCCAACATCGTTATGTCGATGATTATGTCACTCTATGGGAGGTTGCATTTGTAGCGCAGTAGTGAGGGAGTCAGTAAAATTTGGGGGTGGGGGGTATTTAAACAGGAGGCAGTGACTGGCATGGTCGGGTGGGAGGTGGTGGAGAGGGGGGGGGGGTAGGGAGGACTTGAAGTTTGGTGTTTACAGGTGAGAGGCCAGCCTGGACTTGAAAGAGTCCAGTGACGCAGCCGTCTTGACCCTCTGAGGCAGTCTATTCCATTCCGGGATAGTCCTTGGGAAGAACGACATCTGTCGAAATTTGGTTCTATGGGAAGGAATGTCATAGCTGAAGGAGTTGTTCTTCCTGGAGCTCAGCCTGCTGCTGGTTGGCTTTGGCAGGTAGATGGAGTTGATGGAGATATGTCCATGATGGTATTTATAGAACATCTCCAGGCGAGCTCTCTGTCGTCGCTGTTGGAGTGTGGGCCAGTCGAGGGATTCTAGGATGGAGTCAACGCATGAAGTTTGGTGGTAGGAGTTTGAGACCCATCTTGCTGCTCTGCATTGAATTTTTCAATGGCCTGGATCTCAGTTGCAGATCCCATACAGTGACTGCATACTCAAGAATTGGGCGGACAAGGGTTTTGTATGCGGTTTCCTTCGTCCTCTTGTTGCCGATCTTGAGAGTGCGCCGCAGAAAGCCCAAGGTCTTGCTGGCTTTGCTGGTGATGGCATTGATATCGGATTCCCATTTCATGTCATCCTGGATGGTGACTCCCAGGTATTTTATACTACTGGCATTCTCAAGAGCGTTCCCGTGAAGCTCATACGCTGTGTGGAGCACTTGTGAGGATGGAATTCTATAGACCATTTCTTCTCCCACATGGTGAGAGAGTTTACATCTTCTTGCAGCGTCTTCTGACCTACTTTCCTTTTAATGGTCCTGCTGCACATGGTGTTGTCTGCGAACAAACGGACTTTTGACTTGATGCCGTCAGAGAGGTCGTTGATGTAAAGCAAGAAGAGGCATGGCCCAAGGACTGATCCCTGTGGGACTCCCGATTCCAGAGGGACAAAGTCGGATCTGGCTCCCTCAACTACAACAGCCTGATGTCTGTCTTTGAGGAAATTCTCAATCCATGCACTGGTGCGGGCTCCGATGCCGTAGCGACGTAATTTGTGGACAAGAAGGGCGTGGTTGACTTTTTCTGATGAACAGATCATTATGTACCAATGTAAATCGATGACATGACTATAAGAAATGCTCGTTGGTGCAGCAGACCCTTCTACATTACGAATTTGACAGTCTAAACAAGCAGAAGAAGAGTTCAAAGATGAACAAATGTAAGTCTTGAAGGAATAATAATCTAGACAACAAATCATAAACTCAAGTATCACCGAGACATTCAAATCAGCATTGGCTACGGCAAGACGTCGGTAAAATCACTGCCGTGGACTCCCACCTTAACTTACGTGCCAGAGTTGAGAATGTTGGTAACATATTCGGACAGATTTTAATCGCTACAGGTAACATAGGAAGAAAACACGACGGGCAATGTTTGGCCAATGTTAAAAGTAGGAGGCCACAATACTCAAGTGTCGCCAAATGTCGGTGCCTTTACTGATCTGTCCGTAAGATCGTCTACATAGAATGTACTTACCAATACAGATGATTATGTTGTGGGTTAATACATTGAGAAAAAGAATGCGCCCGGCTCCATGTTGTTTTACGTTAGCAATATCACTACTGCCTAAACGGCTTGATTAAAAAAGAGAAATAACCATAGAACAGTTCGTAAAATCTGATCTCTTGAAGTGTACGTCAATAAAAATAAATTTTATATCAACTGTGTAAAAGCAAAAATGCTGATTTTTAAACTGGTTACAAAATTTGGCAAAGTTCTTTATAAAACTGCTTAGAGATTAAAATAAAGGGGGACTACTGAATCTCGTCACCACTTCCTGTTGAGAGGGGACCCTTGGTGGCGATAGTGAAAAAACGTCGTCATTCGTTTACGCGGTGACTAACCGAACTCTGACACGTCTACGAAATCATAACAACAAGAAGTAGGTGCGCACTTTGACACATTTAGTGCTGGTAAGATGGCATACAACTACGGTAATCCTGGTCAACAGCAACAATATCGGCCCCAGGCTCCACCCGGCCAAGTTGATCCCAATTTCCTGGCCGGCATTTTCCAAAGGTACGAAAAATAAGTTTGATAAACCTAATGTAGGGAGTTGGTATTCAGAACCCTATAGAAAACTTATGCAGAAGTTTAAGGGCTCGTTCTTTTATGGGCTGTATTTATCTTAGCCTCTAGTAAACAACAAGAGATTTGTTTTTAATGGTTAACTTCTATTTCATTTTTTTGTTAATTAGTGTAATATAGTGAACAACGCTGCCGGATATGAGCGGAAAGAATGAGTAGATGCAGCTTCACACCATGACGTGCCCGTTGTCACATCAAGACAAAAACTTTCTTTCACGTCTCTGCAGAAACGGAGAAGCAGCGGACAGAAACGTCATCCGAGAGACGGAAATATCACATTAAAAAATGCATAGACATCTAGGTAGAATATAGACTGGCCATTACCACCAAGTATCAAGTGTTGCAAGAGTTGTGCAAGAAGAAATTTGTATAGAGAATAGCTGCAGGGAATCAGAGAAAATCTAGCAACAACCTATCAGGAGGTTGTTGATCCAAAGAAACGTCATCGGAATGAGTGGTTAGCTCCAGAAACACTGCACAAGATCATGGAGACTCAATCGAGAAGAGAAAGCAAAAGAAAACACCAATAAATAACTGTATAGGGGCGGCTAAGCCAAAAGCACTAGAAGAATACACAGCAGACCACAGAAACGAAAAGACACATTAAGTCTGACAAGCACACTAAGTCTTATAGTACTCAACAGGATAGCTGAGGAAGCTGAAGGAGCAGCACCAAATGGAAATTTTTTTTCATATGAAGAAGTTGAGTGACACCAGCAAGAAACGGACACTGTGACAGGCAAGTATAGCCAGCCAGAATGACCTGTCAAAGAGAGAGAAGAGAAACTCATTATGTGAAGGGAAGAATACTTGAAGAGCTTTTGAATAAACTATACCCACAGAATCCTGACATTCAGGTGGATGGGAGAGATCTGCCATACACTGCAGCAAATCGATAAAGGAAGAAGTGAGGAAAACAGTACTAAAGCTGAAGAATAGAAGGTCAGGAGGACCAAATGTCATCCCAACAGAATCACCGAAGGCAGACAAAGTTCACAAAGACACCACTGTTGAAGTATTGCATTCCCTGTTTGAGCAGATTTAGGAAGAAGATGTGCCATCAGGCTGGAAAGAAAGGAGTAATACAAATGTCCCAAAGAAGGGAGACATCAGTAATTGTGCGAACTTAAGAGGAATCAGACCATTGTTAGTGCCAGGGAAAGTCCTAAATAGAATCGTCCTGGAAAGAATAGAGAAAGAAGTTGAACCACAGCTACAGAATATATGCCAGCATGTTTCCTTCAAAGCAGATGTTATACAGATCAGATCACTGCACTAGAGATCATACCAGAGCAATAATTTGAATGTAATTCTTCTGTCTACGTCAGCATTGTTGACTACAAACCGATGTTCAAGAGTGTGGATAGACTATTAGAGAGATCACTTAGAAATCACTCGGACTTGTCAGACTGTTTGTGTGATCAAGAATTCCTATAAAGGAATGACCTGCATGTGATCAATGGAATAGAGCTGGCCAACAGTTCCCGGCAGAAGACTAGAGGCAGACTATGCTGCTTGCTCTTCCCTATCCTCCTTTACTTCAGTCATTGATTTGAGAATGAAGACCACAAAAGCACAGAGGAAAACAGAAATCCAGTGGATACCCAAGACCCTTCTGCATCTCATGGACTTTGAAGATGATTTGGCACTGCTGCTCTACAGTCACCAACAATGCAGAAAAAGATCTCTGAGATAGTAACCACCTAAGAACATGTCAGCCTTCACACCTATTAGGAAAGATCAAGATATTGGAGACAGGACACTCAGCACTGATCCTGTAACATTGGACAGGAACACACTTGAGGAAGTTTGAACAACCACTTACTTACTTGGGCAGTGTTGTTGATAGTTTCTGTTTCAGTTTCATCAAGGAGGTGTCACTGCATGTGGACTAGTCCATATCTGCCACACCACATCCACTAAGTTTCTAAACCACTCTGCGCATGATTTAAAGCTGGTGGGGGCCGGAATAGCCCAGTGGTAGAGCGCCGGACTCGTAATCTTGGTGATCCTGGGGTTGCGGGTTCGGATCTCCGCCGGGCCGTTTCGGTACAGGGGGATTTTTTCCCCCGGAGTTAACATTGGTTCTGACTCCATTCCCCATGCAGTCCTTCGAATGAGACTATAAACCGAGGTTCCGTGTGTGAACGCACGCATAACATCTTGCACACACGTAAAATCCCATCACCAACTTTCGGAAGAGAAGGCCAGTTTGGCCGTTGGTATGGATGACACGTTACACACAGCAAGCACCTTCCCCGAAGATGGAGTATGGCTGCCTTTATGGCGGGATAAAAAACGGTCATACACACAAACCTCCACTCCCTTCGTTGGATAGATAGGATTAATCCTCGACCTGTCTATACAGGGAGTGTCCGCAGGAGTATCAGCCTGCGTAAGCAGAAGAAGAAGAAGAAAAGCTGGTGGATTTAAATGAATTAATAACTGAGATAGAGAATTTAAGAAGAGGTTTTCATGGCTGCTACTTAGCTACGCATTAGCCCAACTCGCTGGTCAGACCTTGGGTTCGTACCCAACATTGGTTGTGCCATTATTATCATTGTATGTGGTGAGTGTACACGTTCATGTGTGTGTGTGTGCATGGGTGTGTGGGCACAGGCCCTTTGTGTATGCCGGTGTATGTGGTTTGTATGTGGATGTGCGTGTGTCGATGCATGTGTGCATGCGTACATGTGTGTTTGTTTGTGTGTGTGTGTGTGTGTGTGTGTGTGTGTGTGGATAAGAAGGTAACAGATGCAAATGTTAGGGCATCTTGCATCAGTAAGTCAACAGCAGCATTACTGAAGCTTTAGTCAAGACAAGTAATCAACCCTACAAAGATAAGACTGTTTGATTTCAATGCGAAAAGTCTCTTTCTATATGGAGCAGAGACATGGAGAGACCGAAGAAAATCAAGACGAATGTGCAGAAATTCATCAGCAGTTGCCTCAGAAAATCATCAGATCTGCTCGCCGCACACCATCAGCAACATTGACCTCTGGAAGAGAACACAGCTACTACTAGCTGAAGATGAGACCAACAGAAGAAAATGTATCATGTGGATTGGACACGCTGTCAGGAAACCTGTGTTAGACAGACCACCGGACGAGCTCTGAAGAGGAATCCACATGGCAAGCTGCAGCAAGGCCAACCAAGAAACACCTGGCATCACCAGCCACCATGCCACAGTGGTTAGCATGGTTGATGTCTGGCTAGAAGGTCATGGGTTTGATTCCCATCAGAGCCATTTATATATGTGGGATTTTTTGGCCCATGACCCGCTGCTACCCAGAGTTTAGTTTGCTACAGGCTCAGCTGGGAAGACTGGAACCACACAGCCGAGTTTCATTTTACTTCATGGATTCATCTCTGGGAATTTTTCGTGACCAACACTACAGGTGTCTGTTTCTCTCATACCTGGCTGATATTACAATATATCGTGAAAGGAAGCGTAGAGTGCAGTCCTGTCAGGCAATCTCAGAATAGAATGGAACACCATGACATTATCCGCACCATTCTCATTCCCTGTGATCACATTAAGAAAGTGTAAATTCTGTGGCCCTTCATGCCCAGTTCTCATAGTGACCTCAGTTTTGATTTCCTCCCTATGTTTAATGTGAGTTTGTGTCAAGATTACCAGTATCAGCAAGTTCATTGGAATGTCACTGGACAGGTGTGGTGGCACCCTCTGACGCTGGAGGTTTACTCATCTTACATAATGCAGTTATGGTCGTCCAAGGGGTTTAATAGATGGTGTCCTGTGTATGTTGGATCAGAACAGGCACCACTGAACAGCATCGAAGTGACTTGGCATCATCAGTGCAGTGTCTCCTGTAGTGGGTTTCCTCATGTGGACTTGACATGGACTCTCCCTGTCCACTGATGGTGCCAGGGCTGGAGTGGGACAAGCCAGGGTATGACTTTGGAACTGGAGCCAAAATGAGCAGCGTGGGGGTAAAGAAACACCAAGGCATTGGGACCTTGAAGCAGACACCAAACACATGATTATGATACACACAGGGACAGCTGAAGAGGAAGATCCAGATAGAGGGCTCTGGCAGACTGTTGTCGATGGTCTGTACTCAGGGAAAGGTGATCGATGGTGAAAGAAGTTCCGTTGTTGCCAGCTCCTTCATGATGAGTTTCACTCACTTTCTCTCTCATTCTCTGTCTGTCTGTGTCTTCTGTCTGTCTGTCTGTGTCTCCTCTCTCTCTCCTCTCTCTCTCTCTCTCTCTCTCTCTCTCTCTCTCTCTCTCTCCTCTCTCTCTCTCTTCTCCGTTTCACACACCCTCTCAAACCTCAGTGGCAACATCTCAAAAGTTCTGTGCGACCTTTTGTTCATATAGATAAAGCACTGACATGGAAAACTACTGCAGACTTTTCTTTTATTACATAACAAATTTCTAGGGCTGCAAGCAAAGGAAAAGAAAAAGAAAGAAAAAAAGAAAAATTGTTGGTTCCAGTTGGCTTCTCAACACTTGGTGACACTTCAGAGCAGAAATGGCTTATGGAATCTGTATAACATTCAATATATAGATAGATAGGTAAGTTGGTAAGAGGATGAGTAGATGGGTGAGAAGGAGGGAGGAAACTAGAAAAGACGGAGGGAGATGAGTGGTGACCACAGCTTCTAACCAGTTTACCCTGATTAGTTGATTTCGTGTGATGTGGGTTCCCTCCCTTTTGTTTCAGGATTGACAAGGACAGGAGTGGTAATATTTCGGCCAATGAGCTGCAGCAGGCGCTTTCTAACGGTAGGCTTCAATCGGTGTAATCGGACAGATGTCAGTTTACCAGTAAACAGTATTTCACAGATTAGCATGTGAAGTGTTGTATTATGCAAACTTGTGTTTGTCGTCATGTGCTGTGCCCATGTCAAACTCTTGGAAGCTGCAGCAGATAGGTCTGTTTGGTGAGGTTGTGTGTGTGTGTGTGTGTGTGTGTGTGTGTGTGTGTGTGCGCGCACACACGAGTGAATGTATTTACATGTGAGTGGGTGGTGTGACAGACTCACCTTAAAGCATACATCTTAAATCACATCTGTGTCCATTCCTGTTTGTGTAAAAGTTGTTAGACCTCAAACCTAGTGAACGAGTTATGCATGTAGCATAATTTCTTCCAGTTTAGGTGTTACTGCTCTGAGCTGAAACTTTGGTGGTGGTAAGGTAGATTGAGGTTGAGGCAGGATAAATAGTTTATAGATGTACTGGACAGCTGGGTCATGTTTCAGTGTTATTCGAGAATTGTGTTTATGGAGGCTGTCTTGGGCGTTTCTCAACATAACATGAATTTTAGAGAACACAATTTTTTTTTTTTTTTTACTTTTTTAATTGCTTTAAACAGAATGACAATAACAAATACACAAAAGAAATCATAATCATAATAAGTGAATCAAACATAAAGCTAGAAAAAAAAGTAAGAAGAGAGAGAAAAGAGAGAGGGAGGGGGGAAAGACAGATTGGATTGGGTTTGTGCGTGACCTCAAATGCTTTCAGTAACATGCTTTGTATCAAGATTTGGATGTTGGACAAACAAGCTGTAAAACACAGTGGAGAGTACATGGGCAAGCAAGACCTATATCAACCATATGTAGTGTAACGCACAAATATTAAATATTTGATTACATGCGGGAAAAAAGTAGCCATTTTTCAGAAGAAAAAAAAAATTGATCACCTGAAATTAAGTGTATGCTGATCATACAGAGAACAGATGGGCAAAGGATAATGATTGTCAGGCGAATCACATGAATTGACACAATCCGATATAATTGTTTATTATACGTATAACTGTATTTTGTAAAGTATATTATTGAGAACAAAACTTTGATTGTGTTGTCTTAGTATTTGTTGTAAGCAAATAAAGTCTTAGGACTAAAGAAAAGTGTCACAGCTGGTATAGATTATGTATTTTTATACAAGACGGCTGACAAGGCAAGACATCTGCACACACACACACACACACCTCTCTCTCTCTCTCTCTCTCTCTCTCTCTCTCTCTCTCACACACACACACACACACACACACACACACACACACACACTTTCTTTTTAAAACTAGAAGTAATTGCATTGGCCTATAATGACAAAGCCAGGTTGTAGAGAAGTACATAATAAACTTAAAACCTTCATGTTTCCTTCTGTTCTCAAGAAAAGCAAAACAGAAAAAAAAAAAAAAGAAAAACCCCAAGCAGACCCCGAAACAAAAGTCACTTCAGTTACTGTCACTGCATATACAGGCTGCAGGACTGTAATAAAACTAATACGCAGAACTTCTGATCTTCTTGAAATATAACACCTGCACAAAGATTTGCAAGTTTTTCCCCCCACTATTTGTTTTTAAATCAGCTGAGATTGACATTCATTTCATGACTTTGAAAGGCAATGAGTACAAGTCTTCAAAGTCGACAGCCAATTACAATGCAACAGAGCAGCCATTCTGAAAGGAACCAGTCAAAAAAAAAGAAAAAGAAAACAACTATGCCATCATAGCATTTGATTGTTGATATTTTCAGGAAAAACAGTGTTTTATGAAAAAATGTGAGAAAACTTGAACTGCTTTTCATCTTCATATTTGTTATTAGTGAAAGGAAGCAATCGAGGCATTTAATTAATGATATTCTCTGGAAAAAAAACACAAAAAAACTTTTATGAAAAAATATGAGAAAACTTGAACTGCTTTTCATTTTCATATTAATTATCAATGTGTAACAGATGAGTAATAGAAAAGTTTGCTTATCAAGGACAAAACAATTACTCATTGGCAATTAAAATTTTTATTGAAATATTTGTGTGAACTATGGAATATAAGGAAAAAAGGCATTCAAGTGGGAATACAGAATTTTATGCATATGTTTTCTTGAATACACTTATGGTAGGTATACAAATCATGAACATAATTATGTGGTATTTGTGAATTTTGATGTTATTTCATCAAACTATGAACTATTTTCTATTTTTCCATTCGGTACAGGTACATGGACACCATTCAATCCAGAGACAGTGCGGCTCATGATTGGTTTGTATGATTTTTATTTTGTTGGATGTTGTCTTATTGACTGGCTGTTGTTTTGTTAGGGATGTTTGCTCATGATTGGTTTGTATGATTTTTATTTTGTTGGATGTTGTCCTATTGACTGGCTGTTGTTTTGTTAGGGATGTTTGTGTGTGCAGGTAAGCTATAAGGCTTGACCACAAGCCTACAGTGTAAGCTAATGATATGGCATTTAAGGTCAAAATGACACTATGAGATCTTCATTTGTCTTTTTGCAAAAAGACTTTTTGTTAGGACACCGTGTGACTTTGATGGAAAAATAAATGATGGAGACAGTGATTTTCTCTATAGATTATTATTGGTCGTACATGAGAGTAAGCGTTGTTCTTGGAAAATCTGAGTATGATGTCACTGCAAACACATGTGCCTTAAAACAAGCTCTGTATGTTGAAACCTGCAGGTAGGTGAGTACTTCTCACTCCGTGAGTGGGCGATTGAAAACAAAAGAAAGAAGTATGAAAGGGAAAAAATGCAGTAACAAACTTTTGGCCAATTTAGAAGAGTTAGCCAATTTCTTGGATGCTAATTAATCACACTATATACAAGTCTATGACCAAGCCACTCTACTACATGAAAGTGTCCATCTGCTGGATCCCCCACATTCCAACTCCAGACAACAAGTAGGAGAGGCTACCATTCAAAGGAGCTCCTCAGATGTTACATGCACTGTGATTTAGAAGGGTTTGTTGAAATTGTCACAACTGATGAAACTTAGACTTGTACATGTGTGTGCTGCCCAGAAAGAAGTAGCAGAATAAGGCATAGATCGCAAAGGATAGAAATCCTCGAGTCGCTCATTGTTTGCTGCTGCTCAAGAAAGGTCTTTACACTCTCTTTTTCAGCACAAGAGTAGCCTTGAGGAAAAAAAAAAAGAAAGAAAAAAGTGCTAAAAAGGAGAGTAGATGACTGAAATTCTGTCCTTTGTGAAGTGAAAAGGGTTTTAATAGTTTCTTGACATAAAGTGGGGATGATGAGGATCAAAACATTCAATTGCAATGAACCTGCTTATAAGTGTCTTCTCGTGAAAGACGATTTTGCATCAGATAACATTGCTACTTTGCTAAACCCCACCAGCTTGTCCCATCTTGCTCCCTATGACTTTCTTCCTTCAGTATCGAAGGAAATGCCATGCAGGGAGAAGTTTTCAGATACGGCCAGCCCTCTGAACAGTGGCTTGCCAGTGTCTCTCACATACTAGAGATGCATATAAAGCAGCCTTTACACAATGGATCACATAGACAAGTGTGTGTGGCATCAGAGGGAGAAGGCTGTGAGAAACTGAAGTAAAAGGTTTCGTTCTGCAATGACTGTTTATGGAAAATATTCTTTAATTCTTCAGGCAGATATTCTCTCATATATATATATATGTGTGTGTGTGTGTCGCGCGCGCATGTGCATGTGTGTGCGTGTATTTGTGTTCTGGGAAACTTCTGACATCACCATATCTATCACAAATTTGTGTGTCCAGGACAACATAATTGTGGACATGTGTTTGTTTCCCCATCTTAAAGGGAGTAATGTTATCATTTCACAAGTGACATTACTTCTGTGATATGCTGTTTGCAGGCATGTTTGACCGGGACAACTCTGGAACCATCAACTTTCAAGAGTTTCAGGCCCTGTGGAAATATGTAACAGACTGGCAGAACTGCTTCCGCAGCTATGACAGGGACAACTCTGGATCCATTGATCGAAATGAGTTGAGGAATGCCCTGACCGGTTTTGGTGAGAATACTTATATATTGGACTGTGTAATGAGTAAGGATGGAAAGTGTGATCCTCTACAGGATAGACTCGGGGAGTTTTCTCTATTAAAAGGATAAAGTGATTTCTTTACAAAAATTCACCTCCACCCTCCTTTATACTAGCGGTAGAAGGAGCAACTTTCCGTTCTACTACTACTTAGCAAAAGAAATTTGTATTTTTTTGGAACAGTTAAAAACACTCTAGGATGGCTCAGTGTAATTTGCTCTTAAAAAGTGACAGAAAGAGGGTCAAACATGAAATGATGTATGAGCAACAAATACTCTGATGCAATTTTGCACACAAAACTTTACTCTTGTTTACAAGATTGAAATATACAGAATATTTATGAATTGATCAAAGCTTTAGTCTGGCCTCACACAGCCAGCCTTTTCTTACTTTATTTTGTCATAAAGAGGGGACAGGGAATGTGTCATTGATACGTGTCGGAGTCTAGTTGGTGCATGAGACTCAGCTTGTGCAATGTTGCCTGGTGGAAGAAGTTCACAGATCTCTGTCGGGTTTGTTGACATCACCATTGACCTGCTGTTTAGTCACTTGGCCACTTGGCCATGTGGGTGTGTAGACTCTTGCTCCCATGCTGAACCAGTTGCTGTGGACTTATTGGGCTCATAGGGTCTGTGGAAGTTTGTAGGTGAGTGGCTAGAATTCCGGCTCAGTGAGTCCTCACACTTGCCATTTGAGCTTTTGAAGAAGTGTGAGGTTTCAGTCAACGTACGTTAAGACTAACAAAAAAATATCACATATAATTTTTGTTTCCAATTTGGTTGTTCACTTGATGCAGCACAAGAGGTGCAAGACAATAAGAAATTGGTGATTAATTGAAGGGAAATAACTCTTTAAAAAAAGTACTTGGGTGATGTAATTACTTCCTGGAACACAGTTAGTCCAAACACAAATGGAAATGGGGTTTTAAGCTTTAACCTCTCAGATTCAGTATGAATACATGAGTGTTCCTTTAGCCAGTTTATTCAGGGGTTCTGCCTTCAGGGAGTTCCAGTTTCTCACTGGCTGTAGATATATTGTACAATAAACAGGGCTGCAAATCTTTTGGAATAATCTGGAAATCCAGAACAGAAAATTACATTTTGCTTGTCTCCGTGTCAGTAAGATTAGTGTAGGATGTTGTTATGAACAAGATTTGGGGATGAGAGGGTGGATACTGTCCGATTCCAAGACAACTGGGCAAAAGTTATTTTTCTGTTATTTGTTTTCATTGATTGTGCATTTTGGGGGGCTACCAGTTCTCCAGTTGTTGCCGGAAATATGATCGTATATGCAGTTTGGCATGAAAAAAATTTATGGCAGTCTGTTCCGTCTACAAAAAAATTTCATCATATACTGTCTTTCTTTAGCTTGCTCCGATTCATGTGCATTCTGATGATGTGTTATTATGCAGCAAAAGGTATGTCTCAGTCTGAGTTGCCCAGAAGAGAAACACTGAGGAGACAATTAATTTTTAGCAATCACACCCAAGGTGTGGAACAAAGATTTTTGTTAAATCAACATTGCTGCATGCGTTGAAGTTATCTGTTTTTTGTAACTTATGGGTGGTTTTTGTTTTTGTTTAGAGTAAGTAGTCTAGCACACAGTGCTTAGTAGTAGTACTATTGAAATGGTGATGATGATGATTATTATTACAATCATTATTGTTATTATTATCATCAACATTTTCATCATCCATACTATATGTTGGAACTTTATTCCATTTGTGTTTTCTAAATTTCTATGCATTTGCATATTTCTTAGATTTTGTCTGACAGTCTTTCCCATTTTCTGTCATTATTTTTATGATTATGATGATTATTGTAACTATTGGTATTTTCCATAGATCCTGTCTTACTGTCTTTCCTATTTTCAGTATTCTTCTCCTCCTTCTTCCTCCCTGGCTCCTTCTTCTTCTCATCATCATTGTTATTATTATTACCATTATCATTGTTATTATTATTATTATTGTTACCTCAATCATTTTACTATAACTTTCATCTTAGTCTCACTCTTCTCCTTTCTCTTCTCCTTCTGTTATTATCATTACTACAATTACAGTACCATAATTCTTAGTATTAACCCGTAGAGTGCCTTTAAGCCGTCAGCTGACGCCGCATTAAAAATGCTTTCCCAGTGCCTATGGGCCGTCCACTGACGTCATGCATTTTTCTTGAATTTTCATTCGTTACTATTTCTATCAACGGACTTAAATAGAGTGTGCGTAGTAAGCCTTATATGTCTGTAGTATTAAAATGATATGTAAATGACCACACGTGAGGGGAAAGCCCATTTATTCTCATCACTGACTGGATGACCAGCCAGCACTTCGTCTCGCTTGCAAAGATGGCGGCACAACCTTCGACAAGCGCAGCGACCAAATCAACGTATTTACACAGCTGAGCAGGCTCTGCTAATGATTTTTGACAAAGACAATAATCTTTTATTCAACGACTCACTCGAGCATGAAGGTGAGATGATGATAGTGATGGAATTGCCGACCGTATTCGTCAGTTATTGTGTCGGGCTGTGTGACCTCAGTGTGTGTTCAGCTGACTGGTTTGCCAGCGTCGAACGAGCTCGCCTAGTGTGTACTCTGCACTGCGTGCCAGTGGTCAGTGACGTGATAGTCAGCGCAAGAGGGGAGCGTGGCCTGCTCGCGGCGTGGCACGGGGCAGAGGGAAAGGTAGGGGAAGAGGAGCAGTGAAAGAGAGGGTTGAAGTCCAGCAAGGGGGCGTGGTGGGGAGAGGGGGGCGTGGTCGTGGACTGACCTGTCTGCATAGAGTGTGAGCGTCTTGATAGACTTCTAAACTGTTTTACTTTCATTTACAGGTGTAGTGTGACAATACAAACTTTATTTTCAACTTTTTTGCTTTGTGTTCTTGTTTGGATGTGAAGATGTAGTGGTAAATACATATGCTTTTGATCGTGCAAAAAAATCTATCCAAATCTAATTGCCTAAATACTTTTTTATTATCAAAATTAAAACAAAAGAAGCCCAGATTCAAAATCTTCATTCAATTTCCTTCAAAAATCATATATATTTCATTGTTATATCTTTTGTAGTTTCTGAGCTAGAATTTTTTGTTAATTATTACCCCCAAATCATTAGATTTCCCTGGCACTGGGAAAGCCTTTGTAACATTTTCAAGCAGCGAACGGGTTAAGATCATATGATTATGCTGCCATTATTGTTACTGTTTTTATTATTTTCATTGTTTTATTGCCATTATTACAATTATTTTAACCAGTCTCCCCTTAAAATTTCAGTTCCATTCAATAAATTCAGTAGTTCAACCAAGAAGTTCAACCAAGACCAAATTTTGTACCCAGATTGCAGAAAAAAGTAACTTTTTATTCATCCTTTGTTTTCATGATATGGAAGAAGCTCTGATAGGTTAAAACATTTTGTGTTTGTTTTTTAATTTTGTTTGTTTTGTTTCTTTGTTTGGTGATGGAGCAATTGTTTTTGCTCCTATCCCCAGATTTTAGGCATGTATGATATCAGATATCTGTGTCACTATAAAAAGATCTTGTTTTGGTCAGATCATTTGTAGAAAGACAAACTTGGCCCCAGCCACAGGGTATGGATTTCTCACCCAGAAGGTAAAACACAATGATACACTCAGAAGTCCAGAGGTAGGACCTATACGTGTGATGCTGAATCAGCAGTCCATAAAAAAGCAACTTTGGCATTACACCTGGCCTGAACCCCAGAAAAACAGTTCAGTGCATTGCTGATGACCATAGTGCCTCTGAGAGGCATGTCATTGCTGGTGACCAATAGGTACAAGCTCGGTCTTTATGTCAACAACTGTAGCCAAACAGGTGTTATGGTCAGTGATTGTCAAAGATATTTTCAGACAAAAGGAAATACATGTTTTGCATGACTTCATAGGGGACAAAAACTGTGCATTGACACATTTTTCCTGGTATTACTTTGACGTATATCTTGACTTTCATTTTTCTGCTTCTTTAAAATGTTCAGATTGTGTATCTTAGGACTTTTTTTTTTTCAGAACATATTTTATAAAATATGTGGATATATGTATAAAATGATAAATGTAGCTTTATGTAATCTGAAATAATCAATGTTTTAGTTGCTTGCGTTGTTTAGTCTCTTTGGGAGAGTTTGTGTTGATGTTTAGCTGAATGTCGTTCGATGACCTTATATAGTATTGTTCATTTTTATACAGGGTACCGACTGTCCGATAAATTTTATGACATCTTGGTGAAGAAGTTTGACCGACAAGGAAAAGGAACTGTGGCCTTTGACGACTTCATTCAGTGCTGTGTTGTCCTGCAGGTCAGTTCTGTCTCTTTTTTGTGGTTGTTTTAATCCATCCTGAAATTAGATGAAAAAACAAAAGATGCAGTTGCTTAATTCCCAACTACTTAATGTTTCTAGATGTAACATTCATGTAACAGCCAAATTATTTATTCGAGCACCAGTCAAACTTATGAAAACTGGGTAAGTTTTGGGGAAAAAAATGTCCAAAGAAATTCTAGAAGTCTAAATAAGATCAGACTGTTTACAAAAGTCCAGTAGTGGATGTAGTTTGCAGAGCATGTCTGTGTGTTGTTGATATTTTTAAGTGACCATTGTGGTCACTCAGCAGATTTTCCAAAATCCATTCCTAACATTGACCCGAACACACCTTTTCTTGGTCATCTTAGACATTGCCATTGATTTGAGTGCAGACTGACACATACAGCATACGCTGCTTGAGTGGTTGTCAGCTGAGTGGAGCCCGAGCCACAGAACTGTTCACAGTTTTGTTTATAAAGAGCAGCCAGATCACTTGACAACCAGCTAGGGGCTCATTTTTGTTAAATATCCTGTAGAACTTCTCATTCGGGGGGAATTTTTAAAGTGGATTTTAAATTACTTAATTTCGTGTGAAGCCATTTAGCAACATCGCGTCATTGCCCTAAAACAGGAATGTGAAAATTCAGGCTCATTGAAGGATGACAGTTAGAATTTGACAGGTGTCATTCAGCTGTCATTGAATAATGCATGGGTTGAAAGCAGAATCAGAAAAATTTCGTGTTCCTTTTGTTTGAACTCTGAGCCACTCATCCTATTTGATTTGTCACAAGAAGGAATCTGCAGTACACTTTCAGTCCAGTTGAGTGACTGATGAAAGAAATCAATCTTGTGATGGTTATTTCTTGTGCACTCTGTGTGTGTGTGTTGTTGTTGATGACTGAATTCCATCCGGATGGTCTGTGGTACCAGCTTGATCAGATGATACAGAACAGCATGTTTTTCATGTTGTATCTTTGTGTTGATCTTCCGATGCCCTGAACAATGAAATATGATGTTAGAAAATATTTCTGTAGAGGTATTTGATGAAAAAAAGGCATCTTCTTGATGACCTTTCAAGAGTGGGTTCCAGTTGATACAATTTGGCAGGACTTCTAATAAAGGGAAACCCTTTCATTATAAAAATAATAATAATGACAGAGAATTTATAAAGCGCCTTGCCAAAGGTTCAAGGTGCTGACAATCCACACTCATGTGTACACAGGGGGTTGCCTACCTGGGTTGTGCCAACTGAAGAGCTGCCTGCCGGCGCTTCATTCAGTCATTTCCTATGTCCAGTCAATATCGTTCACTCAGTTTCTTACTTCCTTCATTCTTTCAATTTCTCATGCAGGGTGCATGCTGCGTGTAATGTGTCATCCATACCAACGACCAAACTGACCTTCTCTTCCGAAAGTTGGTGATGGGATTTTACATGTGTACAAGATGTTATGACTGCGTTCACACGCGGAACCTTAGTTTATAGTCTCATTCGAAGGATTATTTGGGAAATTGAATCAGAAGCAACGTTAACTAAAAATTCCCCTGTATCGAAATGGCCAAGCGGAGATTTGAACCTGCAACCCCTGGATCACCAAAATCTCGAGTCTGGCGTTCTGTCACTGAGCTATTCCGGCCCCCCTCATTGCCAACCCTCCCCAAGCTGCAGGCAGCTGAAAACCAGCTTTGCAGCAGAGCCATAGTGGGGTACCAGATGTACAAGGCTTAATTTTTGAACCACACGACTATTTGTTATGATTCGTACAACCATCTTAAAGATGATGCAACTCAAAATTTTAATCCATGTTTTTAATGAAATATGAGAGGAAACCTAAGAAGAAAAAACACCCACAAACAAAAACTGAATGAGATCATGCTCATGGTGCCAAGCAGCAACTGTGGTGTTCTGGCTGCAGGAGCCATGTTGCTATCATGACAGTGTTCTTGTCCTCCCAACAGTCCCCATGCATTTGCCAGTGCCGGTAATCCTGGCATGGTCTGAGACTGCATGACACGACTGTGATCTACACTTGCTTTCATAATAATCCTGGTGACCAGGCCCGAGAGATACAGACACCTGCAGTGTTGGTCAGGAAATTTGAGCAACACTTCGCGATGCATCCATTAAGTGGATGAAACTCGACTGTTAGATTTTTTGGGAAGGGTGGTTGGATATGGGGATTGAATTCTTTACTTCTCAGAATTGGTTAATTAGCTGCACCAAATTTGGAACAATACTCCGGGTCAATTTTTGCAGATCAGATCAAACAGAAGATGGGAGAGCATTTCGTTGAAATTACTTTTAAAAGGGAGAATAGATTTTTTGCTTTAAACATATTCCCTCCCATCCCTGATAGTTGTAATCAGTACTGCTGTTTGGTTCAGGATTACTACCTCAGGCATATTGATCGATTTTTCCAGACGCTGACCAGTGCATTCCGGATCCATGATCAGGACCAAGATGGGTGGATACAGATTTCTTACGAACAGTTCCTCACCCTTGTCTTCAGTCTCAGAAGCTGAAAACCCTCAGTGTGGTCATTGCTGCTTTCATCAACAGACTTTCTCCATGTTCATCAGAGAAATACGGTGTTGCTTTGTTGTGTTCTGTGGAATTACAGCACCTGCGCTTTAGAGAATCGGTGTAACATACGCAGAAGTGGAAAGTTGCTGCTCTTTTGATTTCTTGCCAGATGAAGACAAAATCTTGGTGTCTTAACTGTTAAGAAATGTTTTCAAAGTGTAAAGAAGGATGTCTTTTCATTCAACTTGCTCAACATTGCTGTGGAACTGATAAAATATTGATTTAAGTTGATGCATCATCATAAATCATCTCTTTAAATTGCACTTCAGAATCCTTATTTTTAAAGTGATAATACAGAAACAGTTGCGTGTCGAGGTCAGGAAACAAATTCCAAATGTTACACTGCAAAAGTTGGCATTACATGAGCCTATATTCTCTCTGGTACTTCTGCACCACATCCAGTTTGATACCGGATAAGACACAGATATTTGCCAACACATACATACCAGTGCTGGCAGTCACGCACATCATTTGATATTGCAGATACTTTTTTCTCTGTTGTCCAGATTTTATAATCTGAAATCTAAGCAGAAGAAAAGGAAGGGTGAGATCTACATGAAAGTTTTCTGAAGACTTTTTCGTTCAGCGTAAATTTGTTGTTGTTGTTGAAATGAACAGTACAAAACAGTTTGTAAATTTTCAGCAGATACCTATATCTTCTTCAGACAACATGAGTTAGACTTGGAGAAACAGACTTCCCAGATTTCTGTCAGGCAGGATGGTCGGTCTGAGAAACACATTGTGGAGTTTCCCCATCATATTGATAGGTGCCGTCTGGTGTCTGAACTTGTTGACCATAATGGTGTCTGTTTTGTACTGTCGGTTTTGAAGCATTACACTTCTCTTTCTCTTTGTTTTAAAGCACTGCATTTCTCTTTATGAATGTGACTGCTTCTCTGCAAGTTTCTTGAATCCTTATCATTCATTTCAGACTTATGTGTTTGTGAGCATGTGTACAGTATTGTGTGCCAACAATTTCATCCTGGCTGGTTTTGTTCTTATCCAGTTAAGCAAGAACTGAGGAGCACTTGTAATTTGATGATGACGTTGTGATGCAGAATGGGATGTTGTCCTGTACAGGCATGCCTACTGTCCCTGACCATCCAGGATTTGTCCCAGAAAGTTGATTTTAGAAGCCACTGTCCCGGAAATCCTGGATTTGCAACACACGTCCCAGAAAAAAAATTGGGCGTCCTGGAAGAAAAAAATGGGAGTAAAAAGCCGGTCTTATCGTGCTGCACAGAACTGAGCCAAGAATATCGTCTGCTAGAGTGAGTAGATGTAATACGCATGCGTGCGGAGCGGACCTCGGCCTTCTGCTCATGGCGGGAGTAGGGTGGGCGTCATGTGACTGTCTTATTACTGCATTAGCCACAAAAATCTTCGGCCTGGCAGAGCTGACTAACTGCCGTTGAATGCTATGGTCTTACATGGTAAGTATACTAGTCAAACAGGGAGTATAATAAAAAAAACTCCCCATACCTCGCTTTCACTTTCAAGTCAGAACATGGCATCGAAGAGGAGACATGATGTCGACACAGAGTTGGATTCTGACTCTTCGGATGGGTCAGAAAGGAGTGAAAAGAAGAAAACCGTGAAGCGAGGTTGTGTCTTCAGAAAAGAATTCTGTCCCTGATTTTACAGATTTGTCCCTGATTTCTGTCTGTATTGTCCCTGAAAGCAAATTTTGGGGTAGGCATGCCTGCCTGTATTGGAGAGTTTTTAAAATGTTATGGAAGCGTATATATCTGAACTTGATGAACATCAATATGAGGCTGCTGTTGAACAGATATACTGAAGCAGAAATAGATAATAAAATGATGTATTAAAGATTATATTGGGTCATTACAAATATGAACTAAAATCTGAATTTGGAGCCAGCTAATAAATTTGATCATTGAAGTCGGTAGTTTGGGGTCTGATTGATACTTCCTTAAAGGTTACTGTAGTATTCATCCTTTACCGTTTTTGTCAGGCTTACATGTCCAGAAAAGTGCCATCAAACAACTCGATATTGGTCCTCCTCATGTCAGTGGCTCAGCAATGTCACTCCCTGTCCATAACCTACTTTTTGGTCCTTTTTCTCCCATTTCAGAAGCAGGTGCTCCTTCCCAGGTTTGTGCTCCTGCTCTGGAAACAGGGATTGCCCCTTTCGGAAGTAGAAAGCAACTCTCATAGTTCGTTGAATATAAAGTAAATCTTCTTGTTTGATTATCAAGATAATATAATTTATAAAAAAAAAAAAGAAGACTTCCATAACTGAATTCTTTTTTACTTGTGGAACATTTGACAGATGTCCGAATAGGTTTTGACAGGGTGTTTTTTTTCTTCTTCTTTTTTGGTCAAATCATATTGTCTAATAATGAGTCGGATTATCTGTCGTGCAGTTAAAGAATGTGCAGGAATCATGATTTTCTACTGCTTTGTTGCCCATGGTGTTCTGTCAACATGATATTGTTCCCATGGAACTCTTTCATTGTAAACTGTGTCCCCAACTTCTGGAAATTCAGTGCTGGTAAGCTCCTCTTTCATGTCAGTCTCTGGTTTCTGTTTTGTTTTGTTTTGAAGATTTTTTCTTCCATAGTCTTGGCTGCCAGCCTTCTGCAATGAGCATTTGAGATTCAGGTGAAGAAGGGGGCAAATGGAAACCAGCTTAAACTGATCAATGCAGGACTTGCAGTATTGTAGTTTTCCTGCCATATTGGCCCATTCTCTTCTTTTTCTTCTAGAAAATGTCTTACACATTTTTTTTTCTTAATGTTACAGTTTACAACATACTGATTTTTCTTTTTTTAAATTTTAGTTACCTCTGTGGTGATGCCCGGGGCTCTTTCCTTATTTATTTTATCACTGCCTTCTGAAGGTTAGAGTTTGTACTTTTTTCTGTCACCCTCTTAAGACTCATCTTGAATTTGTTTTTCTCTCTTTTTTTTTGGTTAATGTCTCTTCTTCAGACATTAAAAACAATGGACACTAAAAATGCACCAAGTAGTTCTCCTCTGTTCACATGTAGGCTGTAATCAGGGGAGTACTGTGATGTATATTTTGACGTCTGTTGTTTGTAAACATCATATTTGTTTAAAGTTTACTTGTTGCTGTTTCATTAAGTTTATTAAACTAAGCATTACCATGCATGTTACTTTTGTGTATTTGTTTGTATTTTGGTTTGTTTTCAGTTATGTCTGCCGTCTGTTTCAGTCTCCCCTTTTTTAATCTGTTGTTTTTGAGTATATCTTTGTATTTTGGTTTGTTTTCAGTTACTTTGCAATCTGTTTCCATCTCTTTTTCATTTTAAACTGTCGTCCACTTTATACCATCTTTTGTTGTAAACTGGCGGTGAGATCAGCAGCAGTCCATCCTGCAGTGTTGCTTGCACATTAGGCCTTTTTATGCACTTTCGGTTACATTTGAATATTCTTCATCCATTTGTTTATTTTCATAGATATATATATTCATTTATTTATTCATTTTACAAACTGTTCGTACAAAACTAATCAGAATGGTAAGATGCTTTCAGCACAGACTAGTTTTTTACCAGCATATGGGTGACGATAGTGTAGCTGCTATGCTAATAACTGGTCTATTTAGATGTGAAAATTAGATATGTAACTGGTCTATTTAGATATGAATATTAGATACTGTTTTTGTTGTGTTATTATTTTTTATCTTTTTATTTTCAGGATGGAACCACCACTCCCCTTCCCGTATTGAAAATCATGAAAAAGCCAGGTGTGACTGGCTGGGCTATGAAAATTAACACACCAAAAAACTGACATTGAGGTAGTGAAAATGTAAACAATGCTCAGGGTTGATATTAGTGTCCATTAGCATCTGCATGGCTTTCTCTATCTCTTTTGATGGAACTGTTATTTTTATGACCAGTTTACTTACTTTTTGAAAAATCTGGGTACGATGAATTAACTGGGATGACTGGCATCTTCAAGAGGTTTAGTCCCATCCACTGTAAGGGTGTTGGTAGAGAAGCTGTTATGTGATAAATTGGTGTAAATATTTGTGTTGTTGATTTTTTAAAGGACAGGTAGTCATTCAAAGATCAGGACAAGGCTCAGACTTTTTCCCTTTGTGTGGTGACAGCACTGAAAGGGCTGTGTTATGGAAAACTGATACGGAATAAATAAACCGAGTCTTGACATTAAGTCATCCCATAGCTTATGAAATGATTATACATTCTCCCACTCATCCCCCATTCTGTTTACCAAAGTTACCATTGCGTAGTGGTTACAAGTTGTGCAGACCTAATCAGCAATGTACTTAGCCCATTTCTTTTATGTTTTTCAGGTATGAATGAATAAAAAGGTACACACAATGGGTACATATTTATGCATGCAAAAAAAGATTTTCTGCTTAAAACTGCATTTTGAAAAATATTTAGAACGAAAGAAACAAAAAAAAACCCATTCCATTTGTGGCATGTCATCACTTTCCTGATGTAAATCGGTCCCAACGATGGTGCCAAAGAAACACCGGTTTTTAAGATCAGTCGTGCTTTGTACTCTTTTTAGCATAGGAGGAGAAGAGAGAAAATTGGTAACTTGCCAACAGAAATGCTTTTGGGCTTTGCTTGTGTAGATAGATTAAACTTTTCCTTATTTAGGAGGAAGTTTTCATTGACACTGTCATTGTTATTTTTAACACACATTTGTGTGAGGCTGAGGAGTATTTTTCAGTATTATAATTCATAACGCTTAAGATAATGCATTAAGATCTATTAAATCAAGAGTTCAAAATGCAAAGCTTTGTCTTATATCTCCTCTTCACCAGATGTTATGTGCCCTTCAGATGAAGTGTACAGGAAATGCAATGGGAAGGGGTGGGGGAGGGGGCGTCTGTTCGAGGATGCAATCCAGCAAGTAAAGTCTCCAAAGACCTGTGCAGATCTGCGATTGGAAGGAGGTCAGCTACCAAATAGGCACATGAAAATTGGTCACGTTCTACAATTTTTTTTCTCTTCTTTTTAAAGGGGGGCAGGGGTGGGGGTGAGAGGTCTGGACTTTAAATCCTCACCCACCCAACCCCGTCTTCCTCTTTAATGCTCCTCTGGTTGTTAGTCTGTATGATTTTGCATTTTTTTTTTTTTTTAGTCCATGTGTTCAGTACATACATAAGGTCCTGTAGTCCATGTCAATACGCCCTGTACACCAAAACCAAGTAGGTAGGGGGTAAAGAGGGTGGCTTTCATAAAGGGCTTGACATTTTGTGTACATGTGACACACTTTTTGTGTTGGATTTTTTTTACGACAATTTTGGCACCTTTCTGTAATCATTTGAAACCTGTATTGACATTTTAACAGCATCATTAGTTTAGTAAAGCTCTGTGGACAGAATAGAGGTGTCGAGTAAAGCCATAAACATTAAACAGAACATACCTAATATTATATATGGAGATTGTCATGGATGAAGAACTCCCTCTAAAGAAATAAGAGCCTGGGAAGAAAAAGCCTTTTTAATTGTGCTGTGCAGGTTATTCAAGCACTGTGTACTTGAATGCATATGTTACAGAGTTGTGACAGACTTAAATAAATGTGTCTTTGTATCCAACTTTGTCTTGAAGCACATTTTTGGTATTTTCATAGATATTTGGATGCGCTTCTTTCCCACTTTTATGATGAAATAAACTGATGTATATAACCATGTTGTATTTTCAGCCTGGAAATTGTGATTGTACACATTTCTTTCCCTATCAGCAGTATTTAGAATAGGTATTCTTTCCTTTTGCATTAAAGAAAAAAATTGCAGGACTTGCAGCGGCCCTTCTTGGGTATGGGGGCTTTGGGGAAGTGGTGTAAGAAATGGTGACTGCTGAAGAGGAGCTGGTGGTGGGCCAAAGATCCAATCCTGTGGTGTTAGGGGGAAAATGGGAGACCTGAGGGTGTTAGTATATTCCCAGGGGAGTTTGAATGGGCTTATGACTGCTTATTGCTGTGCTTTCACCCAATACAAAGGGAGAGTGATGAGGGGTTGAGCACTAGCTCTGCAAGAAAAAAGGGTTGTCTGAACAGCAAGTCTGGACAAAGATTAACAGCCCTTGTTGCTGGTGAGACATTTAGGAGCAAAGCCAAAGGCAGTCCGAGGAGTTGCACTCTGCTGGGCCACTTCAAAGTGCGTACAAGACATACAAATTGTAAGACAAGTCCTTAAGGTTAGAAAATGATCACAAGCCGAAGATCACCGTCTATTCGTAACACTTTTGGGAAAAAATCAGACCATGTGTCACGAAAATAGTACTGGTTGTAAATGTCCTTGCGTCCACATAAGTTCATGTTTGAAGTAATTACAAGATCCAGTGTTTACTCAGTGTCATATACACATCACAGCATAAGCCCTGGAACTGATCTTCTGCTTGGATGATCGTCTGCTGGGACGTTGGCTGATTCAAGTACCTGAAGAAGAGCAGCGTCAGAGGCCTAATTCACCAGCATGCTCCAAAAAGATATGTAGTTCTTGCACATAAAAGGACCATTAAGATCCATATTCTTGCTGGCCGGGAAAATGGTCAGTCCAGAATATAGATTTTAGGCAAATGGATGGATGCACAGATGGAAGGGTACCAGCCTAATTGCATTACAGATGAGCATTGAGGGGCCCAAAGGTACACTGTGGATTTCACTTACCAACCAGATGATATACAGCCATGGCAAGATTTAAAAAAACAAACAAACAAAAAAACCAGAGTATTCAGGGACTCCACATCACATGGTAAGCACAACTCGAGGGATACTACAGATTTACAAGATTCAGCTACATAGAATGGGCTTTGGGCAGGTCATGAGAACTGAATGGTGTTCAAGGCAAGAGTCTCCCACGAGGAAGCTGGTCAAAATAGCAACAAAACTTAGATGGTAAGAGATTTTCATAGACAAAAAGGCCAACAGATGTGCAACAATCTTGCTCATTGCTGGTTGAAATGGCTGACTAATAACAGTATTGCCAAGCAAAATTTTCAAACAAAGTCAGGCCAACAGTATTGGAAAGGGCCGGAATTTTTTTTCCCAGTGTTTTTTTGTTTTGCCACTTCAATTTCAAGGCCCCCCAGTGCATTATTTTCACACGGACTATCCGGGCTATTCCATACACGACCATCCAGGTTTGTCTTGTCACTGCCCCAGCACGACAGTCCACAGAGTGAGGCAACCCACCAGAGGAGATACTGGACTTTGCCTCAGTCAGGCAAATCATGGATGCCATTATAAAGACAACTTGTACAAAGGATGGTCCTGATCGGGAGAACAAAATCATCCCCCTGGCTTATTATCTTAAACTCGCTGTTTCTCACTTGCAACATGGAAACAAACAGGAATGAATCGGAAACAAAATTTTGTTTTAAAAGGCATGATTAACCTAAGGCATTGGTTAACCTATGTACATTAAACACAAACAATCCACACATCACAGAATATTAAGAACATAACTAAAATGCTCAACTTGAGATAATGGCTTGGTTGATAGATTTTTTTTCTTCAATAATCAGATCGGTGTACTGCTCCTCTTGATGAGTCGCACACACACTCGTACATTATAAACATTATATACAACCCTACATTAACGAGCACACACACATGGACACACCTTGTTGTCTAGTAGGAGTCATGACAGTACACTTCCTTCTATCCTGCACCTTAGCCAGTTTTCAATTTCTATGCTTTTTTACTTCTGTGGATGTCGTCCAGAATCTGTGGACTCTCTCTATATAGCCTTTTGAAAATCCCCAAACATGGGGTCCTTAGAGTGAAAGAATATTTGATGGGAAATCAGTTTAGTACTAAGATTATCAAAATATTTTGAGGGAAAAAAAGAAAAGAAAAAAAGATATTTAGAGGAAGGGAGGAGTCTTCACTGGGAGGTGGGAGGGTGGGAATGGGGTTAGTACAAAGACCAAAATGTTTTAAAGAAGGAAAGTATTGGGAGGTGGGATGGAGAGTTTGCATAAAGGTCAATTTAGTACAGAGAAAGAAAAACAGTAGCTACACATCCACATCAATTCACAGCATGATGCTAAACTACTGACATTGTTAGGGTGAACAAGACAAGAGGGTGGAGAGGATGCCTGTTGTTCTTAATTTTTAACCCCTCGTTTAAAAAGAATGGGTAAACTATTAATCAAAAACATTTAAATTCAATGAAAATGCACAGGATGGTCAGCAGGGCTAACATATATTACTGAATGGACAACTAGTATCCCACTCTAGACAGTGTATACATCTTGATCCGCTAGTCTCCAGCTACATCAAAACAGCTGGCATGTTATGAATTGTTCACAATGAAAATGTAATTAAGACTTGAACAAAGACAGGCAAAATGGACACAAAGGCAAACATAAAAATCAAACAGTAGATGACAGTAAGAAAGTGTAAAAAGAAAAAAAGATGCAGCACCACAGAGAGTGATGGAAAAGAGGTAAACTACCAGAAGATGTGGATGAATTGACAGAAACCCTAGCATTCCCATGGGGTGGAACCATATGTGATCTTAATACAGCAGACATCAGTATAGCACATTAACAATTACCAGCGGATGATATGGAACATCATCATTGTCACCTATGTCCTACTGTGACCTTGTGGAAGTAAGGATATGTAGTGTTAAAAACACTTTTCTCAAGTGTTGTAACTATGGAGGCTGTCGCTGGACGGAAGTGGCGATGCCCTCTGGAGGGATGGCTCACTCATGCTGGCTTTGCGACTAAGCAATTACTGTCGTCAGTAGAGGGGTTAGTAGGTGGCTTCCAGAGTATGTTACATCACAACAGGCAAAACTGAACACCACTGAACTGACAATGCAGTAGTGCAGTGTCTCCTCGGGTGGTTTGCCTCATGACTGGACACTGACCGCTCCCAGTGGACTGTCAGTGCCGGAGTTGTGGCGGGACAAGCCAAGCTGTGGCTGTGGACAGGGAGCCAGAGTGAATGACATGGGTGCAATGCCAATGACATGACACACAAGATGAGACAGTGCAAAGAAAAAAAAAAGCTTTCATAACTCTGCAGTCTCTCACACACATATACTCTGTCTTTAACAGGAGGACCTAAGCCACCTTTGCAATTCATTATTATGAATATGGTTCTTATTATTACTGACAACATTAAAATGCCTAATCCAATAAACACCCTCAGCATTCACAATCCACATATCAAAAAATAAACAAAAACAGCTAGGCGCATAAAGCATGCAACAACCAAATGCTCATACCATACTCGACAGTGCCACAACCTATCCCAGCCTTGTCAATCCCTCTCTCTACCCATCCTGGCCTTTAAAACAGAAAAGGTCACGATGAATTAATCTATGCAAACGCCACAACAGAGTACACATCACACTCGTAGCCATCACAGACACAAAAAAATGTTCTGACATCAGAGGCAATGAAACTCGCTGTCGTACAAGAGCCGTGTTTTGAGTCATAAGTGACTGAAGAAGCAAACACATTTTTCTGCATATGAAGCTTCTTTTCAGCTTTTGAGTCCTGGAGACTTATTCAAAAAAAAAAGAAAAAGAAAATCATGTGGAACAGCCATCTTCTGAGTGGATACATCAGTGGATGCTTTGATCATGCAGCAATCGTCTTCCCCCTCCTCTCCTCCCCTCACACTCCTCACCGATACCACAACCCCACTGTCCTGTTCAGACTGGAACGACAGTGGACACGGTCACTGCGAGCTGTTGTTCTGTTATCAGTTGCTGACCTTTAGCTATATGCCTAGTGTTTTAGCTCTTGTGTAAATACTGAATCAACTGGAAACATAAAAACAAGTGTCTGTGATCTAAAAACAGATAAAACAACAAGAATGAAATGCAATCTTGGACTGCTTTTGCAGAGTAAGTCGAATTCTAGACATTTTTATGAAAGAAATCATCAGCTTGAAAATAAAAATCAGATTAAGAGCGTGTGGTCTTATAAATGTTTTACAGAAGTCTTCGGCTGTGTTTATTCATTGAAAAAGTATCATATGCATGGATCCAGTAAAACTAAAAGCAAAACAACTAAAACAAATGCAACAACAAGCCATGCCAGCGTAGTTAAGTCTTTTTAAACCATGGAGAGATATCCTGGCCGGTTTGTCTTCAACTTTGCATTACCACCGCCTTTCTCCCTCCACCCTAATCCCAGCCCCTCTCCCCCACCCCACTACACCTAATTCTACCAGACTGGTCAGTTTTCAACACAGAAACAGGAAGAGCAAGTTGTAAATGACCTTGTAGCAGACAACAGTTGACAAAACGTCGAGCTGTTTTCTTGAAAGGGAAGAACTATTGTTGCTGATGTTTCTGCTGATTAGCATAACAGACTTGACACTGGACAGGGCTGTATCTACTCATCCATGAACCTACAGCAGGTCAACAATGAACCTTTAAAACAGTCAACATGCAATAAGTGTCATGTCATACAGACATTGTGTCCCATTCCCTCAGGCAGGGCACTGAGCACAATCTTGTACTTCTACTGGGAAATCTCTCCCTAGATTCAGATTAATCTTTTAATGTACACTTTTTTTTTAAACTTGCTGTTCACTTTCATCTTATCACATACCACAAGTGCATGCGCCTCTCAGTCGTCAATTTGTACATCTTGGCTTCCTTCACCCAGCTGCTTACCATTCAGCTCCTTCACAGACCTCATCATGCGGCGTAATTTATCACACCATAGTGAAACAGAATAACGTTACTTGGGTGAGTAGGGAATAATGCACTGTTCAGCACACGATAGAAGATTGTATATGCAGACTATTTTGAACGTGTCATTTTTTTCCTTTCACTCCCCTGCTGCACCCAGCTGCGAAGACTTCATGTGGACAAGTTGGCTTGATCATGAAACTGCTGATCCACAGCTCTGGACAGGCAGTGGAGAAAGACTTCCACTGTGGTCGTGGGGCCCTGCAAAGTCATCACAGCCTGTTCATCAATGTCTGCATGCTACTGAGATCCCTGAGTCATGACATTAAGTGGTGGTCATCCTAGCAATCCTGGAAATCATTGTGATCCTGAGACCATTTTCTGTTACCTTATCATTACATAAATTTTACTCATTTAAATATGCTTTCAAAAGCATAAAGTAGAGAGTTCTTATGTGCAGAATTACATGAACATTTAACGTTCACATTACAGATTGTAGCATATGCTTTTATATATAGTGGATCATCTGTGCAAGATATAAATGATTTTTTCTTTCCTTTTTCTTTTTTTAGCTGCTGGAGCAAACGTTTTTGTGCCAGCCCATCATAACCAAGTTTGAGCAAACCTTTCCCATTTCCAGCAATGTTAGAGCATTGACTGATTCTGCAGGAGAGTGGTGACTGTCTTATGTATTGGAAGACGCAGGACATTCTAAGTCTATGTAGTCATTCAGTCATTGTCACAGTATGTATGTGCAACTCTTGGCTCGATAAGAAGTTACTTTTCTAAATTTTTAAATACTTCCTGAGAAAAAAGCTAATAATCATGATAGTGTTTTTAAGAGTTTGCATAAAAAATTAAACAAATGGTGGTGAAAGCCGAAAAAAAAATTTTTTTGAGATATTTTTTACATTTCCTGTCCTACTTTACCAAACAAATCATATTCAAATGTGAAGAACAAATAGCATTTTTTTTTCTTCAAATTTTCAGGCTTGCTTTTTTTCAAATTTTTGAGGAAACAAAAAGTACTACAAAATCTTGTATATCAGGAGGAAACCCAAATGTAATCTTATTTATCACTGAAACACATTTTTCTGTTCTGGATTTCCTGTTCACTCTGGAGACTTGTATCCCTTAAATTCGACGATGCGGGCATTACCACTTTCTCTGATCTTCACTCATACATCTCTCAGACAAGATTGTCTTACTAGTAGATAAAACTAGTATCAAAACTTTTGAGGACTTCATGGTAAATATGATAAACCAGCAAAATCCTCCAATCAAAAATGAATGCAAAAGACCTTGTTGCTCAATCAGCAGTTGAAAACATTCATCTTTAAAGCAGTATCCAATGATGCCTGAGCACAGGATGGAGAAATTTCAGACCGAAAACAGAGCCAGCACTTGCACCCTGAATGCCACAATATTAGGAGTTACATTCTTGCTTTACTTCTCATCCGATTCAAGCAATTCAGATTTTGGCAATACATATTCTATAAGAGAATCCTATACCATGATTTTTTTCTGATTAAAGTGCATACACACACAGACACACACACATAAACACACACACAAACATCAAATAATGTATCATAAACACTGCAGTCACAGACCAAAATGATAGTTTTGCACATACAGATTGAGTGTAGCCTCCTAAACTTGATAGTTATGCACATACAGATTGAGTGTGGCCTCCTAAACTTGGAACAAGTCTGTTAAACGTTTACTAACCGGTGGTTTCTCTTATAGCGTATTTTCACATCTTCTGACACAGAACGATCAATGAACCAAATATGAAACTGGGATTTTAACCATTGTACCTCCGCAAAACGTAAGAGGCTAAGGGACATCACAGATGTCTGTATTATCTGAGAGGATCAAACATTTCCAATGAATCACATGTACACACTCAAGTGTTCAGGGTCTATGAATGAGCGCTAAATAGTTGAAGCCTTGCAAAATGAAAAAAGAGGATACCATCCTGATCAAGCTCTTCCAAAGGAGACAGTGAAGTTGCTTTGTTCTGTACTCATGAATACTTTATTGGACAGTTTCAAGTTGTTTTTTTCTTACCTCTGCGATTTGTTCTGAAGAAATGGGGTGATTCCCCCTAACTCCCCTCTCAGACAAAACTCAGGTCTATATGAAAAAAAAAAGCCAATCCATGCGCAACAGGTTTGTAGGACATTTTCTCTTACGACAAACCTTCAAAAGTCTCCATCTGGTTAAAAAGACAAATAAAATAACAATGAGTATAGGTTTGCTTTGATGCATTTCATTTTACTTTATCTAAACCCACACATACAAACATCTGTGATTTCAACAGCTACGGTGTATATGCTCCTCCTTCCGCACAATCTCTTGATGCAAACACACTTGCTTCCACAAAAGCATTCATCCACACCACACACCCCCCCCCCCCCTTTTTTTTTTTAATCTTCTTACTCAAGTGGTACATTTGTCCCTATGTCTCTCCTGTTACCATTTGTAATTTTGCCAGTAGTAGTGTGAGCTGACTTGCAATCCTGCAATCTGCTTATTGCCACACTGGTTAAGTTCCCATAGTAAAGAATAACTCCAGCATGAACCCACCTTTCCTCTTTCCTAATCATCAGGATCGAGATCAGATTCACAGCCGTGTAAATAACACAATCTGCTTCCATCACTGAATGAAAAATAGTTTCCTGTATACCAAATCAATGAATTGCATCATCTGCAAATGTTGCCCGCTAAGATCTGTGAGCATCATAAAGTCAAAAGGAATGCACTGAAGTTGGCCGGTGGCATGGAAAGAGTTACTCAGCACTATGACATACCGAATGTGCTTTTTTTCCCTCCTTTATTGGCTCTCAACTGCATACTGTCCTAAACTGGACTGACTTCAGAAGACTGAAGACAGAACCCAGATCTCAGTGCAGAGCCCTGACTGCCCCTTGTGTTGTGCAAGATCACTTAAGTCTCAGTAAACTGAATTCAAAGGTTGACCAGTGAATTCTCATTTAATCCATGATACAAACAACAGTGTTCCCTGACTTTCTTTAACCAGTGTTTTGCTCACCTGAATAAACAAGGCATGGGCCATGAAGGGAAGCTTGCGAAGAGTGCGACCGCTGAGACCCTGACTCTTCCTGCATGCCAACATACAACCATTATATTAACTTTTCTCACATTATCTATGAGCCATTGAAACATTTTAACTCTTCTGCATATCTACATGTTACAGTCAGATAAATGATTCTCATACTTTCATCAAACCACTGACACACCTTGATACCTCTGTGCCTCCACATCACCATCGTATACATAACACTCACATTATCTA
This sequence comes from Conus canariensis, assembly GCA_033310375.1. NCBI lineage: Eukaryota > Metazoa > Mollusca > Gastropoda > Neogastropoda > Conidae > Conus > Conus canariensis. Next base: position 35,615,915 of record CM065725.1, read on the forward strand.
TAAACCACTGACACATCATAACTCCTCTGTACCCCATATGTTACCATCAGATAAACATTTCTCACACTATCTATTACAAAAACCACTGACACATCATAACTCCTCTGTACCCCTACATGTTACCATCAGATAAACATTTCTCACACGATCTATTACATAAACCACTGACACATCAGATAAACATTTCTCACATTATCTATAAACCACCGACACATCAAAACTCCTCTGTACCTCCAAATGTTACCATCAGATAAACATTTCTCACTCTATCTAGAAACCACTGCCATAACTTAAAGCTTCTGTACCTCCACATGTTACCATTAGATACATATTTCTCATACTATCTCTTACCATTAGATAAACATTTCTCATACTATCTATAAACCGCTGAAACATTTTAATTCCACTGCATACTGACAGGTTACCATCAGATATTCATATCCTCCAAACTGCATTCCTTTCTGTCTGATCTTCCATGCCCTCTTCATGGCACTGCTCCTACATCCCTCATTCTGGCTCACCCAAGCACAGCCAGCCATTCCCAGGGCTGTCCTGTCACAGCCTCAGCACCAGCACTCCACAGCGAGAAATCATTACTATTAGACAACTCACGAGAGAAGACACTGCACTGCTGTTCAGTCACTTTGGAAGTGTTCACAGGCGTCTGCTCCGATTCAATATGCAGGACACCACCTATTAAGCTCCCTATGATGACAACAACTGTTCTGTGAGTACTCCCTCAGGAGTGTGCTATGCCCATCCAGTGACAGACCCCATGAACTTGCCCACGCTGACAAGCACAGGCATGGACGGAGAGAGGAAATCGGAGGTGAGGTCGCCACAACAGCTGGGCATGAGGGCAGACATGCTTCCCAAAAATCTTTCCATTGGGAACAGATGATGGAAAACTCACATACTGAAATGTTCCACAATTTCGTGAACACACTGTAATCTTACAGGTGTGATGCTGCGCAGATCTACATGCGTGCCTGTTAGTTCATTCACATCATCACTGCCAAGACTGATGGGGAATGTGCAAATGCAGATCATGCACAAATCAAAGTTTACCCATTTTCTGCATGTACTGTAAACATAGCTACTATACAAAATATTATTTCGTGAAGGTCTGATGGCACTGAAAATTTTCTTTTCTTTTTTCCTTTTTTTTTTTTTGCTGTCTGCCTTCCGCATCAGTCTCACATTTTCTGGTTTGCTCGCTATGGCTAGATGTCTGTTTAGTGCTTTCTCTTAATTTTGGCTCAGTTCAATCTCCTTCATAGCCAGTACCCATGCGCACAGTGTTTGAGTTATAACTTCCCATCTGTCATCAGTTTTGTTTGTTCACCTGCGAAAAAAAGGTGCACCCATCTATTTTCAGTGTTTTTCTTCCAGTCACATGAATCCACCATCACAACATCTGGAACGGTCATTGATTTTCACATTTTTCAGAAACATGTATGGTAGCCATGTCTGTGAAGGTAAAAGAAAATTAAGACTTTTCCATGATAAGCAATGAGGATGTGCATAATTATGCTTGGAGCTCCCTTCTGGTCAGACACATGAGATGGCTGTATTCTATACTTTCTTTCATCATACGTCCCAGTGTCAACCCTGCCTTTGAGATACAGACACCTGCAGTGTTGGTCTGAAAATATGAACAGCACTGTCAAAACAGCCTTCCCATTTGTGCCGTTAACATACTAACTCCAGGTAAATAGTCAGGGTTTGAAAATGCCATAAATGAATGCCTCTGATAAAAATCAAACCCAAGACATCCCAGCCCACGACCCATGACAGTTGTGTTTTTGCTTCTGCATCTTTTCCTTTTTTTTTTAACACAATTTTGTGAGGAAAGGGAGAAAGGCGGAGTATAAAAACTGACCTGTGAGAAATCTGAATCACCGACCTAGAATCGTATTTTTTCTGAGATGAGTGTGGCCACAATTCCACTGTTTTTTTTGTCAGTACTTCTTTCGCTGGATGTCATACACTCTCAAAAAAAAAAGGATAACAAGGGAAAGAAAGAACCACAAACATTCAGAGAGGCACAAGCTATGAAGCCACTATGTTCTCACGATCCATAGATGCTGTTGGGAAGTTGCCTCACTTTGCATGCTGAACAGCCTACTAAGTAAGGAATTTCTCCAGTCGACCAGAAGCCTTGTCATTGGTTCACAATGACTGCATCTGCAAAAATCTACTGGGGCAGAGACGGTGTAATCTGGTTTTGATACATGTTAACATTAGATACTGACCGTGAGAACTGAAGTAATCAGTACATGAAAGGGATCCAAATATTAAAGTCTGAGAAGGTGAAAGCATCTCAATAGATGAACGACCTCCTTGGCAACTGATTTGAAAGCCAGCCATTGACAGAACGGAACCCTTTCAGGGGAGATGATTTCTGTTATTTAATGATAAAAAATAACTTTAAATCAAAATCTTAAATGAAACTATCATGTATAACACAGTAAATAATAAATTATCATATTTAGCACTGTGGTACAAATTGAATATTGTCAAAAAGATATCACAGCATATTAAGATTCAATTTTGAAACTGAAAAGGGGAACCACCCTCAGGAAGTTGTCTGAAAAATGAGACAGCACATTTTGAGAGCAGTTTCGGCCCTTTCAAAGTTTCATGCTTTTGTTTTATGAACCAACTCTGTAAAATACACCTTGCCTAGTCCATCAGGTGTGGGGCTCATAAGTACTCACATAGCAATGTCTCTCAGCTGCAAACTGGGCCGAGTAGCATTGTTTTCTACAAATCTCATCACTTCCAGGGCCCGCAACTCAAGCAATTGCTGGGCAGGGTGGATAATCCCCACCTGATCACACACACACAAAACACAAACACACTGAGAAATCAGTCACTGATTGGAGCCTTGTTGGTCTCTTTAAGCACACAAAAGTATCTATATACAAATACTTTCTTACAAGCATTTGAAATCCATCACGAACTTAATATGCTAAACAAACTAATAGTCACAAGCTCATACACCTCTGGACTGTTCATGGAAAGTCGTCAACTTCTTTTAAGGTTGAGGTTCAGGCACAGAGGCAAGTTAGTGAAGGGATAAATGCTTTGAAGCTGAAAAAAATCATGAGTAAATAGTTCTTCTTAAGCCCACATTTCAAGTAATTGCTTTTTATTACAAATGTCTTGATACTATGGACTGGTCCCCTGTTCATTGCAAGTCCTCTGTCAGCCTTTGCTTTTATTGCTAACATGAGCTACCAAGATAATTCCTTCCTGCTATGTGGTCTGGGAATGTTCTGCAACTTCACTCAACATGCTTTCCCATCAACATTCTGCCTTAGCTTAGTTCAAAGCATACCCAGGACTACCTCAAGCTCAACATTTCTCTTTTTTCTTCTCTGACCAAGTCATTTCTGTCTAGATTTCATTTTGTTCTTTGCTGCAGTCCACAACTTTTGCCCATACAAACATTCTCCCACTGTTTCTACATGCTCACTCTTTGCAGTACCCAGCTATGTAAAGTTAACTTAGCACAATGAATGTGGGATATGTAAATTATGTGGATTTTGTTTTCATCTTTTTCTATGTTGACATTCAAAATCACACTGAAAAGCACTGTGTGTCTTCAAATAAAACAGGGTTGTGCATGTTTCTGTCTGCTTCATAGCTGATTGATCGCTGAAAAAAATAACATACAAATGCAGGGACACAGGATAAGTGTACCCAATCCAAAAATTGAATTCTGGCCAACCTAGCGATCCTAAAAATTATCAGACATGATCCTGAAACCATTTTCTGACAACTTTTTATAAGTACATGACTTTAACTTGTTCACATGTAATATTATGGTTTTAACTAGGCATGCTGTTAAATACAAAAAAGTGCACCATTTCAACATATTTTTCTAAGCCTCCGTTAATATTTCGGGGTAAACAGAATATGACAAAGTAACAGCTCATCAAATAAATAATATCGAATCTAAGCAGTGCTGAACCAAGAAAATTAATTACAGTCTGGGTCTCACTGATCTAGTTGCTCTTTGTTCTGTGGTGGTACAAGTTATGATAGAGGGTCCCATCAAGCTTTGCGCTGTTGATTATTTCAGCACATGCTTTTATGCGTACTGAATCATTTGTACCATGAAGAGTCAACATTTACCTGCAGGAGCCATACTTCACCATTTAACCAAACAATACAGAATAGCATGCACTGGTAATGTTGATCTTATGGCACCCAAATTTGTGCACCATCACTACGTTTGACCATTTTGTTCCCATTAATTTTGCACATGACTCACCAGTATGCATGATGATACCGACATAATTTTTTTCCAAGCTCTTCCATTTTTTTTTCCTTCTCCTTTGCATTCACTTATTCTGTTTGTACAAATGCTCCATGCTTTACTGCAAGTCATTTTTTGAAAAGTGGAGGAAGCGGAGGAAGGAGGGTGTGTGTGTGTGTGTGTGTGTGTGTGTGTGTGTGTGTGTGTGTGTGTGTGTGTGTGTGTCTAACTAAGAGAGAGAGAGAGAATTTCTGTGTGCATGATTGCGTGCGTGGGCGTGTGTGTGTGTGTGAGTGTGTGTGTGTATGTGGGAAGAGAGAAAGTAATGATAATTCCTTATTAGTTTATTATGGATATAATAAGGTGTAAGAAGGGTTCTCGGGATGGGGTAAGTAGAAGTATGAGAGAGAGGAAGAGTGATATTCATATGCTCATTGGACTTTGGTCACCTTTCAATTCTGTTAAAGTGCTGTAAATCATTTCTTTACAATTTTCTCATCGCTGAAATAATAAATTGACAGCGTCTTTTTTATTTTTTAATTTTCTTATTTAGCATATTCATTTTTAATTTACTTTTCTGAATTTGTGTTATTTATTTTGTTTCAAATGTCAGTACAACCCATGGTTAATCTGACAATAAATGGTTTCAGTCAGTCAGTGTGTGTGTATGCATGTGTGTGTGTCTGTGTTCCATCTGCATGTGTATATCTGGGAATGAAAGAGAGACAGACAGAAAAACAGAGACAGAGAGAGACAGAAAGAGAGTGAGAGAGAGAGTATGCATGGAGTATACACGTGCACATATGTGTCTGCACATGCATCTATGTGCAGAAAGGAAGGAAGAAGCCACAAAACAACACACAGATAAAAGTGCACCAACCCTCATGAGTTCATTAAGACAGGACAGATAGATCTTGTAGATGGCGGGCGGGGTGGGAGGTCCTATGTACTGCTTGATGTCAGCCCGATCCACAAAGGCCAGGTCAATGGCACCAGTGATGTTGGATGTCGTCAGGATCAGACAGTTAGGAAACCTGATGCACAGTCCACAACAGATATTTGCTCGAAAAAGTCAGTTTTCAAACAATATTTCAATGGGCAGACTTTGACATTTTAAGAACAAACAAAGGAAAGTCAAAATACTCAGCAAGATTTTAAAAAGACTAAAAACACTTTTCAAAAATCTGAATATGTTATTACTTTTATACTGGCCACTGCACACTTCCTGATTAGGCAGCAATTTAAACCATGTCTCCATGGGTGTGCTCGGTTCCCAACTTTATTCATTTCATGATCACCTGATCGTTGCCAGGGGAAGATTTCACTTCAATCTTTTAACTACCAAACTTATCTTCCCTAATATTCACATAGTTATCAAGCTGTCTTTTATAGTACACAGCTATCACACTATCTGTTATAGTACTAAACCGATTCATTAAAACTAATTCATTTACTAAAACTGAAGATTTTTTTTTTCACTTAAAAAAATCTTGAAAGTCCAAATCACACCAAATCTTGTCTAAAAATCTAGGTCTAGATGTAGTTTGCTGTGCGTATGTTTGTGCCCCATTGATATTTGTAACTGACTATTGCAGTCACCCATCTGATTTCTATGGATCAAGAATCCATCTGTTTTGTTGATCTGATTCCCTGCTTCTGGGTTATCTCCCATGCTACCACTGAAGTCTGCAGCAAGTGCAAACACACCTGGACAGACTACACAACTTTCTGAGCCATCTGTTTCCATTCAGCAGACCTGGGCCACTTAAACTTCTTGACTTGTGTTGAATGGACAGTCCCCTATCACTTGCTCACTGTCACACTTGACATGAGAATATGACTTTTTATTGCTGGGGCCATTTATATTGGTATCTCTCTTTTAATGTCACATTTTAACACTTGAAGGGCGCCAATTAGCCTGAATGGGGAAGAAAATGGGGGGGAGGGGGGGGGTCATCCTTGATCAGCAGATGAATGTATTGGAAGTTAACTGGTAATAGAGGATGTACAGATCAGTACTTAAAAGGTTAATTAACTTTTCCAGCATATTCTGCTCCATTGTCTGCTCCAGTCATTTCAATTTGTCCATGACCTCTGCCCTCTATGACGACGTTCACAATGAAACTGTCTTTATTCACAATGGATTATCACAGAATTGGGCCAGATCCAGTTGCTTGCCTAGTTATTTCTTTTAAATTTTTTTCTCTTTTGGATTTTTGAGGTTGTCTATTGCACACACATTCATTCCTTTATCAAAAGGGATCTAAACTTAAAACCTTTTTTTTTTTTTAATCAACCTCAAATTCCTTAATTCTTTATGCACAGCACCCAACCTTCATTCAGGCTCAGCATAAGTATGTGGCTGCCTGTGTCTGACGTGAAGTTGAGTGTCAATCCCAGTTCAAATCCAGCATATCTAACCCTTATTCCATGCATAAGTAATAAGTACAGTGAGAGTATTTTGAAGCCATTCCTCTTTACATCATGTACTGCTTTGTTTAAGGAAATTTCAGGTGATGTAATAATCTTTTTTCTAAGTTTTTCTTTCGACACTATGAGCCAATAAAGAAACCTTACTGTGAGGTATCTCTCAGATGAAATTTTAGTGGTCTTTCTAAGCAAATAACTATAAAAAGTCTTAAAACAAAAGCCATACTGATCTACATAGTTAATGAAAATATATTTGACCATGACACAATCTGCATTTTTTCACAGATGTGATAATACAGCCTCTCCGAATATGAAGTACTAAAGAAATGATGAAGGATCCGTTCAACCCCTATCTATCATGGAACCATGCATCATCGTATAGTTCAAACACAATGAAAATTTTATATGTTAGAGAAAAGAAACATGTTTCTGTGTTTGTGTACCCCTTTTATGTTCCAATCCACAGTGATGACAGTTCGTGCAAGCAGGGCCAGTTTTCCAAATGAACAGCCCAAACATGCCAGATTAGTATGGTTGTACAGACAGATGCTATGTCAGGGCTGAAAACATTTAGAAAAGCTAACTGTACAATTAACAACCAACAAAAGCTGATGCAAAGACTTTCAAGAGGCAAAGCCATGATGTAAGGCCTCTTATGGGAATCAATAGCCAAGTCAATGATGTAGAGCCAAGTTAGAACATGTTCACAGAACTGATAAAGAATGGAGGACTGAAGTGAACTGTCAAAAACAGAAGAGTTTGACTTTGCAAGGAAGATCACTCATAGGTCATGTTCAAGGAGGCTTGGATTAGCTCCCCTCTCCCTTTTTTTTTTTTTTTTTGGTTAGAACTTAAGGATCCTGTAGGGTTTGATTTCACACAAAGATGGAATAGTTTGCGCAGATAAGTAAATCCAAAATTTGCCTTTACTGGAAAAATTTTATTTTCAAGGATGATTCCCTCGAAAACGATAGAATTCCTTAAAAGATTACAAGAATGTTAAAAATGCTATCATGATCCATCCAGCACAGAAGAGACCTAAAATGGAAACACAATAAACATCAACTAAACAAACTTATACACAGCACTTTCTTTCTTCTGAGCGCTATTTTAAGCACATTCTTCTTTTTTTTCTTTTTTTGTTCAAAAACATACTAATATTTATCTCAGCAATCTAGTTATGAAATACATTTTCATATTAAATTCTCAAAGATTCACTTTGTTCATATTACCTTTGGTCGTTTTATTCTTAATATGTTCCAAACATTCAAATGTCCTGTTCATGAAAATTTCTATACTTCAAATCCAAGAGAGTAATAAATTGAAATAATCAATACAGGAAAACAACTCCATAATCAAAGAAACAAAATCTGTGCACAAATGTGACACATAAGAAATGGATGTACCATGACTAACAACAAAATGACAGTAAGGAAAGGTATAGAAACTTTAAATTCACAACACAGAAGGGCATGTGTCTTAAGAGAAATTACTCTGGAAGTCCCAGTATTCAGAGGCAATATTGAGGGACAGATGTACCTCCCTTTTCTTAAAAAAAAAAAAAAAGTTTTCATGGGGTGTTCTGATTGGTAAAAGAGATGTTCAATCCAAGCAGGAATGAGGCACTTGTTTGGTCAGGTAAGTATGAGGAAAAGCATGTATCATATTTCATGATGCAAAAGAGTAAAATACTGTCTATAAAGACACAAGCTCTGAACAAAAAAGGTGCAACACAGAATCACAAAGAAAGCAAAAGGAAGACAGGCCTACTTTTTGAGCTGGTCTATCTGTGTGAGAACAGCGTTCACAACTCTGATGGCATCAGAAGGCTCGTTGCCGTTTAAACAGCTCTTTCGGGCAGCCGTCAAACTTTCCACCTGAAACATAATGAACTCTTTGTCACCTCATGCCCTTTGGCCTTTCCTGATGCACTGTAATGCTTGGTGTTCAGAATGTCAGAAGTGTTTTATCACACAGAATTTCTTCATCCAGATGACCACATACACACTGGGTCAGACATAATTTTCGGTGCTGATGGATACATACATGCAGAGAGAGAGAGAGAGAGAGAAAGAGAAAGAGAGAGAGAGAGAGATTTGTTTAATACAGATGACTACATACATGCAGGTTCAAACAGAAGTTTTTATACAGATGGCTTCGTACATGCAGGATGAGACAGAATTTTTTTTTCATACAGATGCTACATACATGCCGGATCAGACAGAATTTTTTTTATACAGATGGCTACGTACATGCAGGATGAGACAGACATTGCAATGCATATGGAAACCATACGTGCAGAAATAGACAATTTTTTTTTATATACAGAAATACGTACATGTTGGGTCAGACAGGATTTTTTATTCTGATGGATACATACATGCTGGGTCAGATAGGATTTTTACTAAAAATAGATAGATAGACAGACTCAAACAGGATTTTGATACTGGTGAATACATACATTCAGGGTCAGACAGAAGTTCTTTTCAATTTAGTGGATATCTCCATGCAGGGCCAGATATAAGTTTGCATACAGACAGATACATGCATGCAGGGTCAGACATGATTCTTGACACAGACTGACACATACTGTCACAGTCAAAAAGAATTTTTGATAAAGATGTGGCACATAGAATTATAAGCAATTTTTTTATATTGATGGGTAGATACACCCATTCCGGGGACCGTCAGTGTGAAAAACTGTGTCAAACTACAAAATCTCAGCGTAAAGTGCCCTCAGTTGTGCGTTTCAAGGAACAGTGACAAGAGATTCAGTCGAGCATGCCAACCACATTTGGCTTTCCCTCTTTCTATATTCCCTGGCGTCAAGCTAGAAGCACAAGTCTTCATAAGTAAAGTGACACCTGTTTTTATTGCCAGCCTCTCTCCACTGAAGGGAAAAAAAAAACAACAAAGCAAAACAGATGTATCTGTCTCTCAGGTACAGACGGATAGACGGACAGCCATATGGACAGACAAACAGACACAGGTACACACACAGACACAGACATACTCTCTCTCTACTACACACACCTCACCTCATCAATGAGCACACAGACCAAGAGTTGAGGGTCAACCATGTAGTCGTGGAGCCTCTGGAACATCTTTGTCACTAACTTGCCACTCTGTAACACACAGATCCACACATAAATGCGAGCACACCCAAACACAGCACACAATTGTGCACGCATCTGAATGCAAGCATGTGTACAAGCCGTGAAAATACACAACAGACACACTTGTTTGCTGGCTCAGTGACTGATAAATCGAAGAACGCTTTATTTCACTCAGTGGTTATACTGTATTTCTCTTAAACAAGGAAAAGATAAGTAAGAGAGGTGCCAGCATCGTCTTGATAATAATGACCTGCACAAGCTGAAAACACTGACGAAACAAAATAGTGGCACATTGAAACACACACACACACACACACACACACACACACACACACACACACACACACACACACTCCTTCCTAAATTGGCATTCCAAACATCCTATGACATGGCACCCATTGGCTACAGTCAATCAAAACCAGTACACAAGAAATTAATCCCACAAAGTTGAACTCGGGGCAAGTTACACAACATAATCTACAAGCACCTAACATGCAAACTCCAATTCTCCCTTGTTTTTCTTCCTCTCCAAAGCCTTTACAGAGGCCTTTCTCACATAAATTCCCCAACCGTCATATAGCCTACCCACACTCAGTTTTGACAAGAATTCACCACAAGCTTGGAGATGGAGCATACATTGAAATTGGCCACCACAAGAGCAAGGCATGAAAGGGCCACGGGCCACTAAATTTGAGACTTTTGGGGGATGACTTTTGAAGATGAGCATATGTTATAAAGTTTTGGTCTGAACCTACAGGGTTAACGTAATGCTTTTTGTAGTATAACCAGGCCCAAAAGATCAGGAAATCCCAGCAACTCTCGGAAATGGTTGAAACTGAGCGGGGTAAATTAATGATGAGATTAACATCCTTACACCCAGACGCTCTTTATGACCAAACCGAGGCCTGTCTGGGGTCGTCTGTCTGCTGATTAGCAGTCTACAGAACAGAACAGAACTAAACGGGAACAGAGACAGGCACTTCTAGTCAAAACGTCCAGTCACTGACAATGAAGACAGCAGCGACACACCGGGTTTCCTGACCTCTGAGAACCACTTGGAGAAGAGGCTGTGACTGTTGATCTCCACCAGCTGCCCACAGGTGAAGCGGTGTGACAGACGAATGCACAGCTTATGAGACAGAGCTTTGCATAATGTTGTCTTCCCTGTGCCCGGTGGACCTGCACAGTGATAGCAAAAACAGTTGTTTCTTTGCAGACACACAGGCATTCACGAAAGTGGCATTCAACTGTTATCATCATCATCATCTCATTACATCAGATGACTGGGACACAATGACGATCACCTGGGCAACCAGGTATCCAGACATTACCCATCTTGAGTCATGTACAAGAGGATTGAGGTATTGCAACCAGTCTAGGCCAATCATTCATGTTGTTCACCCTCGACTTTTTTAATTTGCCTCTGGTATGTCTATCTTCTACTGTGCCCCTACAAAATGGTCACAGACAGAAAGTCGTGGAGGGACACATAATGTAATAAACAGTTCAAGAAAAAAAAAACAGCAATAAGGCAAACCAGAATCCAGAATGGACACAAAAATGTATCAAACAGAAGCAAATGGATTCACAAGCAACAGGGAGATGAAAAGAAGCGCACAGTGAGTGTGATGCAGACTTGGCCAGCCAGTAATGGCCATGAGTGTCAACACATGTTGAGAAGATAATCATACCAGCAAGAAAAGTTTTCAATAGCACTCCTCCACTACCTCCTCCCATCCACCATTACCACTAAAATAAGAATAACTGACAATTTTAGCTGATGGTGACACAGTAACAGCGTGTCCAATCTGGTTTTGTCATTCACCACACTGAGTTGAATAACTATGGTACAGATATACTGCTGAATCTCCACAGCTGACAGACACTTGGACAATCACACAGAAAAAACTATAACTCTTAATATGGTGAGAGAAAACTGTGTTACTCTTGTCTGCATCTGTGTATGACTGTCAGGTCACAAAGAAATGTCATGATACTCACACACACACACACACATACAAACAAGAGAGAAATGGATTGAAAACAACGCTGATATAGTTGTCTCATTGCAACAAAGTCACATCTGGTGGGAGGGATAGAGGAGATGGGTGTGAAATGACAGCAACAACCAGTCTAACGAAACGAAAGTAATCAGACCTACCTATTTGTTTTTACATTTTCTAACACTCGTATTTTAACAGCTGAGGTCTGTTAGTGCATGACTGTTAACTAATCAACAATGATACTGATCATCCAGTAAGCAATACTCTGAAGAAGCAAAGTTTTATCTATATTTTTCAAAATCAGGGCTTGCAATTACAAATGAAAAAAAATCTCTGGAAATGATGGGAAATCCTGGGGGAGCCTACCCCAGCCAATACAATCCTAAGCATATAAATGTTAAAAACAGTGCAATCTGATGCTACCTGGCATAACTTTGGGCTTGGTTATGATCCCTGGTAATAAGGCAAATTATTAAGACACACTGGTTTCAGATTACGAGAAAAATGATCTACATTCTCACAAACTGAAAACAGTAAGCTAGACTGAACACCTCTTCTGCGTCATCTGATGCTTCTTTCACTTGAAGTAGTCTGAAAGTGTGTGGAAGCCTGCTTGACTTAGTTGACTTTGTAGCAGCACTCAACACAGATGACTATGCCAGTCTCTGTTGTTTTTGAAAGCCACAGGCTCACTTCTCATGTTATTGATCTTTGTGTGAAAATCACACCTAAAAACCACTTGTTCTGCAGTCTTTATCTAAAATTCTTGCTGTGGCAGACCTTATCTCCAAAATATCTGTTCAAGACCTGGTCATGATCGTCAAAAATTTTGCTGTCAACTCTTGAAGACAAGTTGTGCTTGACAGACAAAAAAGAGAAAAAGAGGAGGTGATTGTAGTAAAAATTGACTGAAACCCTTTTTTTTTCTCTCTTGGATTTCCTTGAAAAATTGGAGAATTAGAGCCCTGCAAAATACATGACAAAAAGCCTTCTTCCTCTCTTTTGGACATGACGTAAAATTTGATAAGCATATGACGAAAATGTTCAAAAAGCATATCTATATCAACAAAGCTGAAAGCGAAAACAAGGAAAGACTGAACTGACAGACAGACTTCAATACAGACTTAAAGACAAGACACAGCACAAACAAAATGTACATGTGTAGACTCACCATGCAAAAGTATGACGCGATTCCATGAAATTATGGAACTGTTTACTTTTCTGTCAGAAAATAACAATGTCGTGGTCGCATAATTCAGCAGCTGCAATCAAACATACAAAATGGAAAAGGCTTACAGAGGTATGCTGACACATAAACTTCCTGAAAAGCATGCATATATCATGTGGTAACAGCAATGAACATTGTGGACAGTCTAACTATCATCAGACTCCATTGTATCATCTGGAAGGAGATAAGATGGAAAGAAGAGGGAGACGGAAGGAAGGGACAGAAAAAAGGTGTAACTTCACAATTACACACTCATACCTCTATACTGGTACACTCTCTTCATAATTACACTCTCAAAGAATACAATCACATCCATAATCATATTCATTCACTCATCAACACACACACACACAACACACAACACAGTTGCCCCCCCCCCCCCCCCCCCCCAAACACACACACACACTCCATTTCACACACACACACACACACGCACACACACATCAACAGTGACTTCTGGTAAACCTAACTTACAGCCAATAATATCAGTGTTGACTGAGATTGTTACACTTGATCACAACAAAAAACACTGCCAAATTTTCGTCTTTACTCGACTTCATCAGGACTGTCACCTTGGAACACCTAGTAGTCCTCCTTTGACGTTTATCGTGTCATACGTCATCGTCTATACGTATTTATTGGTCTCTCGTTTATGTCGTCAAACCTGGAAGATTTTTGTTCTGTTTCTTCCTTTCTCTCTCTCTTTCTTCCTTTCTCTGTTTTTTCTTTCTCTCTCTCTCTCTCTCTCTTTCTTCCTTTCTCTCTTTCTTTCTTTCTTTCTTTCTTTTCATTCTTTCAAAACACACACACACACACACACACACACACACACACACACACACACACACACACACACACAGAGTTTGTCCGAGTGGCAGCAGGGGAAGAATCATGGACACCACCTGAGACTGTCCTAAGACTGCTTTAACTGGAAAAAAAAGTTAATTTAATTTTTATCACTTGCTTCTTTTTCTAATGTCACCAGTGCAAATTTCATTCTCTGATTCTGTGTTGTTTGAAAGATCATTTCAGTCCCCCCCCCCCCCCCCCCCCCTTTCCCAAATCAAGGTGTACTATCCCACTATACATATTTGCCTTATTCACGCATTAAACTGCAATAGAAACATAGCTGACATGAGGTATGTATGCATGACAGAGAGACAGAAACACAGAAAAATGCAGAGTCATGCAGACAGACAGAAAAAGAGATGCACAGAGAGAGCAAGAGAGAGAGTGAGAGAGAAAGAAAAAGCAAGAGAGTGAAAGACAGACAGACGGAGAGAGAGACAGAGACAGAGACAGAGAGAGAGAGAGAGAGAGAGAGAGCAAGAGAGAGACAGTAAGATGGAGCAAGAGACAAGAGAGAGAGAGAGAGAGAGAGAGAGAGAGAGAGAGAGAGAGAGAGAGAGAGAGAGAGAGAGAGAAAAAATGCAATGTTAAGGGCTGGTATAATGAATGAACAAATGCAGTCATTCAACCGCATTTACTTGAAAAAATTTCCAATTTTTCTTTTAAATCAAGTCCAATAAAACAGACTCACAGTGACTAAACAGCAGATGACTGACTCAGTCAGCTGATTCACAGTGATATTCCCTACGCACTACTTTAACTATGATGGATATGTGCATCACCTTGCCCAAATCATGAGACGATCTGAATGTAAGTGCAACTACCAGTGCAATTACAACCTAGCCAACCACACAGGATCCTTTCAAGACTGTTGGAAAAGATAGTCCTGACATGAATGAACAAAACTGGTAAACACAGCAACAGTGGTACACAATTTTCAACAACTATTCATGACCTGGTAGCTGAATTACTGACTTCCTTAAGGCATGCCGAAGAAGCCAGCCATCCCATTTCTACCATGGCAGCCACCTTGCTCATTGTACACAGGCAGAACTACTGCCAGATGAGAACCAATTTTCCTAGCGATCACTTGAACTCATCAGGCACACACATAAAGCAATGAAAATATTGTCTTCTCTCAAGATAACATTCTTTCTCATGAAAAGATGTCATTAGTGTTCTCATTTCTGCATAAGGAAAAAAAACAAACAAATAAAACATTTCTTAGTGTCATTTCTTAGTGACATTTCTTAGTGCGCCTCCAAGTTGCCCACAGATTAGTGGAAATTTGACCTGTTGCCCCAAATACTAGCAAGTACTGGCTTTTTCATCAACAGGCTGTGTGTTCGAAGGAATTTACAGTGACTTATGCTGCAAAAAATAGTAACAGGTAGTGACTGTTGTTTTCACAAACCAGAAAGTTAGGTGACTCATGGAAGTCATTTGCATCTTAGTCTGACCATGCTGTCACCCGACAAGCAAACGCTGTCTACTGACCCTGAAGTCATTCAAGGAATAGTCATTTAACTGTCTTTTAGTTAGACAGGTATTTTTGACTGGATATCACGTTTCACAAAATTGACAGACCACTCAAATTGATTCCTCTAACATTCAAAATGACATTCAGTTCCTGAGCGTCATTCTTTTTTTTAATATGTATTCCCTTTTTATAACAATTTATCCTAATCATGGTTCAAGATTCCAAAATTAGTAATATGGTTATAACTGACATAGTAATGTGACAGTAATGAAAAATCAAGGAAATCATGCCCAACTCTTGAATGAAAACAAACTGGGACACTAGCCCCCTGATGCAGTGGTGACACAGTACCCAAATTTGGCCTGATTTTAATGTCAGTCTTGATTAGACTGCACGTGATGTGTGGTTGCTGTATCTATGTTTTGAAATGATGTGTACATTGAAAGATCCATGCGGTGAACTGTGTTTGGCATTGACACAGAACTTGACTACAGATCAAGTCTGATTTGGCCAATGCAACTGTTTGCCCAAACCTATTTTGGCAAAGGGAGAATGTTTCTTAACAGGAAACAAAAAGTTATATGGAAAACTGAGATAAATCTAATCCATCCTTTGTAAAGATATGGCTTACTGCGAAGCTATCACACAGCTCCCAAACTCACCCTCTCCTTGATGGCCTCATCAAAGACCAGACTTTCCCATTGGCCATGGAAGTGTGCCGAGGGCAGCATCCATTGACTAGCCATGGAGACGTGTTCCTCATCCAGCTCCTCTGTACCCGCCTCCTCTTCGTTCAGTGTGTACACATGGAGCTGTACTTGGGCCTGGCTCAGGTCCACCCCCTGCCATTGATGGCATCTTTGTTACTTTGGGTAGGCATGATGATGTGTGTACATGGGCTTGCAAGGACAGAAAAATGAATCTTGTTTCAGTAAAGGCCAACTCAATATGAGGCTGTCTCTGTGGGTTGGATTTTGGGCGGTGACTTATCTTCAATGTGACTGAAATCTAAAGTCTTTTGGATATGATTTCCATCATGATTGTATGTATTCATGTGTATTTGTGTACATGCATACATACATGTTTTGTGTCTGTCTGCCTGTCTGTCTGTATGCACATACGTGCGGTGTAAAAATGCAGAAGATGAGCCAAGACCCAATGTTGAAGAGTGGCTTCACAACAGACACATAAAGAAAAACACAACCTGTTGGAAGTTACCTCAATCTTCGTTCAGACAGCATGCAGCTAACAGTTTTTACCTTCCTGTCCAAGATGAGATGGTCAGAGTCTGACAGGGAAATAGACACAATGTTGTCGGTCAGCACCTGGTCCTCAAACTCGGTGATGGTAAAGTCTCCGTACACACATTTGTGTTTATGTATCAAGAGCCCCACCCTGTCTTTTATGATGCTGTCTCCAAGTATGCTGGAAAAACAAACAGCAAGAGTAAAACTATTACAAAAAGTGCTGTGAATTCAAAGGCAAACTGGAATGGTTGTAGAGACTACAGGAGGTGGGATGGAGCGAGGTTACAGAGGTTTCGGACCAATCTTCCATATCATCCTCTCCCCACATCTACACTTACCAATTATAAACTTCTGGGACACAGCCTGATGTACATAACTTGTTCAAATCTGGCAACATCTTCCCCCCAACCCCAGTGCCTGGAATATGTTCCCACATCATGTGTCTGCTTGTGCGTGAGAATGTATGTAAACTTTTGTTTTTTAATCTTTGTCTTCAGATGTTCATCATATTCTGGTCTTCCTGTCTGTGTATTGTACATCATATTGCCAGTGTCCATACCAAACCCTGAATTCGATTTAAAAACAAATACATTGGAGATATTGGCATAGTTAAGTCCCTTTTTTATCTTAAAATCTTGTTTTACCTTGATGTTATCTATAATTTTTTTCAATCCTTTTCTTTTAAGTAGAAAAAAAAATTCATATCTCCACCACATGTTCAGTATCATGTGGTAACATCTCATTTCCATGGCTTGGAATCTTCTTCGCAGATCTGCTGTCAGAGTCCATATCTTGTATGCCTACAAAAGATGGTATATACCAGTGCACACAGGAGTCTGATCTTGTGTTTTATGGAGGAGCTCTTTTCTTTCTATACATGTTTCAATTTGGACAATGCTGTGGTTGCCTTTGCCACCCGTAAGAGGATTTCTGATTTGGATACCTTGCTTCTAATGGTGGATCCCAGGTAAGTGAACTGTTCAACAGATTTTAAGTTAATGTCTGACCATGGATAGTTACATCAGTATTGATGGTAGGGTTACGGCTGGCCATCGACTTGTCTTCTCTTTTGCAAATAAAAAATTTGTAATGGATCCTCCTCTAATGACTGACTCTGCTGACATGATCTTCAAGAGTATCAGTCATGATGCACTCAAGGAATATGCTGAAAAGTGATGGAGATAGAAAGCAGCCCTGACAAACTCCAACTGAAGAATTAAACCAATCTCCAATACTTTATAGCACTCAGTATGAGCACCACACGTCACTAAGGAGAAGAGTTGCTGAAATGTGTTGGTAAGCTTCTGCCTGATTTCAAATTTCTTCATTGTGACCCATTTGACAAATTCTGTCAAATACTTTCTTGAAGTCTACAAAAATGTGTAGAACTCCCTCTGGTAATGGAGATGTTTCGCAAAGGGCATGTACACTAAACATCTATTGGATGATACTTCTACCTTTGTAAAATCCAATTTGTTCTTCAACGATGACAGTGGCTGCTTGTGGTAGCAATCTATTGAGAATGATTTTGAGTATTACTTTGCTGGAATGACTGATCAAGCTCATAGAGAGGTAGCTCTGGGAGTGTTGGAGACTGACAATCATAAGTGAGTCCACAATGTGGGCCATTGTCCAGTGTAACAAATTGTGTTGCAGATGGCAGCTAGAGTATCAATTACTGCATCTCTCTCATGTGTCAAGAGTTCTGCAGGGATGTTGTCATGTCTGCAGCCTTCCCACATATCAGGTATTTCACTGCAGCTGTGACTTCTTCATGGAGTATGATAAGGTCATCCTCATTTGATGAATCCTGTGTTGTTAGCACATTTGGATCTGCTGTACTCTTTTTGTTAAAGAGTTTGGAGCAATATTCAGACCACCTTTTAATGGCGTCTTCTTCCTGTGTAAAACAGTTGCAGTCTTTGTCCTGGATGGTGCTGACTTGACTTTGCTTTCCCTCGGTCAGGTCCTTCACGATCTTTAAAGCTTTCCTTAAATCGTTGTTATCTTAGATTTTTTCAATGTCCTCACTGTTGTTTGATCCAGCTTTCTCTTGTATTCTTCATTTCTATGCTGACTTTTTTGTTTATATCAGCTTGTTCCTCCCCCTCAGTTTCCTTGAGCGGCTGCAAGGTCCTTCTAGTGTCACACATCTCCAAGATGTTGCTTGAGGTCCATGATTTTGATTCCCATCTGCTTATTCCAAGAACCTCTGTTGCTGTTTGAGTCATTACTTTGTTGACATTGGTTGTGAGGGTTTCAAGGTCTTCTAAGAGAAGTAGACCTTGAGAC
Source organism: Conus canariensis (assembly GCA_033310375.1). Lineage (NCBI taxonomy): Eukaryota > Metazoa > Mollusca > Gastropoda > Neogastropoda > Conidae > Conus > Conus canariensis. Next base: position 35,634,827 of record CM065725.1, read on the forward strand.
TCTCAAAAAAGAAAGACAGAAAGACAACAAGAAAGACGACAAGGATCAGACAAGACCAAAAAATCTTTGCAACATTTTTTGAGTGGTCTGTTCATCCATATGTGAAATTCTGATCGAGTTCTGAAAAACTCTCAACATGCATACCTATCTCTAATCATCATAATTATGTGAGGCATTATTCATGGAACATGTGTAAGTGAGTGAGCGAGTGTGTGTGTGTGTGTGTGTGTGTGTGTGTGTGTGTGTGTGTGTGTGTGTGTGTGTGTGTGTGTGTGTGTGTGTGTGGTGTGAGTGTGTGCGAGTGTGAGTGTGTATGTGTGTGTGTGTATGTGTGTGTGTGTATGTGTGTGCGTGTGCATGCATGCGTGCGTGCATGTTTGTGTGTGTATGAGTGACAGTATATATGTGTGTGTGTTTATGTATGTGTTCACACAAGCATCAATGTGCACATCTGAGCTTGAGTGTGCATGCATACATGTGTTTTTGTTTGCTATTTTACATTTATTTACAGATATGAAATGAACTAAATTTGAGAATAAGCAAGGAAGAGAAGAGTAAGAAAGAGGAATCTTTTTGCTGTAAAGTGTCAAACTATAAGGTTTCAAGGCGGAATTCCATCAGTGACTGGCAGTCAATTATAACAAAAGTAATCCCCACCCCCTCTTCCCTCAAATCATTTTAATCTTCATGCGCAAGCACACTGCAAATAAGTGATCATGGGAAAGAAAAGTCAATAAAGATATGCGCTTGTCTGTACAACTAGCTTTCAAATACAAAAGTGCAAAGAAAACATCAATGATTCACCTGAGAGGTTTCTTCAACACCTCAATGTGGTAGACAGCTGTTTCAGCACATGGTAATGCTTGTGCAAGCTCACACACTCCATTCATCATCATGACAGTGGGCGTGGCTGTCAAAACACCAAAACACTTTAATCAGCTAGTCATCTGAAAAAGTCTTTAAGATAGGTTTGCTTGAAAACAACATCACTATTTCAAGAATTTAAAAGGCAGCTACATCATAGAAGGAGCATGCTACATACCCCCACAAATGGTACTTATGTAAGTACTAAAAAAAATGCGCTTGGAGAATCTGAGTTGTGCTGTGCAAATTTTCGGGTCACCCTTGAGACATATCAAGCAACATAAGACGGAATCAAGTTATTGTCAGATGCATACATGTTGCTTAGGTTTCAATGTCCTGCAATCTATTGCAGTCTAAATTCTTCCCAAGTACCATGAAGAAAACACTGGAAACTTGTTTTTTAAACTAAACTACACAATGACAACCCACTATGGTGCAGCGGCTAGTGTCAAAGGCAGTTAGCCGCTTGTTGTGGGTTTGAGTTCTAGTCTAGGCATTGAAATTATTTGACCGGCTTATTCCTTGACCTTCGTGTGCTATGGGCTCAAATGGGAAGAATGAACCAGAGTCAAGTTTCGTGCACTTAATTAGTTGATGAATCTCTGACAGCATTGTTCTAGTTTCCTGATAAACACTGCACTTGCCTGTATATCTCAGGACTTGCTGGTGCCAGGTTACATCATGAAAGGAAATACAGGGGTAACTGCCAAATCATATTCATGATATTGTTCCAGACAAAAACGGAATTCAAAAACATCATCAAAGTTGTTTCTGTTTAATAACGATAATAATGGTGAATATGATAATAATGATAATAATAATAATAGTAATAATAGTAGTAATAATAAAGAAAGAAAAAATGAAAGTAATGATAACAATAATGATAACATCAGTAATAAGATTAAGAATGTGCTCTAGATAGCACCTAATCCTTAGTAAAGGGCTCCTAACATTTACTCCAGACATGTAATGGTGTATACATTTCTACAGATTGTAAGACAGTAAAACCACAAGTTTGCGTTTCATAATTACTAGTACTACTAACCTACATTCAAATTCACTGCACTCTCATACCTTCCTATCTCCCCACATGTACATCCCACTGAAGCAATCATCTTTCTTTTCTTATATTTATATATATATATATGCATAGGCGCAAACACATGCACACATACACAAATACATGCATGCGCAACTGTGCGCGCGCACACACATACACACACATGCTCTATCACACTTCAGAAAAGGGGCAGGATGCAGGACAAACATGTTTGAAAAATTCAGCTTTCACAAACGACTTGAATGACATGAAGTAAGAAGAACATCTGAAATTCATAGAGAGGTTGTTCCAACTGGCCCTAGCAAAACAAATGACACCAAGTCCAAATATCATTTCTGATGGTAGGAATATGGATGAGACAAATAGTGGCTGAAAAATGGAGCAGATAGGATTCACTCTAAGAGAGTCTAAAAGACATGTTTTGAACCAGTGCCAATGATAGAAGAGAAGCAGATGCCGCCTATAATTAATTTAACACTAATAGGAAGCAAGTGAAGAGACCATAGGACAGCTGTAACACGTGCTTATATATAAATTCAAAATCAGCTTGGCTGCACTAGTCTGGACCTTCTCCCATTTAAAAAAAAATGATTAGCATGTCTGGAAATTATTCCCGGTCTTTTTCTCCATAAAAATTGAAACCTGTTTGTTTTAAAATGTTTTTAAAACAATTTACTTTTCTGGAAAGTTTGGTCACATAGTCAGAGTTTGTCCCCAAGAGTCCGTTTTCACCCACAAATTAATCAAAACTACCTATTTAGTAGTACTACTGTTATGACATGAGGTTGATGATAATCGGCCAGCTAGATTAGTTGATCAGGTATCTAGAGTTTAACAATCAATGAAGATGAACACTTGAATCAGAGATATTAATTTTTTTTTTAATGCAACATGCTACGAAACATTCCCTGGTTTTAACAGATAAAAGACACACTTGACTGAAAATCACTAAGGCCCTTCAATTTCATGATGGATATTTTATATTCAGAGAGAGAGAGAGAGAGAGAGAGAGAGAGACTGAGTGAGGAGAGAGGCAGAGAGAGAGAGACTCAGAGAGGGAGGTGGAGGGGAATAACAAGGTCAGGTGACAAGCATTGCAGTAACACACTAAAATCAGGAACTCGGATTCCCTGACAAAAAAATATATATATATATATATATATATCCAATTGATACATAGAGGATTTATGCTGCATTCCACTGCCAGTTCCGCTACGTTAGTAAGGTTCTTGATATGTCATCATCGGTCATGAGTAAATCTGTGAGTTTGTGGTAAAAGGAAACAGAAACTGATCACGATCCTTGATCAAAATCACAGGGCTTTTTGCATGCTAAGTTTTGCTTTTTGCATGCTAAGTTTTAGGCAATCACAGCAGGCATACTAGACTAGCCTGAGTTTGTTTATATAACTTAGTCACTTGCTGTGATTGGCACACACTGTAGTTTAGCAGTTTTTCACATACAACTGCAAAGAACTTTGGATCAGTGATGGGTTACCATCTGCCTGGAAAGAATGATGAGTAATCACAGTTGTGTTACATCCGAATGTAAATGGACAACATTGGACATTGTTTCTGCTGTGGTTGAAACCGACTTGCTGTCATTCAGCCAACCTCCATCCGTTTTCTCACAAAAGTGATCACACATAAACTCTTTCATATGGAAAGAAGAAGAGGGGGAGGGAAGGAACTGTAAAATTTTGACACAATTTCTATCAAAATACCATTCTAATTTTTCTATCCATTCTGTTACCCTGCTTCTACTTGCAAGTAATGCTAAACAGTAATACTGGTGAGCGTGCAGATATTTCAACATGTGATTATGAAAAAGATGTTTGTGTCACTTTTGACTCTGGCCTGGTATTCGATAAGCATATTCAAAACTCTATAAATAAAGCTAATAAAATGATTGGTATAATTAAACGTACTTTTATTCACATAGATAAAGATATTTTTACAAAACTATACAAGGCTTTCGTTAGACCACATTTGGAATATGGCAATACAATTTGATATCCTCGATTAAAGAGGCAGTCTGCTGCTTTGAAAAGAGTACGAAGAAGAGCAACAAAGCTTGTAAAGAATATATAAAATCTTCCCTATGAAGGTAGGTTAAAAGCTCTTGGACTGCCTACCCTAAAAACAACATGAGTGAGGGGCGATTTGATCCAAGTCTATAAAATATTTGTGTTGACAATATTCCTATTTCAAATTTTTTACTGCATCAAGAGTTGATACTACCAGATATAGTGTGGATAAAATTCATCATGAATATTGTCACACTAACCTAAGGAAATTTTCTTTTAGTAACAGAGTAACAAATCTTTGCAATAAATAAACCCCTAACATTAAACGTGCACAAAATACTAACCTTTTCAAAAGCTCTATCGATGATAGTGTATTATTGAAGACTATTTATTTTGACTATGTTAAATAAAGACTTGAGCGAGTTAAACACCTGACCGTACAAAGACCAGATAACACATAGAAGGGTCATGTAAAGCCAGATCTGGCTATAATTGCAAAAGCAAGTGTCCCTATGAACCTGAACCTGAACCTGCTATAGTTCTGTGGAACTATTCAATTGGTAAGGGCTTCAAAAAGTTTGAATCCTGAAACATGGGGCCTTGGGGCTGAGACGCATGAACTTCAAAAAGAGAATCGACTCGAAATCAGGCTCCATTCTGTTAAGTTCCATTTATCACTATTCTCATAAACTGATACTGGTCATCATCATTAGAAATGTTCAAAAAGTACTCAGTTGGCATGACTTTTCCTTGACGAGAGTTTCAAATGACAAGGAATATGTAGCAGGGGATGAGTACGTTGCAGGAAACAAAGGCAAGTGAAAAGTCTTGGCCACTAATTGGTTCTCAACAACGAGCGTTTGCAAGCAGACTCATGATTCAGAACTGGAACAGCAGAAGGGGGTAGGTAACTTATCCTTCCAATACAAAGTGCAGTCACCACGGGACGGTGGTCTAATCTACAGCTTTTACGATTAGTTTTAGGAAAAAGAGTAACATTGACATTGGTGACATTTTCATTTTTCTTTTCTTTTTTGTTTTGTTTTGCGACAATCTGCAAAGAACTCATAAACTCTTTTTCCGAACCTCTTTGAAGTTCCCGCCGGATGTTTGCTGGAAAACAAAGCGAACGAAAATGTACGACAATAAAAACTGCAGTTTAGTCTGTTATTGGTTGATTTAATCCCTACTTTCCTCGCTAAAAATCTAGTGTACGTTCTTTTGGTTTGAATATGAGATATGCTGATTCCGTTTAGATACTTGTTTTAAGAGATAAGACTGTCGTGCAATAAAAGTATGGTCTTCTACTCGACTCAAAAATAAGAAAAACAAAAAAGGGTAATCGGGCCGCATCTTGCACACACACACACACACACACACACACACACACACACACACGCAGCGCGCGCGCGCGCGCGCGCGCATGCACGCACACACGCACGCACGCACACACTCACATTGATCTGGGTCTGTCATTTCAATAAAAATTCTTACTTTTGCCTTCAACGAGTGTCCGAAATGAAATGAGGCAGGGAACAGTAAACGATAAACAGTAAACAAGTGGGGTATTTTTTGCTCCCATAAGAAAACCTAACACAGAGTAACTTTTCTTCAAGACTGGCACAGCCCTTTAAATTTGAATAAAGTCAGACAAATGCATAGACGAACAATCTAATAGTGGGGGAAAAAACAAGCGCAGACCAAAGATTGTCCATACTATTTGCATAATGCCTTTAGTTTTTCAGCAACTTTTTTCCTCCCCACACCTTCGTTTGGTTCCATTTACTACTCTTCGCTGGCTGCTTTGGGGGTGACTATTGGATTCTTTTTTGCACCCTTGGTGGTGAGAACACCACAGTATTATGGACTGTGGTGTGTCTCTATTTGACGCCGGGAGCGCAGACACAACCAGCCGTGTCTCCTGATGAGTTTCGACCCAGCGGACGAAAGGCCTCGGAGCAGGCAATACAAATATATCTGCCTTCAAAAGGGATTGCGATGGTTCCCTTATGCAGCTAGTGAAGAGTTTTCATATCTGTAACATATTTTCTTAATTTCATGTTCCCAGTTTCTCCATTTTCACACCCCCCCCCCCCCCCCCCCCCCCCCCCCCTTTTAGTCCAAATCTTTGCCAAGTCATTACTATGAAGACAGTTCAGTTTTTGGCCTGAGCTTGTTTTTCCCCCCACTATTAGATTGTTCGTCTATGTATTTGTCTGACTTTATTCAAGTTTTAAAAGGCTGTGCCAGTCTTGAATAAAAGTTACTCTGTGTTAGGTTTTCTTATGGGAGCAAAAAATACCCCACTTGTTTACTGTTCTTCAACGAGTAGTCAACATCCGCCTCCCTCTACTTCCCTCTGCCTCCGTTTCCTCCTGCTTTCATCATGTCCTCCCCTCCACTCCACCAACCGCATACACATCTCCCATGACCACCAGCCTTCTTTCCACTCCTCCATATTCCCACCCACCCACCCTCCATACTCCCACGCACCCGTTCACCCACCTCCTTCCTACTGCTTTCAATCTTGTAAATACACTTTTTTTTCCCCACTCCGCTCATTACAAGCTTCGCAAGAAATTCGTTTGTGTGTTGGGCAAACTAGAAAGTGGAACTGAGAAAGCCTTCTTCCATGCTCCGTTCTGGGCATAATAAAACAAGTGACTGGATATGAATGGGAAAAGCCCATAAGAACTGGTTGTGTGCATGCGTGCGTGTGCTGTGTGTGTGTGTGGGGGGGGGGGGGGGGTATGCATGCATGCGTGGGTGTGTGTGTTTGTGCCAGGATGCGCGCCAGCATGCCTTTTTCGGTCTGGGGCTTCATAATCAGTAAACACATGAAAATGGAGATGAAAACAGAGGCCCAGAAGATGAACAGGACATTTGTACTATTTTTTTTTCAATGACGCTAAATTCCACAAGAAGGCAATTGGGAAGTGAACAGTGCAGACCCCAGTCTTTCAATATGTGTAAGGTATGCCCTCTTCTCATAAGTACCTGCAATTATCAAGTTGATTTTATTAGTAATTTTCAGGTCCTGACTGGGCTACCTCCACTGTGACTGCTTTTCATCTGCCTTATAGAAAGCCACCGACCTATTGTGTTACATCACTGTTGATGCCATAGTAATGAGTCTAGTGAAAGAGGAAGCTTTGGTTGACATGATCAAATGCCTTGGTGAAATCCATGACAAGCATGTCTGTTGGTATGACTTCCTCCGTGGTATCCATCAGCTCTGAAAGAGTTCTAGAAGTTGAGTTCTGCAGCACTGTCCTCGTAAACCGTGCTGCCGGGTATGGAGGATGTTGTTCTGCTCAAGGTGTCCCATCAATGATGTGCTCCGTCAGTTTGCATGCAATGCAGGTCAGAGAGACAGGCCTGTAGCTGGCTGGGTTACAGTGCCCCCCTTCCTCGTAAATGGGCGTGATGAGTACACCCCTCCAGTCTGCTGGGCTTGATCAGCAGTGAGGGATGACTGCATGGTAGATGGTAATAATTACTGTTGCAGATTTGATCATCAGCAACTTCTTTCAAGATCAGCACTATAACTGTCAAGCCCACTGGGTTTATGAGGGTCAAGATTTTTCAGATGGCGTCTGACTCCCTCTTTAGTGATATTGAGGTTGTTCTGTGAATGCTTATTGAGTCTGAAAGTTTATTCTCCTTCTTTTCTTTCTTGTAGTGATAGTGCGAAAAGAGCGATGTTAAAGTATGGATATAAATCCTTCATGGACAGCTATGGAAACCATTGAGTTCTGCATTTTGAACAGAACCATTTGTCTCTCTCCATGAAGAGTCTACGTTGTGTAGGATTAAGGATCACAAATGGATCAAGGATTATGGGGATGGGACATGGCTAGTGCGGTTCACTATCTGGATTGTGGTCAAACTGGTCAAGTAGCCTGGGTGAACAGCCCTGGGGAAACGTTACTGTTGGAATCAAGTTCATATGAAATAATGACAAAGGTAATGGTACCACAATAACAAGATAAAAAAAGCTGCATGAGCGAAGAGACTGTAAAATGACTAGCTGGTGTCCCCTTTGGACAGTGTGCATAATTAGGGGTGTGGTGTTGGGGGGAGGGAGGGGGGTTATATTCTGGAAGAGATTAAAGCCATAACAATGTCATATGAGATGTTAAAGCATCTTCAAGAAAACTACGTCATCTTCATATGTGGAGCATTCAAGAAGTGATCTTATTCTAGTTTATTGAAGTAATTCACTCATCAAAAGGTTACTGTGCTTTAGGTGAGGGCTAAGATGGTGAAGGGACTGTAGGGGCGGGGCAATGCTTGTATGGCAGAACAAGTGCTCTTTGGCAAATACATTTGATTCGCCCAGAGTTGTCAAGCAAGGAATTGGGAGAGAAGGCCGAAGGATGGTGGGCCAGGGACAGGGGAATTCAGCGGGTGGGGTGTGTTAAACAACAGAACTAATCATTTTCATCAAATAAACATAATTAACTGGATGAAAGTGGGAAGTGGTGGAGGGGGACACAGTGCATGATTTGCACTCTATCTACAATTTTGGCAGATATTATGTTTCTATGGTTACTTTCCTGTTTTTTTTTTATAATTTTGATTTGATAGGAAACTTCTGGAATCATTCCCCTATAAATGTCTGCTCCCCAATGATGCCAGTGAAGAAAGACATAGGGCAGAAACATGTCAAATTGGTTTGAAATGATCCTTTTGTTTATCTGTTTGCATGAACCGTAGTTTGTTGCCATTTGCATGGGACAAAATATGTATGTTCATTCTGCAAACACACACACCCTCATACACAACAAAAAACACATAAAAACACACTGAATTTGTGGCAGCCAGGTATTCTAGTTGCTGATTCTGAATGTTTTTTACTCACCTTGAATATTTTTCAATTGACGTGTGTGTGTGTGTGTGTGTGTGTGCGCGCATGCGTGCATGCATGCCTGCGTGTGTACGTGCGTGCGTGTGTGTGTGTGCGACAAATGACAATTCAGATGACTGAACTTGGTCCTCCAATAATTCTCAATGCAGCCTCATAAATTGAAATAAAAAAACAGAGACACTAAAAAAAACCCAGAAGTACAGTATAGACAGAAATATGGAACAGAACTGTAGGTATCTGTATACTGAGAGAAACAAAATGCACAAACAGAAAAAAAACAAAGTAGAGCCGTACTGCTCATATTTTATTGTCGATACTCAGGATACCTTGCTGACAAATGAAAGTTACAATAAATACTACAATATGAAATCAACATTTTAAAAGAAAAAAGAATTCAAAAAATGAAAACAATTGGTATGTTTCCAGATTCAAACTCTGTAATTTTATGCTAATAACTTTAAAACAAAGATTTGATTTCTACTGTTCTACTGTTATAAGCACATACAAGACGATCAAAATAAGAAATACTACAGACTTTGCTGTTGCTACAAACCATCCACTAATTCAGATACTATTAAGCCCACAAAAAATCTGCTCATTTGGAAAATCAGAATACATTCTGTATAATATTTTGAGAAAATAACACATAGATACACAAAATATTACAGGTTAAGAAACAACTGGTCTTACCTTTCTCTCACTTTCTTTCTCATTCAAACGCGCGCAAACGCACACACCCGCATGCATGTACACACATACACACACCACAAACAACACACACAGACACAAACACACAAGATGGATAACAAGATTGATCCATACATGGACAGACAGATAGAGAGAAAGAGATAAACACACACACAACACACACACACACACACACACACACACAAACACATACTGTTTCACTAATCTCTCTGAGATTGTAAAGAAGTATTTAAAACACACACACACACACACACAAAATCACTGAAAAACACATGATACATCAAAATAGCCATTAAAAAGCCCTATGAACAAACAACTCTGCAGAATGCATAGGTACTGTCCACTCTAGCTGGCTCTTCTAAACTGAAATCATAGGGAAATATGTCAAAGCTTTCTTGAAAGACAAGTGAACAGGTCACAAAGCCACTACAGTAGATGCCAATTAATAATGATAGAAATAAGAAACAAGGCACGTTCAGTAACAGGGACAGAAAAGAGGAAATCACTAGCGCAGAATTTCCCCTGGGCAAGGAATACAATTCAAGCCGAAAAAGCAGCAGCATCCCTTAGGCAGCAATCACTGCATCATGATATGTAACATATATTTTGTAGGTCGGAATCAAGCACAATCACCTGCAAGTGCTTGTCCAAGCACAGAAATGTATCATACTGAATGCCCAACTGCCTCCCCTGTTATTCACCCTATACTCTCCCTGCTCCCTCCGCCATTGCCAGAGAATACAATGCCCTGTGGGTCATAGTGACCTGAATCAGCCATTTGTTCATAACAAATTTCCCATATTTTTTCAACATTCTGCATTGTAAAAATTTAAGTATTTTGTAGAAGTGACTCAAAAATTCAGTTAGATGATGATAAAGTGATATACTGAAGAATAAATAAAGAGTGTCAGTAAAAATTCAGGTATTTCACAGTGGTGATGAAAAATAAAATCCAATAATAATAAATTGAGGAACTAAAGAATTTGAGAACACAGCAAAACATTAAGTATTTCATAGAGCTGATGATCCAATTAAATCAAATCATAATAAACTGAAGTAAAAAAGAACAGGAGAGCACATTATGAAATAAAGTACTTCGCAGTGCTGATGAACTGATTACATTATGATAAATTGAAGCACCAAAGAATTAGAGTGTAACATCTTACTCTTCATACTGGATTTACCAATGATTTTTTCTTTTTTTTTTCTTTTTCTTATTTAGTGATATTCTTTTTTTCCCAATCAAAATGTCAACTCAATACAAAGTCAAAGTCAATGTAAACAGGTTAACTGAATTTAGCCTCACAGCCCAGCATCATGTTTTAACACCAAATATTAACTGTTTGGGAGAATTTTCCACCAATTACTCATGTAGTTTCAGTAAGATCAAGAAAGAAAACTACTGGTAAGTGTGGACAAGTCTGAACAGGCTACACCACATCTGCAAAAACCATGAGGCCTACAGAACATGCAGAATAAAAATCAATCGATAAAAAGGTGGAACATCAACATAGTCAAGAAATGTGTCAAGGATGAGGGCAAATGGACTAGAATTTACAGATGCCTGCTCCATTAGAATATCCTAAATGTTGATCAGGCCTTCAGAAGGAAAAGACTGAAGTACAACTTGTGAAAGAAACCTTAAAATCCAGTGCATACCGAGGCTGGGATTCTTCTTCTTTTTTGTTCTTTTTTAAATCTTTCTTCTCTAAATTACAAAAAAATCTTGCCAGGAAAGAAACTAAAAGTCTATACTCAAACCATCACTTACTTTCAAGTCTCTCTGAGGATCTATAAAAAATGTTCAACAAATTTAACACCAGAATGTATCAATGTATTTAAAAAATAAAACACATTGAAATAACAAATGTCCGCCACAAAGACAAAACAACTATTGATAAGAAAATGTTCAGTGTTGTGATATAACACATGGTTTTTCATGACAGCAATACACACTGATTAAGCAGAAGTAACTTCAAGTACACTTGGGATTAGGCCAAATATGAACATCACCAAGTCTTCACTGGGGAACAATGTTGGAAAAATTGACACTAAATATCTTGGCAAAACATCAAGACTGGCCAACAAAAATTCTTACTCAATGAGGTCATAAAAATAACATAAAAAGAACCATCACTTAAAAAAAGATATTGGAATAAACTATCCCCCTCTTCCTCATCTGTTTCCTTTCTCTAAACTTCAGACAAATACTGACACCACAGATACTGACACCACAGATAAAAATTTCAGCCATAGCAGACCCTCTGTCACAGATCAAACCGCCTGATTCAATGGCCTCAAGAGGAGATGGAAAAGTCCACAGATTCACCATGGTAACATTTGCTTTTAAACTGAAAATACGTGGCTATCTGGTGTCATGGTTGTTTACATGACAAGTGAATTTTACATGATAAAAACAGAGTTCTGTTCAGAACTGAAAACAGTAAAAAAACAGAAAATGAATAAAAAGAAGGTAGAAAATGGAGGATGTTGGTGAAAGGAAGGAAGGCAAGGAGAGTCAACAGCCAATGAGCAGCACCGTTTTACCACATTATGGGTTAATGCAGGGTGAGGAGGGGGGGGGGGGGGGGGGGCTTCTTGTAATTTCCACAAAGCATGCACTCTGGAATATAATCCGAAAATGTCTATTTCTGTTGGGTATATGCAGAACCCGACCCCCTCCCTCCATCTCATAAAATCGTCAAAATCTTTATAATAATAGTATTTCGAAATAAATTTGCGTAGATATGGGTCAATTTGCATTTCACCGAGGTCATCAACAAACCATAGGACAGACAGAAATTTAGTGTTTTTTTCCTTTTTGGTTTTATAGACAAAAGCAGCCCACACAGCCTTTTCAGTGCTGTCACCAGTGGATAAAACAGATCCATCCTCATACACTACCAATCTTTCTCTTTCTACTTACACATACCACTGCTTTCTTGTTCAGTGTACCTCTCAGTCTCTTTCTCTCTCTCTCTCTCTCCACACAAACATATTAAAAGACAGAAGCTGAACTACAAAATCCTTAAGGTGAATAAATCTCAGCCATTCTGAGGGCATTAGCAAATCCATTGGTTTTTTCACTCTTGGCTTACAAAAACGACTAATACGCTAATGAAAAATAGTCACATGTGACCAAAACTGTACAAGAAAGCCAAATGAGCAAACAGACATCACAGAATGGACAGCCAGCGTCTACTCTGTAAGAACAATTTAACTATCTTACTGCCAGATCATAACCCAAAACCAAAAAAACAAAAAAAACTGGCATGTTATAACTTGTGTCCAGAGAAAACAAAGTATTAAAGATTTTCTGCAACAAAATTCAGGGAATCAACCACACTCACACACCTGTGCACACTCAAATACACACACAAACTCACAGAGTAGATGACAGTAAAGACAGAAAAAGGCCTAGTCAAAGGCAATGATAAAAAAAGAGGGAATTACTAGCACAAGGGATGCGGTTAGTACCATAAGAACCTACACCATCCCTAAAGGGATGAACAGACGGGAAGGTGAAACATTTATTACAATAACTGCAAACTTTAAAAGAAAATTTTTTTTGGTGACAAATAACAATGCAGTTACACAATAGGCCCTATAGGCTACCATTCATTTTCATAAAATATAAAACCAGAATGCATCAACATATGATATGTTTGAAAGCATTATCTGAAAAAAATAACAGTCATCAACAATTAACAAGTGCATAACCATTAAAAAGCCTTACCAATATATACACAGTGAAAACCATGTCAAGCTTATAATGGCAAACAAAAAAATTTTTTTTTAATTAAAATTTTCCTGTTTAACTTCGCTCCGTTTTCAAAACCTGTCTTGTGATTTACAAAGCAAAACATACCTCTCCCCGCCCCTCCCAAAAAGGGAATTATATTTTAAAAAATATGACAATAAAGAAATAAGGACCGCAATAAATGAATGCTGCATTTTCATACTCCTCTATAGCATCACCTCAACCTGCTTGATACTCATCTACTAAAAAAATAAAATCTCAAATTCTAGTGCTCTTCGTGCCCTGCTCTTGTGGTGACCTAAAAAATTATTGACTTTCTATGTCCATGACTGTGTGGAGCTCAGCAATGTAAGAAGTCCGTGCGGTGACCTAAAGTTTGATTGACTTTCTATGTCCATGACTGTGCAAAGTTTGACAATGTAAGAAGTCCTTGTGGTTGGCAAGTGCATGGGTCGATCGTTGGACAGAAGTGATAGTGCCGTCCAGAGGGGTGCGCTCATTCATGCTGGCTTCACAACAAAACAATGACTGTTGCCAGCAGGGGACTAAGTAGGTGGTGTCCTGCACATGCAGGGTCAGAACAGGCACCAGCAAAACAGTGCAGCAGAAGCGCAGGTTTTCTCTGGGGTGTTGCCTCATGCCCATCTGACATTGTCAGCTGAAAATGCTTTAGGACATTCTTATACGGGCGGTCATGTATGTAGGAGCTGATTACATGGTGTGGATGTAATCTCTTGAGGTATTACATATTAACAAAATAAAACAACAAAAAAACAAAAAAAAAAGATGAAGAAGAATAAACCAACAAGGAAAATGCTACAAATACTGTCACAAAAAAAAAAAAAAGAAAAAATTTCAGCTAAAGATTATAAATATTATCTTGACTGATATCAAACAAGAAGCAACGTTTATGAGCATTTTCATATTCTCTTGATTCTTGGTTAAAAATGTGTTCAGTAAATATATACAAACTTGCTTTCACCCACATAGTAAACGTTAACATATCACACTGACGTTCTCAGTGTTTGACTGTAAAGTTACAGCTGCCTGTACATCTGCCTTTACCCATCTTGAGCATTTTCAGTGAAGAAAAACTTCGGACTTGACAAGTTACTATTTTTCTGGACTCAAGTTCTTGTAAACGAGCTTTATAAATATATCAACAGATGACTTAAAAATGTATAGTTTTGGTTCCAACTAAATTCAAGATAGGCTTATTTTCATAAACAAAGTCAAGAGAAAAAAAAATTGGAATGTAAACAACAATAACAGCATAAAACTAGCAATTAAACTTGAGAATCCAAACTCCAAGAAAAACAATGACCTCTTTAACACATGCGGAAGAAAAACAACTAAAGAGCTATAAAGGCTGCAAATATAATGAAATCAACTTTAAAGGACTGATGCAAAGATTAACAGCAGTGACTTGACAGTAAATCAAAAAAGAAAAGTTTTGAACTGAACAGTTATGGAGACCGAACTGCCTCGTGAAGACTGTTGAATCAGCTGGCACCAGATCTCCTCACGACAGTTGAATGCCAGATCTCACGACAGCTACCAACAAGAGCCTGGAGAGAAACGTCGACTGTCTCATCATGTCCCCCCAACGACCCCAGCCGTCAGGGGACTGACTGACTGATTGTGAGTCTGAGACTCAAAAGCAAAAAAAAAAAAAAATTGTTCTTGCATTTTTTTCCCCTCTGGCCTTGCAGTTTGGCTGTAGAACTCCACCTTTGACAACATGTACTAAATTGTCAGGACTGCGGGAAGAAATCTAGTCTAACACATCTGGAACTAAATGTACTCACAGTTGCAATTTTGAAGACTTACTGACTCAACATTAGCACTGAGAACAATTTCTTAAGACACTGAGTACTTGTTTGCTTGCTTTTTATTGCTGGTTTGTGTTCTACTTCTTTTTCTGCCAAAGAAGTGTCATAGGTTCTTTTCATCATTTCTCTGATGTCCTATTCATTTGTTGACCTGGTAAACCAACATCTATCTACTCATTTCTTTCCATTTTTAGGCACTAGTTTAATATGTTAAAATGGAGACATTAGATAAAGTACAATGTACAAAGGCAAATACAAAGCAGCATCTTGGTCTCCATTGAAAATTACCATTTCAATATCAACATGTTAAAATTCCCCACACTATAATATTAGTCTCCATAAATTTCTTATAATATTTTTCTAGAAAAAGGGAAACTAGGGCATTTTACATACGAATCTGAAACCCTTGCTTTTCAACAGACAGTAAAGTATGGAAAAAAATAATGCCGCCAGCAAAAAACGAAACTAAACATGAAACAGACCTGATTCAAGCAGGTTTTATGTAAAAATTAACAACACTCCACAAAATCACATAAGAATACACTTGATTATAAAATGGATATCAGCAGAACATATTTTGTCACTTTAAAACTGAAGTAAAATAACAAATAATCAAAATAAACACTTGTCCCCAAATTCATAGACACTTACAAACAAAATGTATCGTCTAAATATCTGTTCCAGTATAGCCATTATCATGAACAAGAAAGTTACAAAACAAAACAAAAATGCCAATTTATTCTTTATCTGTTTTTAAAACTGACAAGCAGTGTATAACAATAACAACATCAACAAAGAAAAGTCAACAAAAATGTTACAGTTACTGAAGACGAGAGGTCATGACAGTCACTGGTCTTATAATCTGAACTCTTGCCCCTAATTTGGTCTTTCCTTCTCGTCTGGCAGGACAGGTTTCTCAGGCTTCAACATCCTTTCCTGTCAAATTCCTTTTCCCTTCTGTCTATCCTTCTCAACTCAAGCCTGAGATTCATAAACCTTTAAAGACATACTTCATATAACAAGGGTGATGATGAATGTGGAGAAGAAACAAACAGCAGCAGGTGCCACATGGTCCATTACTGTTTTGAGCTTTTCACTTATTGTGATTTTCAAACTATTTGTATAAAATGACATTTTATGCTTCAGCTCTATATAATTCAATACTGTTGAACTTCATGCTGAAGTCTATTAGGTATAGAGTGTGCCATAAAACATATTTCCATTTAATGTACATAAACACAGGCCAAATACAACTTTGCACACTCTTTCTGATCTTAGGCCTGATTGATTGTCTATCAGGGTGTTGAAGCGTTGTATTTAGGATATGGAATTCAAGTGAGTCACCTAATATCCTCAAGTACCTTTAATTGGAATAACTGTACAAACAAGATAACCTGGTATCAACATGTAAAACAAAGTTACACTCTTTCTGCTGGTCTACTGTCTTAAGCATTATGAGAAAATCTGCATTCTTTGACTCCCAAAAGAAACAAGCATTCATAATTGAATTAATGATACTGCAACACACATTTTTACCGCAATAAGAGGCAAGGATTTGTTTCTGATTCATTGATCATGCAACACGATTTCAATCATAAGAATAAGCAACAGCTCATAGCTGAATAATGACTGATTCCTCAACACAGTTTTGACCACAAAGGGAAAAGAATTCAAAACTACGCTGGAATGAAACACAATTCTGACACAAAAAAAAAGAGACAAGGAGTCACACTTTAAATCACTGATAATGCCACACAAATATGGCCTCAAAAGGGGCAAGGACTTGGAAGCTGAATAAATTAACCATGCAACACAATTTTAACCATAAAAAGAAGCAAGGATTCATAGTCGAATCACTGATTATGCAACACAATTTTCACCATAAAATTCAAAGCTGAATCATCGATCATGCTACACAATCCTGACAATGAAGAGGAAAGGAATTGTAGCCATCTCATTCAGAACGCAAAACAGTTTTGACCACAAAAGGAAGCAAGGACTTGAGGGTTAATGCCTTCATAATAAACCATAATTCTAACCATAAAAAGGGGCAAAAATTCACAGAAGAATGACTGACAATGCAACACAGTGTCAATCATCAAAAGCGGTAAGAATGTGCAGCTTAATTATTGGCATGGGCTGAAGAACAGTCTGACTGCATAAATAATACATGTGGCGGTTTTGTCCAGATGATCAGTGAATGGGCCACTCCTAGCTGCACTAAACTACAATGGTAGCTAGCTGTTTTGTGTGTAGGTCTGCAAGTGAGGAAAAGAGCAGATTTCTGTCAGCCAAATTCAACACCTGAAACACAGAATCATATTTCTCACTGGAAGCAGTGAGGAAAAGAGCGGATTTCTGTCAGCCAAATTCAACACCTGAAACACAGAATCATATTTCTCACTGGAAGCAGTGAGGAAAAGAGCAGATATTCTGTCAGCCAAATTCAACATCTGAAAAGTAGAAATATTTTTCTCACTGGAGAAATAAATCAGCGCGAAAAAAAAAACAAAAAAAACTGGGAATGTATGATCCTTTCAATTCCGCAAACTCACTTGAGTTTTAGAAGGGATGACAGTAAAACTGGCAAGATGACTCTCTCAATTTCATGAGGTAAGCTGAATGCATAACTAGACAACAGAACAAGAAAGCGTGTTTTCTTCATAGCAGAAGGTTTGTTGACTGTTTTTACTGAGGGGGAGGAGGGACAGGACCAGGGACGGGGGTGTTGGGAGGCAAGCCCCTCATCTTGAAGTACTGGGTAACCTGTCTGGGGATTTCTGCCAACACATGACGCGCCAGCTGATCTGGGGAAGCCTGAAACATCATCAGGGTCAATATGTCATTGACATTGATATCAATAATACATTTTTCACGCATGCACACACATATACATTAAGCTAGATACCTTGGATCTGCTGTGATAACATGTCTATCAAAGGCAAATCTCTGCCCTGAAAGCCAGGATTTTCTTTTCCTAGCTTTTGGCTATGCTTCAGAAACTTTGCTGGCAAGATCTAAATTTGCCAGCCCCCCAATTTCACCATGCAAACAAAACACCAAATTAAATGCTATGCACTCAATATGAAAAGATGTTCCCTAACTTAAAATTGCACAGAGTATAAAAATGTACAGCTTACAATGTGAAAAAGAACACAGAAATTCTGGAAATGGACAATCCTCTGGATTTAACAGGTAAAACGAAAGCTTGACAGAAAACACCCAGGCTATCTGTTCTGATAATGGATAATGTTTTATACTCAGAAAGAGAAGAGAGAGAGAGAGAGAGAGAGAGAGAGAGAGAGAGAGAGAGAGACAGACAGACAGACAGACAGACAGACAGAGAGAGGGGGGAGGAAGGGGGGGAAGAGGAGTGGCAGCATCAGGTGCCAAGCACTTTGACGATCTGCAAATGTTGGGAACTCAATGAGTTGATGAAAGATCTGTCTATACAGGCCTGTGACAGTAATGAAGATCTCAGAACGTATAACTGACGTAAAGAGGGCTTATGCTGTATTTCACTGAATCAGTATGATTTCTATGACATGCCATGAGTAGGTCTGCAGCTTTGTAGCCAAAGGAAAGCAGAAATACACTGTGATCCTTCTACCAAATTCATGTGGTTACTTCACTCACTAAAAGTTCTTCCTAACCACAGCGGGCTTATTTGCTAGTCTTTGTGCTGTTCTTCTAGTTGTTTGCCACAACCGGTATGCAATATGGCACTTAGTTTTCACGCAAAAGGACTAAAGAAAGCGTCCAGACAGTAGGAGGCAAAAATATACTATGACAGAAAATTTTCAGTGCTGTCTGTTTTGATACCAGATAAAACCAAAAAGTACCAGAACCTTCTAGGGTACAGAAAAAGCAGATCTTTCTCTCTCCCACCTCCTCCCAAAGTACCAGAACCTTCTAGGGCATGGAAAAAGCAGACCTTTCTCTCTCCCACCTCCCCCCAGTTAATAACAAGTAAAATGAAAATAAAACGATTCTTAGATGAAAAGTATTGTACATTTGGATGGCCAAAGGTTCCTGAACACATGTTTAGCTCTCAACAACATGCTGGATCAGAAAATCCATGTGCCAATGTTACGAAGAGTGGCAAATTTTGTAATCATTTTCACGTATCCATCTTTACAGTGAATTTTTACTTGTCGAATATTTTTTCTACTAGTCATGATGAGTAAAATTCCATTAACTTTCAGGGCTGCTTTTCTATTTTTTAAGCAAAGCACAATTATGTGGAGGTATTTGTGTGTGTGTGTGTGTGTGTGTGTGTGTGTGTGTGTGTGTGTGTGTGTGTGTGTGTGTGTGTGTGTGCGTGCGTGTGTGTTTGATTTGTATGCTCATAAATCAGTGACCCAGGTAGGCTTACAGGGAAAGGATCAAACTGTGAAGAATTAAAACGACAGCATTTTTAGTGCGGGACTAACAGCAAGATATCTGTAACTATCTACTGAACTGATGCTAATCACAGTATGTCACCCACAAACTGCTTGTACACATGAATATGAAATTACACATTCCTATATATACATATGTGCAACACAGACTCAAAGACTCAGAGAGACACACACACACGTGCGCGTGCGCGCCTGCACACACACACACACACACACACACACACACACACACACACACACATGCGCACACAAACACACTGATCACTCACATGCTTGAAGTCCCGGAATGGCACAAACTGCACGATGTCCCGCACCACACGGTGTCCCGACGCTGACCTCAGCACCCCATCATCCCCGTCCAGCACATTCATAAGGGTGAAGTCCGCCCCACCCACCCCAACGATGATCAGAGACATGGGCAGTTTGGAGGCCAGGATGATGGCATCGATCGTCTCATCCACGTCCGTCAACGCTCCATCCGTCAGCAGTAACAGCACATAGTACGCCTGCAAAAGAACACCACAAATGGAGAAAAAAAAGAAAAAAAAGGTGCCACTGAACATCATGAACTCTCTAAGCAGCAGTCTACATTTGGGGTTGATCAATTGAGCATACACTTTGAGGTGACTGATTAATACTTGATTATAATGATCTGTATCAACTGATCCCTGTGGTGTGCTGCACAGGGACAGGGTGACCTGGATGTGGCTGCACACAGAAAAGCTGGAACAAACCTCAGGATTTATGCCACTGGAAGGGCATGATAGGACAGCTAAAATAAGAAAAGAACCACTGCCATGAAATATTGAAAAACTGAAGTCTAAAAAGCGTTCATGTAGTCTCTGATATAAGAAATAATATGAACAGGAAACAAAGTATACACTGCTTATAAAATCTCAAATTGAAAATAAAGCATGCAGTCTCTGATACAAAGAATAATATGAAAAGGAAACAAAGTACACATTGCTTATAAAATCTCAAATTGAAAATAAAACATTACTGAAAGGAATCATAAACAACATGTTGCATGTACAACCCAAAACACATACACTGAAAATGGAAGAAGGGAACATTTCACGTTCCTATCAGATTTCTGAACAACCACTGACAATGAGATTTGTTTCAATTTAGTGAAGAGGACAGAGTATGTTTCTGGTCTAGGAACACCAATAGAATGACTGCAGTGGACAGGATATTGGGCATATCTGCCACAACCAGTACGACTGCTTCACAGTACACCCCCATGTATCACCAATGTCTGACATGTGACTTGGAAACTGCCACATGATGGGAGCATTTAATTTGTGGGAACTTTCTCTGCACAAGAGGTTGTAAATAGTGACATGGGTTTATTCAGCAGAAGCCTGTGTTGTGAAATACTGCCATAGAAACAGTAACAATCAAACACACAAAAAACTACTGATCTGGCAGAAATCATTTAGAGTGATAACTGAAACTTTAGGTCATGAATATTGTCAGCTCGTTGGGACCAGAACACATGGTGAGGCATTACTCGGCGAGTGCTGACCACAATAGCAGCAGAACAAATGTACCAGCCAAAGTCACATTCACGTAGGTCGTCAAGGACAGCATACTGATCTCAACATGCAACACACAAGACACAGACATGGAACAGCAGGGGCAGGGTTAAAATACTGACAGCAGCCCCCTTGCCGTTCATCTCCTGGTCCTGAGCGTATTTGGCAAAGCGGACCACGTGGTGGATGATAGGCGCCACGTTGGTGGGTCCATAAAGCTGCACCTGGCGGATGCAGAATTGGTAGGCCTGCAACACTCCTTCAATACCTGTACACAAGATTTCCTAATATTGAATACAATGATGCTTGTGAATGTTTTGCATCCAAATTTACATGAAATGTTTGAAATTGTAATAATGATAAGTATATCTCTTTTCCTCCAAACCTTTGCTTCAAACTACCGCAAACAGACCTAACAAAGACTTTCTTATAGATTTGTCAACTCATCTAGATTTTTAAGAGAGGAATGAAGCACAATTTAGATGAGCATTGGACATCAAACCCATAACAGACTTATCTAACTCTACACATTATCAACGTTTCTTCATTTGTGGACCTGTGCATTTGGCCCATGCACTACAGCTATTAATTCTACACATACCTGTTTTGGAATTGTCAGAATATTTATCTTATTTTTCTCCCTGTGTGTTTATGTACACTGGTGAACATTTCAAACACAAAGCTTTCATTTCTCAGTTCTTGGTGTTTTAAATGTGCAAATTAAGTTCTTATGAGAGATGAGATTGCTAAACTGCATCTCTGCAGTTGTTATTCAATGACTGAGCAATGTTTATTAAAGTTCAAAAAGCTAAATTACCAATCCAAATTAATAACAACAACAACTTAGAAGTGGAATAAAGTTGTAGCTGCAGGAGAGAGAGATTCAGATTCAGATGTTTTAATCATGGAAAGGCCATTGCCCATCGTGAAAGGGAGAAACTGAACAATCAAGGAGATGGTAATCAATCAACGGTAATGTTGCTTATAGCCTGGCTGGTCGCAAAAGGCCATATCAGGGCTGTCACCATGCTGAAGTCAACTCACAAGTCATCAGAAAAAAAAAAAGCAGCAAAAAAACCCCACTATTCACAAATCTCTTTAAAATACACCTTCTAAAAACGCACCAGAAACTTTGTTAATCTTTCTTCTGTAAAATCTTAGATCAGATGAAAAATGTTAATCTCTTTTAGAAATTCATAGATCACGTCACGTGGGACATCTCTGAACAAGGTTTTCATGGAGTCTGCTGTAAAGTGTTTATTATGCAAGTCCCAACACTCCAAAAGAACATGTTTCACTGTGAGTGGAACAAGGTTTTCATGGAGTCTGCTGCAAAGTGTTTATGTCTCACATCGTGCAAGCCCCAACACTCTAAAAGAATATGTTTCACTGTGAGTAGAACATGACATGGAATGCACCACAGAGCTTCTTCACCTTTTAAAAGATAAGAATGGGTGTAAAACGAGTGGCATCTTTGCGAACGGCACAAGACTGTTTCTTCTTTACGACCACCTTGGGAACATGATAAAAATTATTTCAGGTTTGGATGGATTTTGTACAATTTGTTAACTGTCTGAGAGTTCCATTCCTCTTGCCAGAGGCCGTTGACATAAGCCTGTATTTTGGGTTTCAGATCAGTGTAAGGGATAAACAACCTGCTCAACCTTTCCTTTGTGGCACTCTTGGCAAGTTGATCAACCACCTTGTTGCCTCAAATGCCCACATGGCTGGGAACCTAAGCAAAAACTATGCTGTATGCATCTGATTTCAGAGAGGTGTACTGTTCTGAAACTTTTAGCAACTGTAGGTACATGAGATTACGGCTGCCAATGGCCTCCAAAGCAGAAAGGGAGTCTGACAAAATGAGGAAATCTTTATGTTTCGATTTACAGACCATTTCAAGAGCCACGACCAAGGCTGTCAGCTCAGCAGTGTACATGGAGCTATCAGTGGGAATGTGTTCGTTACATCACTGGGGGATCTACGGCACAAAACACAGTAGAGGCAATTAACTCCTCCCTCAGATTTGGAATCGTGGAGAGAGAGAGAGAGAGAGAGAGAGAGAGAGAGAGAGAGAGAGAGAGAAAAGAGAAGAGAAAGAGAGAGACAGAGACAGAGAGAGACAGAGACAGAGAGAGTGAAAGAGAGAGAGATTTAACTAGAGGAGCAGGGGGTTGGGGCTCATGGTTGGGGCCCAGTCAGACATTACCTAGGGCAAACATGAAAGACTGAGCTCAATTACAAAACTGACTATGCAATACTCTGCAGCACTCAGGATAATGTTACTGTCCACCATAAACTTGGAAATTCAGTCTCTGTTCTGACATTTACTGGAGTGATTTGGTAAAGGGGTAAGGTTGACAAAGTGACCACAAAAAAAGAAAGAAGAAAATTATCAGCGGGTGGACAAAACTAGACAACCAACATGCTTCATTCTGACTCAGCGAAGTATCTGGCAAGTACATAATGATGTTGATGTTGTAAACTGCAACTTAAAATAGTTTTACAAAGCAAAATCTCCAGCTATCATAATGATTGTTCAGTCTTGACAAGATCATACTCAACTTCTACTTCTCTACAGCAAAGGACTAAAAGAAAAAAAACGAAAAAAAACACAGCTCTTGCCCAGTGGCCAGGTCATAGTATTCATCACATGCCTGAAAAAAATTATCACCTGCACTAGGCAGTCATGCACCTGTTACAATCCTACCTTGAAAAGGGATGCTAAACCTCACTGGCACTGTTGCCATCTGGTTAAGCGGTGTCCTGGGTATGCTGGATCAAACCAGGCACCATGAATGATCACCAAAATGACTGATGTTCGGCTGTGTCTGAAGTGGCCAGAATGAATGGTACAGAGGTAAAATAAAAAGTAAATGTTAAGAGTCACAAAAGGTGAGACAGCACATATAAAAACAAAAACAAAACCCACCCCATTGGATTCTGCACAATTAGCTGCTATGGACAAAGAGAAAATCTCAGCAATATGCTTTCAATATGCTTTTGCAAACGCACATGCATGCACGCACACATAGACACATCTATACACTGTGTCTACACACACACACACACACACACACACACACACACACACACACACACACACACACCTGCACAAAAGGGGTTGTCTGGGTGAAAGTTTACAGCAAACTCGAAGGATGGACTGCTTGTCTGAGGCAGTACTGCTCCGAACCCCAACACAGGAAACAGTTTATCACTGAAACAGTCGAACCCCAACACAGAAAACAGTTTATCACGAACATCGAACCACACAGGAAACAGTTTCACGAACATCGAACCCAACACAGGAAACAGTTTATCACTGAAACAGTCGAACCCCAACACAGGAAACAGTTTATCACTGAAACAGTCGAACCCCAACACAGGAAACAGTTTATCACTGAAACAGTCGAACCCCAACACAGGAAACAGTTTATCACTGAAACAGTCCCACCCCAACACAGGAAACAGTTTATCACTGAAACAGTCCCACCCCAACACAGGAAACAGTTTATCACTGAAACAGTCCCACCCCAACACAGGAACAGTTTATCACTGAAACAGTCCCACCCCAACACAGGAAACAGTTTATCACTGAAACAGTCCCACCCCAACACAGGAAACAGTTTATCACTGAAACAGTCCCACCCCAACACAGGAAACAGTTTATCACTGAAACAGTCCCACCCCAACACAGGAAACAGTTTATCACTGAAACAGTCCCATCCCAACACAGGAAACAGTTTATCACTGAAACAGTCCCATCCCAACACAGGAAACAGTTTATCACTGAAACAGTCCCATCCCAACACAGGAAACAGTTTATCACTGAAACAGTCCCACCCCAACACAGGAAACAGTTTATCACTGAAACAGTCCCACCCTAACACAAGAAACAGTTTATCACTGAAACACAGCCAAACCCTAGAATGGGTAATAATTCATCACTGAAACACAGCCAAACTCTAGAATGGGAAACAATTTATCACTGAAA
The DNA here is from genome assembly GCA_033310375.1 of Conus canariensis. Classification (NCBI taxonomy): domain Eukaryota; kingdom Metazoa; phylum Mollusca; class Gastropoda; order Neogastropoda; family Conidae; genus Conus; species Conus canariensis. The sequence goes on from CM065725.1 coordinate 35,659,882, forward strand.
CATAGCCAAACTCTAGAACAGGGAACACTTTATCACTGAAACACAGCCCAACCCAAGAATGGGGAACAGTTTATCACTGAAACACAGCCAAACCCTAGAATGGGGAACAGTTTATCACTGAAACACAACCAAACCCAGGAACGGGGAACAGTTAATCACTTCTTGTTCTTCAGCGTTCCAGTATCTGGTAGTGTGTGAACTCGTTTTACCCTGTTGGGATACTCACACTATACTCAAGAGTATAGTCAATTCACTCCAACTTCATTGAGTGCAGAAATTTGTGGGAAGAGGTTGTGGGAAAAGACAGATAAAAGATATGGTAGACAGAAAGGACAGTAGACGACAGTACAGCAAAGAAGGAGACAGAGTTACTGAGAGTGAAAGGAAAAGGGGACATTACTAGCACAGAATGTCCAGAAGGAGGGGGAACTGTTTGTACAAAAGACCCCTGATATCCCCACGGGGGAAAGTTTATCACTTAAACACAGCCAAACCCCAGTACTGGAATAGTTCATCACTGAAATACAGCCAAACCCTAGGACAGGGAAAAGTTTACCACTGAAACACAGCCAAACCACAGCTTTGGCTCAAGGCTTTAATATGACTTAACATTTGTTGCTGCCTGTGGACTACTGGAGCCAAGACTGTGACAGGACGTGTGTGGCTGTGGCTGTGTATGCAAATGGAATGTGTGACATGGGAATAATAATTATTGATGAGGGAGCAAACAGGATGAGGAAGCAAAGAAAGAAGTTTTTCCCAAGTGTATAGGTAATGGGCATGAGCACACACACACACATACACACACACACACACACACTCTCACAATCATACACACATACACATATATACACATGCCACACACACACACACACACACACACACACACACACACACCCATCACATGAACATACACGCACAAAGACACCGACCTATCATAATCCTGCACCACGTGACCCACAGAGGTGATGGCCTGCATGTATTCATTGGGATGCATGGGGTCCACGTAATGCAAGGTGCCAGGGTTGTTTGGGTTCCCATTGGAGGCGGTGAAATCTATAGCTATCTGGAAAATGAAAACACCAAGTAACATGCAATCTGCAAGCAGGAAAAGGACAATCCCGCAGTCAATCATGATTGGTGATGACCATTCTTCTTTGTTCACTGAACTCTCAGTCAAAGGCTTAGACTGCTCTAGTGACATTTGACTTCCAATACAGTCCCTTCAGTTGTCTTAAGATCTCCAGAGTGGTGCATTTTTTTCGGCCCAAATGGTTATCTGTTCATTTTCAAAGCATGAACAGGTTTACAGGATGTGTTCTGCCATTGTTACAGCTGTATCACAGGGAAACAACTTTTTGATGACGTTCTTACACCTGGCTGCTGGAATTGTCTTAAAATGACCAATCCCTGGCTATGGACATCCCAAAGAGACAGAGATCGCCGACTGTTCAAGCACCCAACACACGACTTGCTGCACACTGCCACTTGTCATCAGACGATGACAGGGTACCTGAACATCTGAAAGATCAAAATGGAGGATAGAAGGACTTTTTATGGCTTAACTGTCTACAACTGTGTGCCTCTGAATGTATATGTGTGTGAAACTGCAAGCATACATGTGTGTGTGTGTGTGTGTGTGTGTGTGTGTGTGTGTGTGTGTGTGTGTGTGTGTGTGTGTGTGTGTGCGTGCGTGGGCATGGATCCATGTAGGCATGAACAAGTTTCATAAATATCAGTACCATAATCTACTTAGAACATGGATAAACACAAATATCTGGCAATGTATAAATATTAAAATTAAGGCTTGCATTTGAATGCTGTGTAATCATTAGTTCAACAGAGCTATTCCAGACACAGAATTCCATTTGGAAAAAAAAAAAAACAAACCAACAAACAAACACCAAAACTGTTGGCATGATATGATAATAAATGT
>CM065725.1:35666817-35671817 GCA_033310375.1 Conus canariensis
CTCTGAGTGAAGAATTATGAAAAAGGCTGAACAATCAACATCAAATGTCAAAAAAATGTCATTTGGATCAGGGAAGAAAAGAGTTGGGTTTCAGAACTAGTATTCTGAGACCCTCCCCCCTCCTCCTTTCCTTCTCCTTGGCCAAATGCCCAGACCTCCCCTTTTCCCCCTCCCAAATATTTGAAAGCGCCTAACAAAGACTACAGAAAAAAATGGTGGAAAGTAATACATACACACCCTCCTCCTGCTTCCCGTTTATGTATGTAGTATTAATGTCCCACCTCAGTCTTCCAAATGACTTGTTGGTTTCCATCACTGGTCAAGCTGGACACTTGCAGGAAAGGATCTGACTTGCCCATGAAGTCCTGCACACACACACACACACACACACACACACACACACACACACACACACACCACACACACGCGCGCACACACGCATACAACACACATGCATATGCACATGCGCACACACACACACACACACACATGTACATGCACACACACATATACATGTGCACACACACACACATGCATGCACACATACACATGTGCACACACGCATGCGTGAGCTCACACACACACACACACACACACACACACACACACACACACACACACACACACACACACACACACTCACACATCATGGGTGCATGTGGAGCCCTAAATCTCTGCCTGAAGAGTTTTCTGGGATCATAGCACAACACTAAATGCACATTACACCTATTTATCAACAAATGTAAAAAAACAAACAAAAAAAACAACAAACACACACACACATATACAATGTATCCCAAGTTTTCAAAATTTTCTTATGAAACACTGGTAACACCACGCATCAATATCGTTATAAAAGCATCAGATCATTTAAACTACAGACATCAAGCTATTAATTGATTCTGGCACTCCAACCCACTCATCCATGAAATATATATGCAAATTTGTAGGTACACATGCACATCAGACAAAGTAATCTAGATACAGAGAAGGAAAAAACCTTATTCTCCAACTTCTTGGCTCTGAACAGCATCTCTACCAGCTCACTGCCTTCCTTGATCTCCTCTGCACGGACCTGTCATTAAAATAAAGGGAAATCTACACTTACTGTCATTTATAGTCACACATGTATATCAAGATACATACTGGCACAGATGTACATACTCATGTAAACACTCACAAACTGGCATAAAGGCTGACTAAAACACACATGTACACCTGCACACATGCAACTACACACACAGCATACAAATGCATACACACCTGAACAAAAGCCATTTATGGTTATATGGATATTGTTCTATAAGAATAGCGTAACGCAGCACTTTTATGTACTCACACACACAGATACATGCATATTTTCACAGATACACACATACATGTACCTAAACATAATGTAGCTTTATCTTCATACTCCTTGCAGATTTTCTTTCAATATTTCAGTCTTTTGCAGATTTTCTTTCAATATTTCAGTCTTTTTTCTTTTTTTTTTCCCTCACTCTTTTTCTTTACCTTTCCCTCTCTCATTTTTTTCTTGTGTTCCTCACATTGTGTGTCCACGCATATTTATTTGCATGTGTGTGTGTGTGTTTTGTGTGTGTGTGTGTGTGTGTGTGTGTGTGTGTGTGTGTGTGTGTGTGTGTTGTGTAAGAAGGTATGATTTCATCCAATAAAAACACAATAAAAGTATGTGATACATATGTCTGATTATCCTGTGGGAAAATTCTTACATACTTAAAAGCGAAAAGAGAAATTACACAACAGCACTTTACTGACTTCATGAGTGTAATTTTCTTTTAATGAAAATAGAAAGTTGTACTATGACTTTCATTTCGAATGGCACACTCAGGCAGACTGATAAATTCTTTCTGAGTCTAAGATATTCAGGTAAAATGGCATGATAATCCACTTGTTTTGTGTAGACAATACATGCACATGCAGAGGCCAATGGGCATATGTCTTTGCCCTCATCCTCCTCTCCTTTGCCTATACAAACAAATGCTAGATTTACTTACCTGAAATTGCCATTGGTGTACTTAAACAAAAAAGATGAGCAATTTCTACTCACAAAAAAAGTGTATAAATCTTCCAAAGTTTTATTTAAAAAAAAAAAAAAAAAAAAAAAAGCTGGAGAAGGTTGGGGGGGGGGGGGGGGGGGGGGGGGGGGGGGGGGGGGGGGGGGGGGGGGAGGGAAGTGGGAATGGAGGGTCATCTTCAAAATTTCTGTAAAAGCAAAATAGGGGGTGGAGGGGGGTGGGGGATGGGGAGCCAGATTTATTTTCACCTGCCATCACACAGCAAAGGTTAAAGGGATACACCTGATCTTACTGCAGCTACAGCAAAAATAGGTTCTTCAAATACAGATTACTTTCAAATATTACACCTGATCTTGTTGCAGCTACAGCAAAATTAGGTTCTTCAAATATAAATTACTTTCAAATATGATTCCTTAGCATACGTTCGCCCCCCCCCCCCCCCCCCCCCCCCCCCCCCAATACTCTCTCACTGTTTTTACCCGCAGTATTTACCTGCAGTATTTCACGCCCTGTAGTGGATACAATAGTTCCTTCATGCTGGCATGTTGCCGGAGAAGCAAACACAGCCAGATGTGATTTTGCATGCCAGAGTGAGCAAAAATATGTAACTCTCTGGTCAAAGCACCCAATCCAACACACCAATATACCACCCTGGTTACAGTCCAGAAGTGCAGTTACCGGTGAAAATCTTCACCTCGAGATTTTTTTTTACTTCTTTTTTTTTTAGTTCATAATTTTGGTCATATTTTTGCCAGATGTGTATAACTATAGCAAAATTGTATGGGTAAACAGGTATGAAATACACATAATGCAAACACTAACTTGAACTTCATGCAGTGGAAATGAGAGAAAACCTGAAAAGGGGTAGAAGGAGATAAATAGTAAATAACAAACAAGGAAGGCTGCTTCTGGCATCAAGTTGTCAAGCACAGATGCAGACAACAAGAGTACTAAAAAACAGGGACATGTTTGTTGCTCTTTGTGCCTTGTATTGCATCTGCGTCAAATTCGTGATGTAATCAGCATTAGTTTAGAGGAATGGGCTTAGTTGGTGTTTTTTTATCATGGAAATAAAAGTCACCTTTCTTGTATGTTCTTTAAAGAGAAGATATCAAGATGACCCAAACTTTATCATAGTAGGGACTTTTGATTTGCAACACAAATTCATGACTAAATAACATTTAACAGAAAGAAAGGAAGAACAGTGAAGCTAGGGCATGACACAGTTGCCAGTGCTCGAAAACTGGCAAAACATGCTGTATGCGTGAAAGAAAGAAAAAGGAAAGGAAGGAAGAAAACCACAACCACAACACACGTACAGTGATGCTGCCGTCTCCAGCCTTGTCCCCATCTTTCTTCAGCAGATGACGCGTGAAAGGACTCCGTGAAACCAGCTGTGTGCCACAAACAACTGCTGTTCACACATTCCACACTGCTGTTGCTAGAATGTCAAGAATAACACTCTTCCAAAAAATATACAACTTCGTATCTGTATGTTTATGCTGCGCGGATTCACAGGATATATGCATTTGCAATGGACTCCCTGACACCAGCTGTTACAACTGATCACTGTTGCTCAGACATACATTTCAACAAACTACTCCTTCCCCCCTTCTATCTTCCCCCTCCCCCCTTCCACCTCCCCCATCCCTCTCACCTAACAGTGTCAAGGACAACACTTCCTTTTACAGGTTTCAGAGTCATGGCTCTTGTAGAAGCCAACCATCTAATAGCACACATACACACCTGCAGTTGTGCGTTTTCACACACACACACACACACACACACACACACACTGAATACACACACAGAACACACAACACAACATTTCTTCATTGTGAATGGACTACGGATGTGTCATATATGGTCCTGTAATACCTTCTAATCTCAAAATTCTCAATCCCATAACAATCAAGGGCTATGACTCAGTGTGAAGATGTTCTGTACCATCCTGTGTGACCCCTGGGTACAGCCAGTAACCAGAAGCAAAAACCATCCATCCATGACCACAGACTAAACTCAGTAACTTGATTGAACCTTTTCTTGAACCTGGTTATGACTGTGGTTTTTCACCCCAGATTCCAACAGAAATTTGAAGATAAGCCCCATTTCATTTTACCCTAGAGAATTTCTTGTCATTCCCATTTGCAAAACACAAATATATATCTTGAAGTTGTTCATAATTTGTCCGAATTTCTAGAGAATCCACCTCGAATTTTTTTCACGTGACCAGAGATCTGCTAGTTCAATCTTTCTTCTTTCCACAAGGACTCCATAAGCTGTCTGGTATACACTATCTTCTTTGCTGAACTTTGTTTAGAATTTCCATTCTTTCAAAGAATATTTACCCACTGTTCCAAGTCTGAAGAAGTTGCTTTGCTGCTCACTGCTCAATTACTGCTGTTCAAAAATGTGAAAACATAAAACACAGTCTTCAGACAGCTCCACCATCACTGCTGCACTTAAAGCTTGACCCTAAAATCGAGAAGATCTAACACTCCAAACATACGGACTTCCTCACTCTAACTGACTCCCTTTCTGCTGTGGAGGCGAAGGTGGTCACCCTCTTAATCACCCTGAACTCCTGAACTTTTTTACATTTCTTCAAAATCTCTTCATTAAAACAGTGTTCTCACTTGGGTTCCTGGTCATCTTCATATCTGAGGTAATGATGCGGCTGATCATGTTATGCCATAAACAAAAACATATCCAGATCGTGTATGTCCTACAGAAATCTGACACCCCAAATTAATCATTAGGTCAAAACCTCTGGCAGGAAGACTGATGCACACAAATGGATAATAAGCTTTTTCAAATCAGTCAAAACCTGAGAAAAGGCTTACCGTCTGCCACTGGTGGCCATAAAAAAAACAAGTGTTGTGGTGTTTACACACAGGCCACTCTTCTAAAAGTCATTCTAACCTTTTAAATGATGAAGAGGCTTCAAGCTGTATAGCAAAATGA
>CM065725.1:35711817-35714317 GCA_033310375.1 Conus canariensis
AACAATCACAATTTGGTACATTTCACGGTTTTTGCTTAACCTGAATTAGGAATCTAATGAACCGATATTTTTGCACACCCTTCCTTCATATTATTTGTGAGCACTGCAGACTTTCAAGTTCTTTTACTCAAAATGGTTTCTTGTGGTACTGAGACATTTTTGCACCTCCATAACTTTTGCATTCTTAAACATACAGACATCTTTTATAGATCGTCTTTATATTAAAAAAAAACAACAACTAAACTTTTCTATAATTTTGAAGGAGGCAGTAATGGCCGTCACTTTGGAAAGGTGACATATGGAAGAATACATTCGCCTACGAAAGGAGATAAATACGAGCCTGTGGATAGAATCTCGTTTGATACTTCTCTCTCTCTCTTCTCTTCTCTCTCTCTCTCTCTCTCTCTCTCCCCCCCCCCCCCCCCCCCGCGCTTTTTTTTCAATAGCGGTCTGAGCGCTTGTCCTTCGGATGATTTGCTGAATTCGAAGTCCTGTGTATAGCGTGCAATTTGCGCACATGAAAGAACCAGCGACAACGCAGGAGTTGTCTATTTTAATATTCTGAAGAACAATACACGTTGACGGGAGAACAAGACACGATAGGCAGGTAGAACAAACAGGTAGTTCTGTACTATCGCGACGCATTCTTCCCATTGACAGCAACCCGATTTCACCCAGAAACATTGTTGTGATGATAAACGTATACAATACACTGGTCGTTCCTCCCCCCCCCCCTTCCCTCTCCTTCCTCTCCCCGCTCCCATTCCCTTTCCTCCCCATCCACTACCTTTTCTCCCTTCTTGCGTCACACCCTCCTCCCTCCACCACCCTCTATCCCACCCTCCAATCCTTTCCTCTTCTCCTCCTTCAACTCCCCCCCCCCCCCCCCCCCACACACACACACACACACACACATCCCAGTCGTCTTTTGTTTCTTCCTTTCGTTTTGTCGTAGACCGCGCTTCGACTAAGATTGAAAAGTGTCGGAACCAGGGACGTTTAGATCTTCAGTCTATTGCTCTCCCAATGAAGCTAATCTGAACTGACAATAAGCCCGGTGTTCAGACATCTTTATGAACGCCAGCGGCGAGGGGTGTTTTGACTCGCTTCGAATGCCCACAACGCTTCGCTTCGCCATACGGTCGACTGATGCGACATTCGAGCACAGTGAATTGCTCTTGATATATCCACTGTGCTAAAGAGTCATTGTCCCAAATGTGGATAAGATCAGACGAAAACGGTCGAGTTCTATCACCTACAACAAAGACAGACTCCTGGAAACACACACACAGAAGGACAGAATTGGTTTATGTATCAGATTAGAGAAAACCGATTGTTTAATTCCAGTGTGTCAGTAATGTCTGTTTTCTGCACTCTTTCAATTTCTTTCATTCTATCTATTGATATTGGTGTACAGTATGGAGAAGGGGTCAAATGTCTTAATTTCATTTATCAGGTATATATATATATATATATATATGTATGTGTGTGTGTGTGTGTGTGTGTGTGTGTGTGTGTGTGTGTGTGTGTGTGTGTGTGTGTGTGTAGGAATGGTCTGTTGATGTTGATAGATGTTAATAAGGAATCAGTTAGTTTGGTCCGTCTGTGTGAAATGTGTCTCTGTAGTAATGACCAGTTCACATGGCTGTCTATAAAACTGGGCTCGGCTGTGGTCAGTCTGTTGTGTGTGTGTGTGTGTGTGTGTGTGTGTGTGTGTGTGTGTGTGTGTGTGTGTGTGTTTGTTTTTTTTATAGGAATGGGCAGTTCATCTCGCTCACTCACTATAAAAGAAGGAATCAACTGTTATCATTCTTTCCATGAAATCTGTCGTTCTAGGAATGGATTATTCACATTGGTCAATATAAAAGAAAGGGATCATTTGTCTTTACTCTCTTCATCAAGCCTGTCTTTCGAAAATCAGGCCATTCCTATTTTGTGGCCATAAAAGAAAGGGCCAAATTGCCTTCACTCTCACCGTAAAGTCTGTCTGGCCAGGAATGCCTTATTCACAGTGGTTGATATGAAAGAAGGGATCAGCTGTCTTCGCTCTTACAACTAATTCTGTTTTTCTGGGAAAGTGCTAATCACATGCTTACTACAGAGAAGGGATCAACTGTCTTCACTATCTCCGTTAAATCTGACGTTCTTAGAATGGGCCACTTGTTATGAAAGAAGAAACCAACTACATTCTCATCCTCACCGTTTAATGTATCGTTCTAGGAATGAGTTGTTCACATTGGAAGACATAGAACGAAGGATCAGCTGTGTTCTCTCTCGCTGTGAAATCTGTCATTCTGTCTTCTTCCTCACACTGAAATCTGTCGTTCTGTCTCCTCTTTCACCGCGAAATCTGTCATTCTGTCTTCTCTCTCTCACCGTGAAATCTGTCATTCTGTCTTCTCTCTCACCATGAAACCTGTCATTCTGTCTTCTCTCCCACCATGAAATCTGTCATTCTGTCTTCTCTCTCACCATGAAATCTGTCATTCTGTCTTCTCTC
>CM065725.1:35721817-35731817 GCA_033310375.1 Conus canariensis
TTTGTGGCCACAGTAAAGCTTCTCTGGTACTTTAAGTGCCCCTCTACTGGGGTAACTTTGTGGCCACAATAAAGCTCCTCTGGTACATTAAGTGCCCCTCTACTGGGCTAACTTTGTGGCCACAGTAAAGCTTCTCTGGTACTTTAAGTGCCCCTCTACTGGGCTAACTTCGTGGCTACAGTAAAGCTCCTCTGGCTCTTAAAGTGCCCCTCTACTGGGCTAACTTCATGGCCACCGTAAAGCTCCTTTGGCACTTTAAGTGCCCCTCTACTAGGCTAGATTGATGACCACAGTAAAGCCCCTCTGGTACTTTAAGTGCCCCTCTTCTGGGCTAACTTCGTGGCTACAGTAAAGCTCCTTTTGGCAATTTAAGTGCCCCTTTTCTGGGCTAACTTCGTGGTCACAGTAAAACTCCTCTGGCACTTTAAGTGCCCCTCTACTGGGCTAACTTCGTGGCTACAATAAAGCTTGTTTTGGCACTTTAAGTGCCCCTCTATTGGGCTACCTTCGTGGCTACAATAAAACTCGTTTTGGCACTTTAAGTGCCCCTCTACTGGGCTAACTTGGTGGCCACAATAGAGTTCCTTTTGGTACTTTAAGTGCCCCTCTACTGGGCTAACTTCGTGGCTACAATAAAGCTCGTTTTGGCACTTTAAGTGCCCCTCTACTGGGCTAACTTGGTGGCCACAATAGAGTTCCTTTTGGTACTTTAAGTGCCCCTCTACTGGGCTAACTTCGTGGCTACAGTAAAGCTCCTCTGGCACTTTAAGTGCCCCTTTACTAGGCTAGATCGATGACCACAGTAAAGCCCCTTTGGTACTTTAAGTGCCCATCTTCTGGGCTCACTTCGTGGCTACCGTAAAGCCCCTCTAGTACTTTAAGTGCCCCTCTGCTGGGCTCACTAAGTGACCACAGTAAAGCTCCTCTGGCACTTTAAGTGCCCCTCTACTTGGCTAACTTCGTGGCTACCGTAAAGCCCCTCTAGTACTTTAAGTGCCCCTCTGCTGGGCTAAGTGACCACAGTAAAGTACCTCTGGTACTTTAAGTGCCCCTCTACTGGGCTAACTTCGTGGCCACAGTAACCCCCCCCCCCCCCCCGGTACTTTAAGTGCCCCTCTACTGGGCTAACTTCATGGCCACAGTAAAGCTCCTCTGGTACTTTAAGTACTCCTCTACTGGGCTAACTTCGTGGCCACAGTAAAGCTCCTCTGGTACTTTAAGTGCCCCTCTACTTGGCTAACTTCGTGGCCATAGTAAAGCTCTTCTTTAAGTGAATCCACAAACGTGATGTGTGATTGAACTCGAAAGAAATCACCAGAGGCATGAGAGATAAAAGCCAGAGCAAGCACTTTCGCGAATATTGGATTGTCATTGTCGCAGTGTCCTCTATCTATACCCGAGTGCGTCACGAAGTTTAACATCACACCACCGAAGTGACAGAGTTGCGGTCCGAAACCTCTCTGCACCAGACTGGTGGTCAAGCACTCCTTCGTTGACCGCATGCTGGCGCTGAGCCTACCTCAGGGCGGGGCTAGGTGAGGCTCTGTGTGTGTGTGTGTGTGTGTGTGTGTGTGTGTGTGTGTGTGTGTGTGTGTGTTTTGGGGGGGTCATTCAGAATGAGCGGCGTGGGGACAATGTTACAGTGAAGACAGCATGGCGCAGTCAGACAACGTAGCTTGTGTCACCTACAGTTTCCATGTCAGTTTCATCAAGACAGCTATCACCACTGCGTGCGGAGAAGTCCATATACGCTGATCCCCAATTCGCTGAGCCACAAAATCACCACGGTGCGTAGGGTTTACAGGCTGATGGCTAAATGAACGGATAACTGAAGAGAGGTTTGAAATGAGAGGCTCACGGAAAAACACCTGTGCGTTAAAATCCGCTCCACCCATCGCCATGGTCAGACTTTGGATATCAGCATGAGATGGATATCAGCATGAGAGAGAGAGAGAAGAGAGAGAGAGAGAGAGAGAGAGAGAGAGAGAGAGAGAGGAGAGAGAGAGAGAGAGAGAGAATATTCTGTTGAAATATGACTTGTTCAGACTGCCTCCCGTGCATTAGACATTTTCAAATAAGACCCTGCCGTTGACACCGTTGGACACTCACGGCTTGACGAGCGGGACGGGGGGTGGGGGTGGGGGTGAGGGGGGGGGGGGAGTATGTGTAGGTCCGGCATTGTCAAGTCCCACTTATCAAGGTCTTCTTCTTCCTCCCCCATCCCCCCTCCCCCAAACCTCCATGCCATTTTTCACTTGGCTTCGTCGCTTTGCAGCTGTGGGTAGCGTATATGGACTACCATATCACGGCTCCGCCAGCAGTGATGCGCCCAACGGGGAAACTGAAAAGTGAAACTGTCAGACAGGAAAGCGTTAAGTGGACGGATCTGACCGGGTCGTTATGTCCTTTATCGCCCAGCCGGCACTTGAGAGCTGACCTTTCTATCAGCCCTGTTACTGTTGCATCGATGAACTGTGCTGTTGCTGTGCAGTTGCCTAAGCTCGTCTGTCTGCCGACGTACGGTTATACTGTAGAGAACTGCCCTTGCTCAAATATAGAGATGTTACTTTACCATGGACAAACATGGCATTTATTTTGGAGCGTATGGACAACGGTGACAACAACCTCCTTTAGGAGCTAGAAGGGCACCCGGCAGAGCGCAGTACTCTGTCGATGTCGAGCGTCCTCTTCACTTCAATCAGACCCTGTCAGAATCCATCTCGCGTCGCTCGTTATACCTCCAAAACTATCACAGAGGCATCAAAACTGTGTCACTTCACTGAATTCCTATTGTTTCGGCTGCCCTCTGAGATTGTTTAGGCTCTCATATTGCTTGTGTTCATCAGTGACGTGATTTCCATGACGCTCATTCCGGTGGCCCTCGCTCCCATAACATACACACACTACCACATCCAGCTCGTCGTAATGAAACGCGCCGAATGAGACATTGCTTTGCTGTTTAGTCACGTGGGTGGTTGAAGAGTTACTACAGTTACTACACCGCTGAACAAATGGAGCTAACATGTCACAAAACTGACACAACGCGTTTTGACCTATTGGTCTCCTTCATGCAGGACAAATAAATTTGATGGTGTTGAATGCGGCATGACCTAACATTCACAGGACACAACTTACTAAGACCTCAATCCAAAAAACCCAACATTACTTGTTCCCTGACAGTTCTGTTATATGCTGAGTTTGTATGGTCTAATGCTGATCTCTCCTTTCAACTCTTCTCCTTTTCATGTGACCTCATACGTAGTCCCCAATATTCATTCTGACCCGCGCTTTGAGAGAAGTCCAAATGGGCCCAAAGCGTCGATTGCTTTGAGGAAACCACCCAACTTTTTACCTTGCAACAGAAATGTGTGTAACTGCTTTGATTGTGTCTCCCGTGAATTAACTGTTTTGTTCATTTAAGTCGGTCATTCACCACAGCTCAGTGTTTCAAGCCATTGTTAAGTCGGTCATTCACCACAGCTCAGTGTTTCAAGCCATTGTTAAGTCGGTCATTCACCACAGCTCAGTGTTTCAAGCCATTGTTAAGTCGGTCATTCACCACAGCTCAGTGTTTCAAGCCATTGTTTTCATGCACCTCATTCCGATACATTCGCCGGTTGAGCTTACACGTGCGTTACAAATATGTACATGAGTTTAAAGGCGTGCGCGCATGTGTGTGTGTGTGTGTGTGTGTGTGTGTGTGTGTGTGTATGTGTTGTGTGTGTGTGTGTGTGTGTGTGTGTGTGTGTGTGGCGCGTGCGTGCTGCGTGCGTGCGTGTGTGTGTGTGTGTGTGTGTGTGTGTGTGTGTGTGTGTGTGTGTGTGTGTGCCCAGTATTTCTGTTCAAGCCCATTGTGATCACCCATTGTCTTTTCTATTCCGCCTTATCCTTTTGTTTCCCAAAGTTTCGGGACCTATCTCCATGATGAGTGGTAGTCTATCAACCTTTTCCTTGTGTCCTTTTTTGGTTTGAATCATATCACTTTTCCCCCTCGTGTGTGTGTGATCGGTCAGAAATCAATGAATCGTTTCCGGCTGTTACTTCCTGTCCAGTTCAACTCAAATACTTTCGTTCTTTCATAATTCCGCCCATTCAGCTCGCTCTCGTTCTCTCTGTGTGTATGTGTATGTGTATGTGTGTGTGTGTGTGTGTGTGTGTGTGTGTGTGTGTTGTGTGTTTCGTTTTTGTTCATTATGTTTGCGGTGCGTTGACCTGGGCAGCCGTCATGTTCCTGGGTTCTTTTAGCGAAGTAAGACTTTTTGTAGGGGTTCCTAATTATGTAGGCAAGATGACATAATGTATGACCTTTGGTGTTTTTATTGCTGCAAATGTGTTGGCCGCTTTCGTAAGTTTTTGTTTTGTTTTGAAAGTTATGCTGTTTAACCGTATGAAATTGATTACCAGCTTGTGGATAAAACCCATAAAGCTCCCTTATCTAAATGTCAATGTTTCGATATCTTGGATTCAGAATTAGGAAGGGGTTGGGGGGGGGGGGGGGGGGGGGGGGGGAGTGAGCGTGATAGGTGATGGGAGAGATGTGCATAGATTTGAGACGATTCGATTACTATATTGGTTAGAGATATGGTTTGGAGGGAGTTTTAGGATTTCGAATGCTACTGCAATGTTATAAATACATATGATATATGTTTTAAAATGTCTTCGCTTAAATATTCTTTGCGAAAGTGATTGTGAGGTTTTCATCGTTGCCTGAGTAACTTATTTTTGTTAGAAATTTTAAAACGTATTTGAAATAACTCCACCAGTTAACACGGACAAACGAATTACAAGACAAAACACGACGCGTTTCGACCTCTTAGGTCTTCTTCAGGCACGATAAGCAACACTCAGGACAACGAAAATGAAGAACAAACAATCTCTTATCTGGTCAAATTCGGCGCAAGATGGCCGTTGCTCCAGTTTCCGCCTGCAGTCACCTCACTTGCCAACTTCTCTCTGTTGGGTTGGCTTGACGATGATTCTGTAAGGGGTCCGTGTTGCTGCCACAAAGTATTTGTGGTCGCGTTTCCTGTTGATGCACCACACGCCCAGTGTAGTTTTACTGACATTGAATTGCTATACATGTTTACTCTTAGTTTCCTGCATTGTTTAAAATGGAAAGGAATTGCGCATTTGGATTTTACTCTTAGTGATGACACAAAATGAAAGGTTTTTGTGTTATGATCTTCATTATTAACACCCCCCCCTCTCTCTCTCTCTCTCTCTCTGTCTGTACTGTGGTGTGTGTGTGTGTGTGTGTGTGTGTGTGTGTGTGTGTGTGTGTGTGCGCGCGGCGCGCGCGCGTTAGATAATACCATAAACCAGGTGTTTTACTGCACTTTGCTAACATGCATAATTTGTTTTATTATTTTGACCCCCCCTCTCTCTCTCTCTCTCTCTCTCTCTCTCTCTCTCTCTCCTCTTCTTTTTTATTTCTACATTTTCATTCCTTTATTTCTTGTGATTCAGTACTTATCTATTCACCCTCTTACTGAGCTTGCAACTAAACTACCTTCCCATCTTTCTACCTGTACACCTTTGTGTCTCCTTACAAACCAAGACCTAACCTTTCTCCCTAATAGTCGCGGCTGTGTGCTGCACGGCTTGCTGTCCTTAGTCCTGGCTACATCAGCAACATGTGTTTCCTACCCTGTCACCTTCTTGTCTGCTTGCAGCCTAACATCCCCACCATCGTCAACGAGTCTCTGGATCCGTCTGCACCTGCCCAGAGACAGGAAGGTGAGAACAGATGGATGGATGGATGGATGGATGGACGGATAGACGGATGGATGGATGGATGGATGGATGGATGGATGGATGGGATGGCTAACGGACAGACTGACAGATGGATAGTTGAGGGTTGAGGCGAAGGATAATCAGGCAGAGTACTAAAAGACGAAGCATGGCAGACTCTCAAAGGAGAAGACATGGACAAAAAAAACAACAACAAGCAAACAAATAAACAAACAAGCAACAAAACTCTGGGATATCAGAGACAGGTAAGAAGAAGAAAAAGATACACCCGAAGGTGCCAGTGGTTCCCAGAGAAGTACTGTCCTCCACTGCCGAACCAACCAGCCTGGAGCAATCCTGCACTATCCTTGGAAGCCTGAGTTGACTTCACCTTCGGGTGTATCTTTTTCGTAGAGACAGGCAAGTTAGGTCTTAGAGCGCATTGGTGGCGAGTGTACGCGTGCGAATCTGTGCGCCACGTTTTTTTTTCCCAAATACGTTTTGCGCACTCACGTGTCACCCTTCTACGTTTCGCCAATTCATATTTCACTTAGTCACGTTTTATCGCGTCATGTTTTATCGCGTCATGTTTTGCCCAATCATGTTTTGTGCTGTCACGTTTCACCCAATCACACGTTTCGACAGATTTAAAGGTTATATCACACAGGAATCGTGATTTCGTAACGAAACAAGCGAACAACACGGTGTTTCCTTTGTTTCCTGTCTGACATACTTTGGTGACGAATAGGTTTCGAATCTGTTTAGTGGCTTAACTGATCTCATTTCACGACATACTCTAGTACGACGGTACACGGTTTCTCGCATTCCGCATTATGAGGCAAGGAAGGGCGTGGCTGGTAGACAGATGATTAGACTACTCTCGACAATCAGCTGGCAAACGAGAACCGTACAGGCCTGCTTCAAACTCTTGACATAAAGACTTTGTATCCGGACAAGTGCGAACAGGTATGTCACAAATGTATTCTCTCTGGTGACAGCAGGGGTTGGGCGGTCTTGGAATAGAAACACCATCTCGTGTGGACGCAGTCCCTTTTATTCTGGAATCTGTCCTTTATTCGTGAACTAGACTGTCCTCTCAACAGAAACTAGTCGCGTGTTGCTGCCGGTTCTGTCACCATGCGTCTTGAACACAAAGCGTTGGTCTAGTCTGAAAGACTGGGACCCATGCATATCATGATCTCAGATCTAGTGAAAGGGGAGGGAAGCGAAGGTGAGGGCGTGGCGTATGATACTGGCAAGTTCGGATGTCCAGGAGGGGTGGGTGAGTGGGTGTTACTATCTGGGTGCCTCACTAATACAGAGAAGATAATCAAACCACAGACTACAAAAGTGATTACATAAAAGGTTAAAACGATCAAGAGCTAGTGCTGAAGTTATCGACAAAGACTACATGTCCAGAATAGTAAACTATCTGCCAATGGAAAAAAACCCAAACAACATCAAAAACAAATTATTTTGTTTGTCTGTCTCTGGAAACAGTCACTGTAGGGTGAAAAGGTAGGGGAGAAAGAGGCTGGGAGGTTTTGTAGCGCGAAGTGAAGGGGAGGAGATGGAGGTGGTAAGGAGGGGGCGAGGGCGGGTACCGGTTGCTTCTATCAGCCCGTTGCAATTTTCTGTACATTATTGTCCATGCATAACATTACGATAGTAGACAAATGACTGCGTAGAGAACTGTGCAGGGCAATCATACCTTCGTGAAAATTAAAAACGCTCTCCATACAGGGCCCCAGCTCCTATATATATCTGAACGGGAACTTTCTGTAGGTTTCACGTTTACATCCGTTACAGTGACCGTTATCTGAGTGACAAACATCACTTTCGCTTCGGAAGCTGATCAGAACATATCCTGCCATAGCTGATCCAGTGCTGAAAAAAAAAAAAAAAACTTTCCGGGTTCAAGATATAAAACCCTGTGTCCGAAAAAACAGTTAATCAAAAAATGTGTGTGCTTACTGTCACGTACATTATTTTTCCTTCAGAAAGAATTTTTTTAAATTTTATTCGCGGCGGAGTGCACTTGTGTGTTGGACGTCTTTCAGAGACTGAACGTGGAACGAACACAATGGCATAGGTCAACGCGGATCAACTGTCGGCTTTCGACCTCTTAGGACTGAACGTTCGTGGCAACTGAGTAACGAGTAGAAGCCTCCTTTCATTTTACTACTTCTTTTGAATGCGTCTGACTTGCATCTTGATTCGTCACTTTGTAAAAAAAAAAAAAAAAAAAAAAAAAAAAAAAATCCTGAGCAGCGATAGAAACTGGTTTGCTCGGATTTTTTTTAATTTTATTTTTTAGGCTATACAAGGGGGTAATTGCAATTGATTTAGGAAAGATGCGCATCGTGACTGCTTCTCTCTCCTTTACATGTATAGCCGATTTGTGGCGTGTTTGTGTGCGTGCGTGCGTGCGTGCGTGGCTGTGCGTGCGTGCTGCGTGCGTGCATGCGTGCGTGCGTTCGTGCGGGCGCGCGCGCGCGCGCGCGCGCGCGCGTGTGTGTGTGTGTGTGTGTGTGTGTGTGTGTGTGGTGTGTGTGTGTGCATAAGGGAGGTAATCGCAATTGAATTAGGAAAGATGCGCATCATGACTGCTTCTCTCCCCTTTTCATTTATAGACTCTGTGTGTGTGTGTGTGTGTGTGTGTGTGTGTGTGTGTGTGTGTGTGTGTGTGTGCATAAGGGAGGTAATCGCAATTGAATTAGGAAAGATGCGCATCATGACTGCCTCTCTCCCCTTTACATTAATTCTCTCCCCCCCCCTCCCTCTCTCTCTCTCTCTCTCTCTCTCTCTCTCTCTCTCTCTCTCTGTACTTTGGTGTGAGAGCATTAAAGAAGAACAGTGGCAGTGATCAGAGAGCAGCAACAGGGGACCAGGGAGTGAGGGGGAGGGGGGGGGGGGATCTTTTCACTTTCTTTGACATTACGGCATAGTTCTCCCCTCTCTATCAATTGATTTGATCATTTTCGTTTTAAACAGCAATGCCTGGATCTGGATGAAAAAAGAAATCAGGCTGATTAGATGTCTTAATTCTCGGCGAAGACGACGTAAGATTCCGGATGTGGATGTGGAATATAGCTCGGGTTCATTGTGCATGAACAGCATTCATCAGGGGAAGGACAGGAGACATTTATCCGGTCGCTGCATAGCAACAAATTGAGATAGAACTCCCGCCAAAGCCGAGCTGAGACGACGAGGGCTGAGGCAGTTAAAACAGTATTGACGTATCTGCGATAGTTCTGGCGAGATATATCAAGAGTGGTAGAACAGTGTTAACATATCTGTGACAGTTTGGCGAGATGTATTAAGAGAGCTTAAAAAAAAAGGAAAAAAAAAGTTGTGACATATCTTTGGTAGTTTAGCGAGATGTATCAACATAGCTACAACAATATTGACGTTTTTGTGATAATATGGGGAGATGTTTCAAGAGAGGTGAAACAGTATTGACGTATCTGCTATACTTTTGGGAGATGTATCAAGAGAGCTACAACAATATTGACATATTTGTGATAGCCAGGGGAGACTATCAAGAGAGCTAGAACAATATTGACGCATTTGTGATAGCCAGGGGAGATGTATCAAGAGAGCTAGAACAGTGCTGACGTATTTGTGATAGCCAGGGGAGACTATTAAGAGAGCTAGAACAATATTGACGTATTTGTGATAGTCTGGGGAGACGTATCGAGAGAGTTAGAACAGTGCTGACGTATTTGTAATAGTTTGGGGAGATGTATTAAGGGAGCTAGAACAATATTGACGTATTTGTGATAGTCTGGGGAGATGTATCAAGAGAACTAGAACAATATTGACGTGTTTGTGATAGTTTGGGGAGATGTATTAAGGGAGCTGGAACAATATTGACGTATTTGTGACAGTCTGGGGAGATGTATCAAGAGAACTAGAACAATATTGACGTATTTGTGACAGTCTGGGGAGATGTATTAAGGGAGCTAGAACAATATTGACGTATTTGTGATAGTCAGGGGAGATGTATTAAGGGAGCTAGAACAATATTGACGTATTTGTGATAGTCAGGGGAGATGTATTAAGGGAGCTAGAACAATATTGACGTACTTGTGATGGTCTGGGGAGATGTATTAAGAGAGCTAGAACAATATTGACGTACTTGTGATGAGCTGGGGAGATGTATTAAGAGAGCTAGAACAGTGCTGACGTATTTGTGATAGTCTGGGGAGATGTATAAAGAGAACTAGAACAATATTGACGTATTTGTGACAGTCTGGAGAGATGTATC
>CM065725.1:35741817-35800963 GCA_033310375.1 Conus canariensis
TTTATAACCGTGACATGACCTTAGCGGTCTCCTAGGTTATAATTAACACGACTTGACCTTCTGCAATGCGTGCCGTTTTTCTTTGTGTTTTCATTCTTAATTTTATTCCATGTTATTTGGATTTATTTCCTTTTTTTTTTTTTTTTTTTTCGGGCAATTTACGGTCCCTACGTCATGTTGAGCGATCGCTGTTACAAGGTTACTGACAAAGCACACAACCTTTTCGCCCTGGTTACCCTTGAAACACGCCGCAGACATGCCCTCCCCCCCCCCCCCCCCACCCCCCTCTTCCTTCTGCACCCCTTCAGACCCCTTCTTACTCCTCTTCATTCTCCCCTGTTTCCTCCATAGATCAAGTTCCCGAGCAGATTTTTACATTTTTTTGGCATGTCGTGCTCCGATTCTGTTACTGTTCGTGCATATGAGATATTCGTTTTACTGTCACGTGTTCAAGATGAATTCTACATGCTTTTCCTTCTCCCCACCCCACCCCCCTCCCTTCTCCATTTGTTCCCGTCACACTTCACACTCCACCCTATCATTCCATGGTGTGGTGTGTGTTTACTCACACGTGAATCAAACAAGGTAAAGTTTACTTCATTTTGTAACATACCGGAAAACTGCCTGACCAGCAACGAAACAGAAATGCATCAATAGTACAAAAACAAAAATGTAACAATAATATAAAAACAAAAATGCAACAATCATACAAAAACAAAAACGTAACAATCATACAAAAGCAAAAATGTAACAATCATATAAAAACAAAAACGTAACAATCATACAAAAACAAAAAGGTAACAATCATACAAAAGCAAAAATGTAGCCTATAGAAAACAAAAACGTGACAATCATACAAAAACAAACATGTAACAATAATACAAAACAAAAACGTGACAGTCATACAAAAACAAAAAACGTAACAATCATCCAAAAACAAAAACGTAACAATCATACAAAAACGAAAAACCAACAATCATACAAAAAAAAAAAAAAAAAAAAGTAACAATCATACAAAAATAAAGCATAGCCAACGTCTTCTAACATGGTGTGTGCCGGGGTGTGTTGGGGGGTCTGCAGTTTTACGGAGACAGACGGGCGGAGCAGATCCTGGTGCCGTACCAGCCTGGGCAGATGGAGTCCCGACAGGACCAGCTGACCTACACGCTGCTCAACGCTCTGGAGCTGGGCATCAATTTCTACATGGACAAAGGCCGCATCTTCGTGCTGAGGAGATGCAAGTGAGTCCCCTGCTGGTTGGTCGGAGAAAGTTGATGACAGTGAAATGATACACATCTCTCTGTCTCTGTCTCTCTCTATGTCTCTGTCTCTCTCTATCTCCCGCATACTCAAGCGCGCACACACAGCTAAAGGCTGTCACGCACGAACAGACAAAGACAAAGGACCCCCCCCCCCCCCCCCACACACACACACACACACACACTCACAAGCACACCACCACCACCACTCTCTCTCTCTCTCTCTTACATCACAATCTTATGCCCCCAACTCCCTCCCCTTCCAGTAAATAAAAAGAACACAAAAGCAAACATTTAATTTTGAAATATTTCAAGTATCTCTGCTTCCTCAGTCTGTCGAAATCTGAAAAATGCACGATTTATATGAGAGTATTTTAACAAAAGCTTCACACAAATACAGATAAATCGTGATTAATTGTTCAGTGTTCTCTCTTTTATGCACGCACATGCACAGTGACACACACACACACACACACACACACACACACACACACACACACACACACACACACACACACACACACACTCTCTCTCTCTCTCTCTCTCTCTCTCTGTCTCTCTCTGTCTCTCTGTCTCTCTGTCTGTCTGTCTTCCTCTCCCTCTCTCCCTCTCCGTCTTCATATTTTATTTCCCCGTCTATCTCTCTCATTTTCTCGTGCGCGCATTTGACAGTTTATTTGACATGTTTTCGTATTTCAACAGAAGTTTTATTATCAAAAGCTTGAATTATTCAACTTTTACTTAAGCGGCTTCAGCTGTACTGCCTCACCATCACTGTAGTTGATACGAGCGTCATGACATACCATAGGGCCATTCAGGACCTCCACAGCTCTCAGGCATCAGTCGTGTCCGACAATGCCTAGTCCCGCCTATCACGTTATCCAAGGAACGCGGAACGCTACGTTTCCCTTTGTCACATTCTCTCGACATTTTCGTTCACAGACAGTCGAAGCAGATTTTGATTGTCGTCTATCGACCTTTTCGCCTATTTAGTAATTACAGTTGGCCAGACACCTCCTACACTACATTGTCAATTCTGAATACAAAACAGCGGGAACGAGAGACGGAAACCAACATGGGCATGCGCATAGAGGTGGCGAAACAGTGTATTTGCATTTTAACGGTGACGTTGCTAATCTGCCGTCACCGGAAGCAGGTTCCTAATCTGTCCCCGGTGCTAAAACAGAGCATAAGTAACGTACCGACATGATTAGGGTCCCTGGACTTCTATGGTCTGCTGCTGTGACATCCACCATCCACTGAACCTGTTAGGGTGGTCTTGGACAAGGCGTCATGGCAAGATACGGCAAGTTTGCTGCCCCTGAAAACTTTGTGGCCAGGTTCTTATCTGCCGGAATATGTATTAACGTGCATAGTCTTTTGCCAGTTTCCCTCTTAAAAAGTGTCAGTTGTAGCAATCGTTGTCGGATGCTTGGATGTTCTCGGTTCTCGCATCAGAGTGAATGTTTCTAGTGACCATTAATTTCATTTTCACTGGGAAGCTTATTTTTCTAAACCATGTTGAGTTTTGTTGTAGCAGACACAATTGAAGTCAGCTGTTGAAAAAAAAACTCACACCCCGAACCTCCCTTCCAACAGAACTACGGTATTCACGGCACCTCCAAACCGCCTCAGCAAGCTGACCTTCAAGGTGGAACGCAACTACGAACCCGTTAAGATCTTCGACTTCAACACAGACTTCCTCCCGGCCTTCCTCAAGTACCAGCGAGGGGAGGGCCCGCGACCTTCACCCCAGGTCATCCTGGCCATCGGTCAGAACTTTCACGACGACGCTGACCCTTACGTCAACCTGCTGCTGTCGGTGACCATAGCTCACCCTTACGCCTGCTACCTCATGGCGCAGGTAAATCATCTCTGTTCAAAATTAAAACAAAAAGAATTACTGTAGCACCAAACGAAAGAACAAACAAATGACACGACAAACGTTACACGTTTTGACCTCTTTGGTCTTCAACACAAAGAAAACGGACGAACAGACAATCACATATGTGCTTTATCCTCAAACATCCAATTTTCGCCCAGTTTGAGGAGATAAGTGACTGTTTGTTAGTCCTTTGTTTTCATGGTCTTGAATGTTGTTTGCTTGCCTGAAGAAGACCAAACAGGTCGAAATGCGTGGCTTTTGTTTTTGTAATTTGTTTGTTCTTTCGTTTGGCGGGACAGTCATTTTGCTTTTTTTTTTTTTTTTTTTTTTTTCAACTTCCGCCTCCAGTCACCTCACTTTGAAACTATCTTTCGTTCAGAAAAGAAAATGCTTACCTTTCTTTCCTCCATTCTTTCTTTCTCAGCCAAAATGTCGAGGTTCACAACACGTAGATTTTTGCGTATGCGACCGTTTTTTAAGTCCACCATTAAGGAGCCACAGTCCGTCTTCGTGGACAGTGTCCGCACATAGCATTAGCGTGCACACGTATTATTTTATTCTTTCTCATCGGCTCTGGACGACCTGCTTTCTGCGAAAGGTGCCATTGGTGAAAGGACCCGGAAAGGTCGGAATATGCACAGAAGTTACTTTCACAAAAGGTAGGAATAAGCACAGAAGTTACTTCACAAAAGGTCGGAATAAGCACAGAAGTACTTTCACAAAAGGTCGGAATAAGCACAGAAGTTACTTTCACAAAAGGTCGGAATAAGCACAGAAGTTACTTTCACAAAAGGTCGGAATAAGCACAGAAGTTACTTTCACAAAAGGTCGGAATAAGCACAGAAGTTACTTTCACAAAAGGTCGGAATAAGCACAGAAGTTACTTTCACAAAAGGTCGGAATAAGCACAGAAGTTACTTTCACAAAAGGTCGGAATAAGCACAGAAGTTACTTTCACAAAAGGTCGGAATAAGCACAGAAGTTACTCTCACAAAAGATCGGAATAAGCACAGAAGTTACTCTCACAAAAGATCGGAATAAGCACAGAAGTTACTCTCACAAAGATCGGAATCAGCACAGAAGTAACTTTCACAAAAGATCGGAATCAGCACAGAAGTAACTTTTACAAAAGATTGGAATCAACACAGAATTTACTCTCGCAAAAAATTGTAATCGACACAGAAGTTACCCAGGTTTCGGGCTTCGAACCTCTACCTCTTGGATGGTCGGGCGTCTCCAGGTGTTGCCTTTCTGACAGATGTCTTACCCGCATAGCTATCGCACACGTCTTCTACGATGGAAAATTGCAACCTTGCGAAGTTTACGTTGGTTCCTCGTCGGCCAGACCCGATTCTTTTCAGTTACCTCTGCATTTGCTCTTAGATTTCTTGTCCTCTTCTTGCCAGAAATTGCGATTTGTTTCATGAGACCATAAGCGGATGAACCTCCAACCCTCCCAAACTCCCACTCATCCTTTAAGCACTTTGGCGAGGACTTTGGCTTGGATGCCCGATTCCCTCAAGCTCCTGGCTTGACAGGTATACTTCTCCGTCTTGTAGATGTGAGTTTTCGCCATTCTCCCGTCATAGGGCACAGTTCAGTCTGAAAAACTAGTCATCACAGACACTGTTACACAGCAGGGCATTACATACGGCCGTTATATATATATATTATGTGTGTGTGTGTGTGTGTGTGTGTGTGTTGTGTGTGTGTGTGTGTGTGTGGGGGGGGGGGGGGGGGGGGGCAGTGTTGGTGTGTAACTATGCGTGTCTTTCTGTCTATGTATCTTGATATTTTTCTGTTTATCTATAACTCTCTCTCTCTCTCTCTCTCTCTCTCTCTCTCTCTCTCTTTGTGTGTGTGTGTGTGTGTGTGTGTGTTGTGTGTGTGTGTGTGTGTGTGTGTGTGTGTGTGTGTGGGTGTGAGAGAGAGAGAGAGAGAGAGAGAGAGAGATCTGGATCGTTTATTCATTAATAGGACCTTGGCCTCTAATGAAGGGGGTTGTGAACATTCTACAAAAGTACAAATAAGCAGAAAACTAAACAAATCAAGATATGTAACAATCATAAGATAGGTCAAAAGGGGTACTATCAATAGGTGATTATTCTCATAAAACAGCTATTTCTCGAAGCTTAAATGTCTTATATAAAACAATGAGAAATTTCGAACGCCTTCAACAGAAGATGAAGTCATCAGTAAGACCAATTTAATTAAGGAAGGTTGCCTGTAATGTTTATGCTTGATGAATTTATCCCAAATATTCCTAAAAGCAGGACAACAGAAAACAAAATGTAACTCATTATCCTGAGATTCTTTTAAAAAAAACAACAAAAAAAACGGACAAAGTAAATCGTTGTTATTAACAGTTTTGTATCTATAATCATGGACATCAATTTCTGAAATATCAAGTCTGAATTTTGTTTTAATGAACTTTAAATGTCTATCCATATCATGGGTTAGATAGGGTTTCAGATCATGCAGATTACAAAAATTCCTGTAAATTAAAATCTTACACTATTCTGGATATAATCAGACATAATTTGCCATGGATAATTAATCAATCGTTGACGAAAAAAAGATATAAGTTCATGCGGATTTGCAACACCTTGAATAAGCCAAGCAAATCCAAACCCATGTTCAAACAAAGGCGAACTTTAGTTACCTAGCTGCTCTTTCATCTAACATCTAGGTCAAATAGCATATTGTAGGCTTTGTGGGGAATTCTATCATCTTCCCTATATAACAATTTAAGCCAATAGCGGATACATCTTACAGCTGAAACAAGATGTGAAGGGAATAATTCCGTCTGGACCAGCTGTGTTGCGGTTTTTCACCTTTCTCAACGCTAGTGATATTTCTTATTCAGTGATAGGACGGTTCATACAACTATCATTATTATCATTGACAACGTCACTAATCTGCTCATTTTCAACATTAGATTGTAGTAAGGCTTGAACATGCTTGAAAATGCTAACACCATTTATCAACTTTTTAATGATTCCGTTTCAATGATATCCTATGGACAGTTTCCAAAAACCTTTTTTTTTGGCATCTTACAGACACAACAAGCTTGTCCTGTAAAGATGTGTTGAATTCCTTTCCTTTTAACAAATGTGTATATTCACGCCTAGCAATTGAATAGGCATCCTTATCTTTTTGTTGTTTGTACGCAGACTAATTCGTAACAACCTTTTTTGCCTTTCTTTTACTGAGCCTGCACCTGTGATCAAATCAGTCTTGACCTTTTGTATAACTATTCACACATATATTTCTTTTCACAGAGCCAGCGTTTTCTTTCGAACATTTATTGAACAGGTCTAATGCTTCGTTCACATTAGCATCTGATAAACGTATTGTAATATCAATGTTTGTACGAACATCTTCACGATACATAGCCCTGTAAACGAGACTGGCATATTCATCATTCCATACACATTTCTCCAACACAAAATTAGATTCTTGTGTGCTGGCATCGACAATACTTTCCTCTGGAAATGCAAAAAGTAATGAAACTAGTAGATGGTCAGATTCTCTGCGTTCCAGCACATTTAATTCACATGAATCATGGACAAACGAAGAAGTTTGCTTGACAAAATGAAATAATCATTAACACTGCATCCGGAATCAGAAATGTATGTGTAGCGACCTTAAGGTCGCCTTTACACATTCCATTGAGAATACACAAATCTAAAGCACTGCATACGTTCAATAACAATTTCCATAACCATTCATAATACAATCTTAGAACGACGGTAAGAGCTAGGAGAGTGACTACGTCAGTGCTTATCAGAAACATGACGTTTTGAAAATTGTAGAGAAAAATCAGCTGTTCTGCTATTCAAGCCATCATCTAAGATGACATAAACATTTCTTGTAACAAACAATCGGTTAAATATTCGTCAAATGAGCCAATTCCACCACCAAAATCAGAATAAGCATAAAAGGAGAATATTCTGGTAGTACATATACACAAAGGCACATCGTTACCCGTTCCAAACAGCTTTTCATCAATCAGAAATATACGGAAGTTTGAATAAGACACATCAATGGATTTCACAAAGGGGACTAGTTCATTTCAAATTAAGCAAACTATCACTCCTGATCGCCTCCCTTGTTTGGAAAATTTGACTGCGGATTTACTAAATTTATGCTCGGAAAAGATATCAAACGGACATTCTCCCAAAAATGTTTTAGCGAGACAGACAAAATCAAATTTGTGAATAAAATTCATGTAATCGGAATCATAAAGTTGTGACAAAGGACCATTCATGTTCCATGAAAGAAAGGAAAACAGTTTAAGTTTTGCAAGCCGTGCTTTTTATGTCGTCGCACGTGAGAACGGCAGATGGCCCTCCTCGGGTACTCTGGCACCCCGAACACAACTCACCATTGGCACCGTCACCAGTGCCAGGCAGTTCGGTGCATGTTTTTTTTTTTTTTTTTTTTTTTTTTTTTTAAGGTGCCTTTTTCTTATCACACCTGCACATGGACAATCTTTGTCAAGTGGCTGGCCCTGCCCTTACCTTTATCCGTGCAGACTGTCGTCACTCCGAGAGACCTTTTTTATCCCATGCAATCGTCACATCCGACCAAGGACCAAATGGCAGGCCTGTTCCCCTCCGATCTCGCTTTCTTCAAACGTGGCGTCACATTACGTCTAATTTCCCAGACACGGGTGGAGAAATCTCTCACAGAAATGTTGCTGCCTTTGAGTTTTCATTTTGTTCTAAGAATGCTCATTTTGTCGTTGTAAAAAGAACAGGAAGAATTGGGCTTACCAGAAAAGAATTGGTCTTACCTTTTAATTGAACACGCTCAAAACTAATGTCATGAGTCAGTTGTCATTTGTTAGTAATTATGTCATGTAACGTACCTTCAGACTGTTCATTGGTTTCATTTTGATCCCTTGTATATCATTGAAAAGTAAGTTATTCCGTTTTGATCAACATTCAAGATCATCAGTTCTCCTTTCTAATAGTTCCACTGTTGCCAGCAAATCAGAGTTTTGCCTCACTAAATCAGAGTTCTCGTTCCTTAGGATCCCCTCCTCTCTCATGTTCCTCACACCACTGCTCATTTCTCTGTGAGCACAGTTCATGGGGGTCAACACACCGCTGTTGTCCGCGTTTGGAGGTTGCTGTGGAGAAGAGGGGGTCGTCCGTCCGTTGTCCATTGAAGCTCCGATCTTGTCCACGCTGCCTCTACGTCCAGCATGGCCAGCCGGGTCTGCTTGTTGCCATCAGCCTAGTTGGGTCCCGGGTTCTGCTTCACGTCACCGCTGCAGAAAAGTAGTCCGCCCCCCAAAAAATCAGAGTGAGGAGCAGTCCAAGGGCAACACCGTCCGCTCGTGTCCTCGGTGTCAGCATGTCGGCTTTCGCGGCGGTACTTCCTTTAGCTCGCTTCACCATAAAGCTGAAAAATACCGTGGTAAAACGAGCCACAGACTGGTTGAAAGGATGAAGAATAGCGTTACCTTGCAAAGTGTAGCTGTACTGACAAAAGCGCTATTCACTCCCGAGAGAGAGAGAGAGAGAGAGAGAGAGACGGGGCGGATCTTCGTCCTCATTTTGATGTCATCACAAGATTGAAGTTGAAGCGATGTCGGTGCAAAGAGGACAAAATGCTCAAGTAAAAAGTGTTCAGTACGGTGCTTTATCTAAAAGTGTTGAAGAAAGCAACAACTAAGCAGAACTAAAAGTTAGCAACGAAACAAGCAACAAACATCGTTCAGAAATGGAACAAGCGCGCCCCTCGTTCGCGCGCCGCCCGCGCGCGCGGCGCGTGTGTGTGTGTGTGTGCGGCGCGCGGCGCGCGCGCGCGCGTGTTTGTGTGTGTGTGTGTGTAGTGTGTGTTGGTGTGTGTTGGTGTGTGTGTGCAATTTATCAGTTTAACCGCGGACGTGCAGCGTCCATTTACTGGACAGAATCCAGTCAGCACTGTTATCAAACGTTCCACATGTCTGACGGTTTCAGCAAGCCGCTGACAGTTCCGCCGTGGAGATGTCCCGGTCCAACGAGTACGGCAGGTACTACCACGACCTGCAGGGGGCGCACAGGTCCAGCGGAGCACTGCCCCTGACCCAGCAGTCGCTGCCTGCTTACACCCCAGCACCACCACCCAGTGAAGACCCTGCGCCAGATCCGCGTCTCAAGCCCCGCCCATCCTTCTTCCCCTCTCCTTTACTCCCCCTACCTTCTCCATCTCCAGGGCGAAAGTGAAAATACGAGCAGCTCACCTGCCAGTCACAGAACGTTAATGTTTCTGGCGCACGGTAAAAAAAAAAAAGAAAAAGAAATGATGGTAGAAATTATTATCAGAAAGGATCTCCCCCACCCTTCTTTGTTTCTGTTTGTTTTTCTTTCCTTTTTTTTTTTTTTTTTTTCTATCTACAGTCCTTAAAGATATTTATCTGATTTATATTGAAGAGAACATGAATTAGAAACGGAAGGAAACTTCATTAGGAACTATTTTTTTCAAACTTTGTCACTTGTTTTTATATATCTGTCTCTTTTAAGTATAAATATTGATATGTTTGAAGGGCGATGGGATTGTGTAGAGCTTCTAGAGACTGGTAGGAGAAATGATGGGCATTCCGGGAAGGAGCTCTCTTAGACATGGACTTTGTGCATTTCTTGCGTTTATCCTAGTCTTCGACTAAACATTTGGCCGTAGTGGGAAGTGGGGACTGATAAGTCGGGCTTACAAGTCTCTTTTCTCTCCAGAATGACGTCAAATTGTAAATGACGTCAAATTGTAGAGGAGCGGATGATGAGACTATGAATGACTGCGTGGACTTGCTGGTATTATTATTTTTGTGTCTATACACGCTTGAAAATGTAAAGCAGCAGACGACAAGATGGAGAATAATTTCTATTTGCTTCATGTGTTTACGGTCTTCGCTCTCATGGTGAGTGGCAGTTTGCCACCTTGAACTCGGTAGTGTGTTTTCTCTTTTTTTTTTTGTTAACGCGGAGGAGCAGATGACGAGACGGTGAGCGCTCAGTCAGACTCAAAAGTGCATTTTCTTTCCGTTAAGATGCAGACGACGGATAAGTAACATGAGTTCGGATCTCCGAATGACACACCCTACACCTCACGTCCTTACATAGCCAGATTGTAATGAATAACGTGATTTCAAATCTCCATATAACACACCCTACACCCCATATCCTTATATAGTCAGAATGTAATAACATATCCTAGGCCTCATATCCTTACATACCCAGATTGTCAATGAAAAGATTTCACACGCACGCACGCACGCACGCACGCACACACGCACGCACGCACGCACTCACTCACTCACTCACTCACACACACACACACACACACACACACACACACGCACACGCACGCACACACGACGAACGGCAAACAGATGAATAGAACAGATATTATTTTCATAGCATGCTGTCCTTGAAAAATGTATTTCTGCGACGGATATATATATATATATATATATATATATGTGATGATGATGATGATGACTGAAATATCAATGAATTGCTGCGGCTGCTGATTCACTCCTGTTGCTGCCACTATTGCAACTGCGACTATTGCGACTGCTACGGCTGCTGCTTCTGATGTTACAGCTACTACTGCTGCTGTAGCTAGTTCTGCTACCACTGCTGTTTGCTGGTGTTACCTCTTGCTGTATTTGTTCGGACTGAAGATGAAAGACATGATGATGATCTCTGTGTATTCATTCCGTACACACGGAATTCTGTGTTTTCGTGCATTTGCATTTGTATGCATTTTGTATATTTCGCCTCAATGAACTGGTCGCATGACCATATTGGCTGCCAAGTTGGCTAGTTTTGTTTGTTTTTTATTGGGGGGGGGGGGGGGGGGGGGGGGGGGGGGGGAGGGAGGGGGGGGGGGGGGGGGGCTTTCTTTTCTTTCACATCTTGGACAGAGTTCACTGCTGAAATCCGCAGACGTTGTGTGGTCGTGTATTTGTAGGTTTGAGATTCACTTCTGTGATCAACAAATGACAGAGGTATAAAGACGTGAACATTAGATTGACTTTATCATCTCAAGCGGAAAAAAGACAGGAAAAATATGCCAGGTTCAACAGGTAAAGCAAGTGTCGCAAAAGGCTTCACAATTGAATTTACAAGCGAATGATACACATACTTCTAAAACGAAATTAAGCTTTGCCATATGCCGATGAAGAAACGTGTCTGTTCATATACTTGTGGCGTTGCCCACGTCATACTGCCCTTGCAACTTCCACAGTTCAATGTCATAGTATGGATACTAGTCAATGGAACGTATATGTTCAAAAATTAAATAATATGGCACTACAGATGATGACTGTCTGTTGCACTAAGTACAGAGATCAGTAACTGTTCGATCATATCAGTCGGTAATTGTGTTATGATCATTGTACAGAAATAAAAGTAACGTTGTTGATGATACAATTTATTATATTTTTGATTACTTTCATACAAGCCTTGTACTATCAACTAGGATGCTTTTCCTAACGAATATGAACTTGCGTACGTGCGTGCGTGCGCAAGCGAGCTCGCGTGTGCGAGTGTGTTGCGAACGTGTGTGTGTGTGTGTGTGTGTGTGTGTGTGTGTGTGTGTGTGTGTGTGTGTGTGTGTGTGCGAGAGAGAGAGAGAGAGAGAGAGAGAGGGAGAGAGAGAGAGTGTGAGAGAGAGAGAGAGAGTGTGTGTGTGTGTGTGTGTGTGGTGAGAGAGAGAGAGAGAGAGAGAGAGAGAGAGAGAGAGAGAGAGAGAGAGAGATGTCTGTTATCCATGTAAAAATTTGTTATATGATATTTTCATATTTCCACAAACCGTTTTTGCAGAGCGCACATTGACGTAGAATTTTCTTATCCAACAGGTATGTGCTCTCGATCTTCTGTGACTGTTGATCCTTTATTACTTTGTCGTCGCTAGGCGCCTTACATTGAACTGGAACAAGCCAATAAAATAATAAAGACAACAATGTGTGTGTGTGCGTGTGTGTGTGTGTGTGTGTGTGTGTGTGTGTGTGTGTGTGTGTTGTGTGTGTACTTGCACGCTCCTGAAAGGTGGTTTTCGGTTGTTGTTTTTGTTTTGTTTTGTTTTTTGTTTGTTTGTTTTTTAACCTCCCCTCCCTTTCATATGCGAATAGAGAAACAACTCAACCATTCTGAGCAAATGATAAAAAAAAAAAAAAAGGCTTGGTTAACTTGCAAGATGTTTTATATATGAAACGTTTTGAATAAAGATACCCCTCCGTCTGTGTGTGTGTGTGTGTGCGTGTGTGTGTGGCGCGCGGCGCGCGCGTGTGTGTGTGTGTGTGTGTGTGTGTGTGTGTGATGGTAAGAGGGAGAAAGATCCGTGGCGCCGGGGTTTAGAACAAAATCCCTTACCCCCACTTTCCCATCTCCATTTAAGTCAGCAGTTTCCAACTTCAGCTACGAGTACTTTTTATTGTTACTCCGCTTTTGTCCTGTTCAACCTCGAACAGATGATAATGCACAAGAAGAAGTGATACTAATAATGCTGTTTCAAGGAGATTGGAGCTGGACAACATTTCCGAATAAGAGAAAACCTTTGCTAAATGCAACGTGACAGTAATTTTGATTCGTGTTTATTTAGTGTAACTCTGAGAAGATCCCAAGAAAAGTATGTGAAGGCAAACAATGCTGCCAATTTTTTTTTTTTTTTTTTTTTTTCAGACTATTGAAACATTTCGTTGAACTTTTTCAAACAAAAGCCTTTCGTGTTTTATCAAGGGTTCTCTGTTCACCATGATGAGAGAGGCTGTGACGTCGTCCGTGCATGGTTGGGGGAGGGGGGGGGGGGGGGAGCTATGACAACATAAATAACCTGGTGCAGTCACTTGTCAGATGTCTTTAAAAAACAAAAAAACAACAACAACAACCAACCTGTGACGTAAACTGAGATAGTCAGGGAGTACACCGCTCCAGCCGATCCCAGTCAGGTCTGTTCTAAAAATACGTCATGACTGCACGCAGTAAAGGCAACATCGTCATTGGTCATGACGTTAAAGACGCATATCTTGTCTGCTGCTTTTTGATTCAGTTCACCCCTCTCCTACAAATATTCCTGCAAGTAGCAGTCATGACGTAAAATATGTAGATGTACTGCCTGCCACCCTTGTGTCAGCTGATGTCGTGTCTAAGCAGTAAGTCACTAAACATGAAGTAAAAGCGACATCGCGCAATGAACGACTGATGAATCTTAAATAAATGTTAGCGAACCGCCAAGAGAAACGTGGACAAACGAGTCACAAGACAAAACACGACGCGTTTCGACCTCTTAGGTCTTCTTCAGGCAAGACACAAGCAAATAGGACAATGAAAATGAACGAGTTTGTCATTTAACTTTGATCTCTTCAGCGCAAGGTAGGCGTTGAATCTGATGAAGTTAACAACGAGAGAACAAATTCGGATCCCCCATTTGATCGGGATCCGCCCTGCAGATCCACCCCAACATTTAACTATCTGGTTCCAGCGCCACATGTTTTCTTTTCATTAAGTTTCGTAAAAAAAAAAAAAACAAGATGCAAAGCATATAAACGTACTCCCAGTTTATCTTGAATAGCGTGGGAGGGAGGGGGGGGGGGGGGGGGGAGCTGAAAAACGTCACAATCAAACATGCGTCATAATATATGACGACGTCAAACATGCGTCATAATGTATTTCGTCACTCAGATATTCCATAAAGAAGAAAACTGTTTTGGGTCGTTACAGCCGTTAGTAACGGCTATTCTGGTAAAATAAAACATCGGGCATCATCCGTGACCCCAAATGAACATACCTACAAATTTTCAGAAAGATCGGCCTAGAAATTTTGTCTGGAGCGAGTGGAACACATTTTGACCACGGACAGACACACAGACAGACAGACAGACACACAGACAGCATTTCTTCGTTCCCATTGTAAAGTACTCCCTGTTCTATAAGAACAGGGAATACAAAAAAAGTTTTTGTAAGTTTTGTGTAATTCTATTTATAGGGAAACGATCCAACAAGTACGCCAGCAGACACGTGCGAAAACAGTGTCATCGGCAGTTCCAATAAAAAACATGGGCTCCCTCTGAAATAATGTGTTCTTTCTGTAACATACTCCTGTCATAGTACCATTTGTAACATAATTTCTGGACAGAATGAGAAGAAAGTACTCGCAAAAAATTGACCTGTGGAAAAATATCTGTCAAGGCTGAATTAGTGTTATCTGAAAATAGTAATAAGAACTGAACATCGAATGACATTTTTGGCCTCATTATTGTTAGCTCAAAATGTGTCACCTACAGACATTGGGTTGACAAAATTAAAATTACATTTTCTAGAGACCATTATTAACATAACGCACTGAAATATGTGGACACATTCCAGAAATACAGGATACTGGTTATGACAGAAAATGTTTAACATTCTTCGGGTTGAACAATGAATACACGTCCCATATTTCATATTTCTCTTGATACATTCACGTCATGTTACTGTTTTGTTCACTGACTGCTTTAATGTGTGATGAATGGGCATTCTGCGACATTAGGGAAGTGGAAGCTCTCGTGTGTGACCACTGCTCCAGTTTTGTTTAGTTTGAAGAAAAACACAAACAGTTTCTTATTTTCACTCATTAGTCACTACCTCGTGATGAAAAAAGGCATATGCTGAAAAGGTTTACGATTTCGGTTCGTGATTGTTAAGTTGGTGATAGTATTGTCAATGTATATCTAAGCAGGGGCGGTAATATACACAAACAATAGTTCACAGAACACTCTCTGGTGTAAAGCTGTCTCCTTGTAGGTTGCATATGCGAAAGATTAAAGAGTTAGAGAATCATTGAATAAGACAGTGCATGTGTGTGTGTGTGTGTGTGTGTGTGTGTGTGTGTGTGTGTGTGTGTGTGTGTGTCCCCCAACTTCCTTTTTACCTTTTTTTTTTTTTTTTTTGGCTCTTTCCTTTATTTTTTGTTCTAAGGTAGGACTCCATTTTTTCCTCTTTTTATTTTATTGATTCTAACGCATCTTACCGATCTGTTGATTCCATTATTGATGGACATTCTAATGCGGACTTTAATATTTTGATGTTCGATACAGAAAATATGGGTTTATTTATGAACTGATGTTTGCACACACACACACACACCACACACACACACACACACACACACCACACACACCACGCACGCACGCACGCACGCACGCATACATAACTACGGTAGTGGTGCAAACCAGTTTTGCTAGAAGTAACCAAGGTTCTGTTCAGGCTTTATTAAACATCTCTTCACCATAGAGGATGCAAGACGACGAACAAATAAATTCATTCATTTTAGCACAATAATTCCTAAACAAACTTGTGACACGGAATCTAATACTCGGGATACCCATTCTTATAATAATCTGGCCACGTAAGACTGAACAGTAACAGTTACAACATCACTATTTTGTGGACCATGCAAAACATGGCTTTCTTTCTTGATATTTGTAAAGATTGACACTGTTCTCCTACTAAAACCCTGTTGATACAGGAAGATATATCCAAAAAAAAAAAAAAAAAAATGATGCAACAAAATGAGTCTCCCACAGACTAACATCAAGATAACATGGGTGTTCCAGGTGCTCAACCTTAATTTTCATGTTTCTTTAACACACACACGTGTTAG
The DNA here is from genome assembly GCA_033310375.1 of Conus canariensis. NCBI lineage: Eukaryota > Metazoa > Mollusca > Gastropoda > Neogastropoda > Conidae > Conus > Conus canariensis. The sequence continues at coordinate 35,757,595 of CM065725.1, forward strand.
GCAAAGGTTTACACCGAAGGAAGGTGGACGGGGAAGGGCAGAAGCTGTTAAATGTATGGCTTCAGTCTTGTCGCTGTAAGTAAGCCCTATGATGCCTCTGTCTCCATTTGTACAGTAAGTACCTACTGATGCCGGGCAAGTGAAGATTGAATATAGTATCAATTCCATCCGGGACTAGAACAAGGTTTTCGCCCTTAAAACTTAACCGGCTGTGGTTATTAGATTAATTCCTCTCTCGTTTCCGACCAATGCCTCGCCAAGAAAAACTGCTTGCTCGGGCGCTCATCCTCGAATGCTAACGGTGGTAACCTTGTTGGATAATCCATTTATTGATCTCCGTCTCTACAGTCACCTGTACCCAAACTGGATGAGAGTTGTCAGTACATCGGGCACGTGTCTGAACAGTTCATTGTAGTACGGAGGGAAAGGGAGGGTGATGGTGGTGGTGAAGTTGGATACTATTTGGTGAGATAGTACTCTCGTCGAGAGAATGGGTTCTGTTGCTACCCCTCCCCTCTCTGTCCCTGTATTTCTCCGCTCAGTAAGTGTTTGGTGAGTGTATATCTCTTTCTGAACAAGAACAAGTCCTGCCAGTCTACACACACGTCCCTCCGTCCCTCCCCCAAAGAAAGAAACAAACAAACAAAGCAACAACAACAGAACCCCAACAGTGACAACAAAATATTCCCCACCAAAATCAGTGAGACTTTCTGACCATTGTAGACGGCTAAAAAGATTTGAACACCCTTCCTTGAAAGCGATCGGACTGTGTATACAAACCAAACAAAGCCAACCAGTTGCCGTGAAGCAGTGGTTTGTGTTACCGACCGACGCCCGGGAATTCATAGGTTCGAATCCCATCAGAGACGTATCAGTATGTTATGTTTGATCCCGGCCTTCTCTGCTGACCAATAAAGGAGTGAGCTGTAGGTCCGCAGGGACATATCAGATCACTGTTGACAATCGTCTATATGAAGTGTGTGAGCCTTTTAGAGTGCTGCTAAAATACCATTGATAAACTCGGCAGAAATCCTTAACTCTCGACTCTGGAATATTGGCTATAATGAAAGCGTAGTGAACAGGCTTGTAATGTGACGCAGCTTTCAGCCACACCGGATATTCAGGACATCTTGGTCGATAGAACCCCCCCCCCCCCCCCCCCCTTTTTTTTTCTTTTTTTTTTTAACCCATATGTAGAATGGTAATTTATTTGAGACATCTCGTTTTACGCACAGTTATATCACAAGGCAAGGTACCAGTTGCACGTGCACATAATGCCATCACTATCTACGGAAATTTGCATTAAAAAAAACACGAACATGACAGCAAACTATCTTTTGAGTGAACCCAAGAACAGGTTTGATAAAATCTGATGGCTTAACTTCTTATGAACAATTCAGATAAACTGACACTCACCCCATAACCCCCTCACTTCCCAAAGGCAACATACATATTGGTGCAGTTGATAGATTATAAAGGTTTTGGTTTTTTTTGGCCATAATATTCAAAAACAGTGTAAAAAGGCGTCTCTAATTATGCACATAAATACTCTTTGTGTAACAGTAACATTGATTATGTCAGTTACACCCATTTTTTGTGTCATTTTTGTAAGCGGAGGGCATTTTCTTTTGAAGGTGAAGTTTTTGCGACTTAAATGAATGCAGGTATGTTTCAGTTTCTATGTTTGACCTGAAGCTCGTTAATAAATGTGTATATTTGGTTTAGGTTTATTTATCTTACATCCATATCAAAATATTTTTCTTTGTAGTGTAATAAGGTCAAATTAATAAGTTTTATTATTTTCTTTTGTTCCAAACAGACTTACCTCCACACTAAATTTTAACCTAGACCTATTTTCATAGAACAGAATGTTTACTTCTGCCGATAAGGCGAACGAGTTCCCACCGACAATCATGTACACAAGTTCATCACAGTGTGTTTTCCTTGTCCTTTAAAACAACAAATATCATTGTCTGCTACCCTTTATTCTCGAAAAACAATTGAGTCAGGCCTACATTCGTTTTTTTTCTTTCTGAAATACGTAATGAGGCAGGGTGCGGGGGCAACAATCGGTGCGCATGCAAGATAAATGTGTATTTCTTCAGAGCAGCGGCTGTTACACCTGCAACAGTTTCACCAGAGGGCGATGTTGATTCCAGTGGAGCTGACCTCATTATGTAACCCACTGCCTGTCCCGCATACGGCACGATGACATCAAAGTGACACCTGATGAATGGAAATAAATCTTTACCCGCATTTTTCATTTTCTGTTCAGACGTGCTGTCCCGATTTAGCCAAACACACGCGCGCGCGCGCGCACTCGCACTCACACACACACACACACACACACACAGAGGAAAAAAAACAAAACAACACCAAAAAAAAAAACAACAAAAAACAACAACCTCACCACTACCAATAGCATCATGACTTGCTAGAGGTCGTCCAGAACACAGCCTGACAAGATGGTAGCTTAAAGCTGTCTTTTTCCTCCATAAATTCTTCAAACTGAAAGATACTAACTTTTTCTTCTGGGCGGCTTTTGCATTTCCTGTTCCTTTTCTCACCCCTTTCGTGTGGCCATGGGTATGCCGGTGAATCGGTGAGAATTGCAGTGGGCTCCAGGACAGCCCGCCTTCGCCTAGGAAGCTAGGCTATGCCGGTGAAATGTACAATTGTCAAGCCCCTACCGAAATCACTACCCGGCAGTTGAAAAAAGGACACATTCCCAAACTTCCCTCCCTCGTGGAGTAAATCTATACCAAGTTCCCCGTTTGTTAGCAGATTACGTCCCGCCCTTTCCCTTAACACCATGGGGAGTCTTTGGGGCTCCACAGTGAAGAACAGTTCACCAGGTTCCTCTAGTTCTGTTAACAGTATGCCAATGCATGGGTCTCTGCAAATGTTTTCTTTGTCCATTCTTCAATCTTGTCAGTCAGTCGGGTTTTTTTCTCTCTCTTCCTCTTTTCCCTCCTTCCACTGTTCCCTTGAGGATTGTTTTACCCAGGCCATTATATCTTGTTACATAACCATTCTGATATAATTTTCTTTTCTTAATTGTTGTCAGTAAGTCTTCGTATGGCCTTGCTGCTGCCGAATCGTCTGACGCACTTGTTTTGGTAATATGACTAATATGATCTCCTTTCTATGGGTTGAATTCTTCTGTCCAACTCCGCTGTGGGGGCCCATGTCTGGCATGCGTGCAGGAGGGTAGAATACACCAGTTCACTCAGAAACCTGTTCTTGTGTTTCACGATGTTCGTGTTCTTCCACACAGGTTTTAATCTGGACAGTGCTGAGGTTGTCTTTGCTGCTCATGAGAGGATTTCTGGCTTCGGCCCTTCACCGCTCATGATGGATCCGTGGTAAGTGAACAGTTGAACAGTTTCCAGCTTTGGACCATGGGCAGTGACATTGGTGCTGATTGTGGTGTTGTAAGGGGTCATCAGTTTGGTCTTTTCTGTACTGATTTCCATGCCATATCGTCTTGAGGTTCAATCCAGTCGTTCAGCATGCTTGGCGAGTTGTTGTTCACTGCCAGTTTAAATTTGAAACGGCTGCTTTCACTCTCCTCTTGTTCTTCAACAGTACTTTACAGTTAAACATCACAAAGTCGTGGTCACTACCAACATTAGCTTCTGGAAATGTCCCAGTTTTAGCTCTGTGGATGCCAAACCTGTACCGTTCATCACAATTGTATAGTCTTGTCTACCTGTCGTCAGGTCAAAGGTTCTCCTCTGCTACTGGTAACCATGTAAACCTAGTACTACCTACCGCATGAGGGATTAAAACCAACGAAAATCACACCAGGAGAGGGATGGGCCCACCAGGTTCCGATACCCGAGAAACTCGACATGGAAGAAGAAGAAAGTACAGGGATGATACCGGATCGGTCGCAGCCTGAATTAACATTGACCGCGCCATCAGTCGACCTCCCCAGGGCGGACGTCAAAAGTGTGCTACTCGGCAAGGGGGGGGGGGGGGGGGGGGGGGGGGGGGGGGGGGGATCACTGAGTGTCATCACATTTGCCCCTGGAACGTTACGAACATTCGGGCATGCAGCAAAACTGAAAGAGACGACACGTGAAACAAGTTCTCTGCCACGGCAAAGTAAGATGGAAGAACAACGGAGTAATGCAGACAGAAGGGCTTGTCCTGCATTATAGAGGAGAAAAAAGACAAACACATACATGGAGTGGGATTTGTAGTTAACAGGAAGATCAAGAACGCTGTACTGGGGTGCTACCGTGTTTCCACAGGATTATAACCATCCGCCAGGGAGCAAAGCCATTTCACACCATGACAGTGCAGATGATATGCTCCCACATCAAAATGTGATGATGACCACATTGGTGAATTCTGCTCCCAGCTCTGGGTGGTTATCAGTAAGGTTGACAAAAAACAAAAAAACAAACGAACAAAATGTTCGCTGTGCATGATGACGGAATGCTAAGGTTAAGGTTGTGCAGGTGTCCAAGAAGACTGGAAGAATTTCTACAGTCCCTATTGTAACAGGACCACCAATGTGAAAGAACTACGCGGGCTCAAAATGATAATGACTTGGTTCTTGCCAAACTCTTGGCAAGCATAAAGCACCCAGACAATAAACATGGCTTTCCCCACACGTTCAGTACCACAGCCAGATAGACCAGATCACTCCCCTCCTTGAAGTTGTCCTAGGTATATAACAAAAATCACTCCTCTCCTTGAAAATTTCCGAAGTATCAAAAAAATAAATAAATAAATAAATAAAAAAGCGGGGGGGGGGGGGGGGGGGGGGGGGGGGGGGGGGGGGGGCAAACAAAAAGTACATTACACCTGAATTTGAGGATGGGAACGGAGGAAGGGTGGATTCTGAGCTTGAGAGAACTACTCACCACCCTGTTCCAAAACTACATCTTGATGAGTCATGTGGGATATGGTCCTGAAACACTTAACCTCCTGGAGTGACTATAAGCACGTGCCCGTTTCCGTCTCCCTGTCCTGTAGGGCGGGGGAGTATGGGCATGTGCCCGTTTCCGTCTCCCTGTCCTGTAGGGCGGGGGAGTATTGGCACGTGCTCGTTTCCGTCTCCCTGTCCTGTAGGGCGGGGGAGTATGGGCACGTGCCCGTTTCCGTCTCCCTGTCATGTAGGGCGGGGGAGTATTGGCGCGTATCCGTTTTCGTCTCCCTGTCCTGTAGGGCGGGTGAGTATTGGCACGTGTCCGTTTCTGTCACCCTATCCTGTAGGGCGGGTGAGTATTGGCACGTACCCGTTTTCCTGTCCTGTAGGGCGGGTGAGTATTGGCACGTACCTGTTTTCGTCTACCTGTCCTGTAGGGCGGGTGAGTAAAGGCACGTACCTGTTTTCGTCTACCTGTCCTGTAGGGCGGGTGAGTATTGGCACGTACCCGTTTCCGTCTCCCTGTCCTGTAGGGCGGGTGATCACTGGCACGTACCCGTTTCCGTCTCCCTGTCCTGTAGGGCGGGGAGTATGGGCATGCGCCCGTTTCCGTCTCCGTCATGCAGGTCGGGGGAGTATGGGCACGTGCCCGTTTCCGTCTCCCTGTCCTGTAGGGTGGGGGAGTATGGGCACGTGCCTGTTTCTGTCTCCCTGTCCTGTAGGGCGGGGGAGTATGGGCACGTGCCCGTTTCCGTCTCCCTGTCCTGTAGGGCGGGGGAGTATGGGCACGTGCCTGTTTCCGTCTCCCTGTCCTGTAGGGCGGGGGAGTATGGGCACGTGCCTATTTCCGTCTATTTGTCCTATAGGGCGGGTGAGTATGGGCACTTGCCTACATTCACCCCGTGGGGTGTTTCAGGACCATACCCCACGGTACCCACTGGGGAGTAATTTTGGAACGGAGAGCAAGCGGCGGAAGGGGGGGGGGGGGGGGCTGTAAGTAGTTCTGTCTCAAGTACAGAACCACCCCTCTCTCAAAGTCAGGTGCAATGTACTTTGACTGATATGATATGTTTTGTTGCACGGGACGCTTTGAGAATTTTGAAGGAAAAGGGTGATTTGGGACTTGAGAGGGTGGGGGTTCGGTTTGAATTTATTCCCCGAGAGGAGACGGGGGGGGGGGGGGGGGGGGGGGGGGGAGCACATTCGGGCACATGCTCTTTTTCACCCTCTGGGGAGTATTTTTGGGAAGGGAGTCATCACAGCACGTTACACCGGGTTCGCGGTTTAAATCTGTCAGGGGACAGTTTCCCCCTCCCCTCACCCCGCACACCTCCCCACCATCTCCCCACCCTTTCCTTTAGCCCTTCACCGGTGGTCTGGAAGCTCGTCTTTCGGAGGAACTGACAAACCTTGTTTCAAAGTGAGGTGACTGAAGGCAGAAATCGAAGCAAATTTTAAAGAAAGGTTATTATTTTCGCAAGACAATACAGACAAAGAGATTACGGGACAAAACACGATGCGTTTCGACCTCTTGCGTCTTCTTCAGGCAAAAACAAACAACAGTCAGGACAATGAAAACGAAGAACGAGCAATCACTTATCTTCCCATATTCGGCGCAAAATGGTTGTTGAAAGAAAACGAGGCCGTTGGGAAGGGGACCATGGGAGTTAAAAGTATAATTATGACAATGACAATAATAACGATAGCGAGAGCAAAAACAGTGATGATAGTGGTGATGATGAAACTATTCAAATAATAAGAGGAGGAGTACTGTTACTTTTGGTGTAAATATGACGATAATAGTTGTAGTATTAGTGGCTAAACACAGAAGAGGAGAAAGGAGAGGGGTTGGAGAGCAGTAGAACAGCAGAGTTTGTTTGTTTTTTAATCATTCTTCAATGGTATGATACAATAGTGATGGTAGTGATTATGGTAGATTGATAATGATGCTTTGTAGCAAGGAATAAATTTATAACTGTTGTTGGTTTTTGCCTGAAGAAGACCCAAGAGGTCAAAATGCATCATGTTTTGTCCCGTAATCTGTTTGTATTGTTTTGCGGAAATAATAACCTTTATTTCAAAGTGTTACAAATCTAGGTTTCGAGTGCAGCAGGCATTAGCACATGTATGAGAATGCGGAACTAAATGAGATTTAACACCGCGAAAAATTCTGTACGCAAAACACACACACACACACACACACACACACACACACACACACACACACACACACACACAAACCCAAACAAACAAACAAAATCACAAAAAACAACAACTGCTTCGACAGGAGAAAGAAAGGTACACGCACCTCTTCCCCGAGCCGCAACTAGAAATGCAATATTTAGGTGGCGTCGGACTTCGGCGACATGCTTTCTCGTGTGGGGAAGGTAAGTCTGAATTTCATACAGGTCATCTGCTTTGACGGTGACGATAGAAGAAACGCACTGAACTCATGAACGGACGGGGTCGAAGCCATACCCGGCATAGTTGTGACTCTGACTCATGCGTATCTTTGACAGTGCGGCGCTGGTCATTATTCACACTAACTTCCGCCATACCCTGAGAAGCATAATAAACATGCTTTTCAATGTGTGTGTGTGTGTGTGTGTGTGTGTGTGTGTGTGTGTGTGTGTGTGTGTGTGTGTGTGTGTGTGCGTGCGTGCGTGCGTGTGTGTGTTTTACATTTTTTTCTTTTCTTTTCCTCTATTTTTTTTTTCCGGTTGACAAAATGGCGGTCTTCCATTGTTCAAACAGAGCGTGTTTTAACAAAAACTTCGCGAGTGATTCAAGAACAGCGCTTAAATCATGCAAGCCTGACGGTAACAAAAGGAAATCTTGTGAATTATTATGTCACTGGATATTGAGGTCTGCTCGGCGAAGATCTGAACTGAAAAGCTTTTTTTTTCTTTTTTTTTTTTAAAGATAAGCGTGAAAGCGTGACTACAGGCGGAAGTGAACACATAAAGATATATGTTAAGGAACTGAAGCCACAAGATGAATGAAAAAAAAAAAAAAAAGTAGTAAACAAAAATACTCAAGCGACGAGGCTCGACTATTTGTTTTTCCTCAGACAATACAAATGGGGGTGGGGGGTGGGGGAGGGGGCGGACGTTAAGACAAAGGAGGAAGGGGGGGGGGGGGGGGTGAGAATGGGACCGACAAGTGCATGAGCAAGAACATACAGAAAGAAGTATGAGAGAGCCGGAAGGAGTTGGTGTGGGGGGGGGGGGTGAGGGGGGGGGGAGGGAGAGGGATGAAAGAGAATGGCGGGGGTGGTAAAAGGGAAGTACTGGAGATCGGGAGAAGAAAAAGAGTGGGATAAGAAAGGGCAGTTTTGTTTAAAGATTAACTTTTCACTGATCCCTATGAAAACCGTTGAACTCCTCTCTTTTGAACAGCACCATTCAATGTTATTTACACCTGTCTGGAATTGATTTTCATCTCGTGGAGGTGACTCATCAGCTGATCTCGGATGGTTGTGTGTGTCAGTCCCTCCCCCCCCCCCCCCCCCCCCCCCCCCCCCCCCCCCCCCCCCCCCCCCCCCCCCCCCCCCCCCCCCCCCCCCCCCCCCCCTTTCCTCATGGTATCTAAGAACGCCGTCTATAATTCTGTGGGGTCTCGCAAACACAGGGATTTTTTTTTTTCAAAAGAAAAAAAAAATCGCGTAGTTTTGGACGCTAACAAACAGTAATATATATGAAGATCTGCTGGAGAAGCGTACCACCCTGACCAGTTCACTTTCAGTTTGAGTTTTATCAGGGAATTGTCACTGCGCGCGGACTAGTCCACTCACGCTAAACCACATCCGTTAAGTTTCGAAACCACACTGCGCATGATTTGCAGCTGATGGGTAAATGAATAAATGACTAAGATGAAACGATTTAATACGAGGGTCTCATGCATGCGATTTAGTAGATGTGTGACTTGCGAATTGGCCAAACGCGCTGGTCAGACCTTGAGCACCTACCTAACGTTGTGTCACATGCCGCCGTGGCGAAGTGGTTAGCGTCGCGGACTCTCGGCTGGAAGGTCGTAGGTTCGATTCCCATCAGAGTCATGTGGGATTTTTCTGCCCCGACCGGCTTCTACCCAGAGTTGAGTTTGCTACGGGCTCAGTTGGGAAGACTGGGACCACAAAGTCGAGTTTCATCCACTTAATGGATGCATCCCTGAGAGTGTTTTTCAAATTTTCTGACCAACAATGCAGGTGTTGTATCTCTCGGGCCTGGTTGACGCCGGGATACATTATGAAAGGAAGGGCAGAGTACAGCCCAGTCATGCAGTCTCAGACCGAAATGGAAATCCGTAGCATCATCTTCATCATCCTTATTTTAATCGATCATTAAATACAAACAAACAAACAAAAAACAAACAAACAAAAAAATTTGTGATGTTGCAATTTCAGCAACACATGAACCATATAAGACAGTATTGACATTGTCAAAGTTATTCATCTCAATACCTTTCTCCTGATAGAGCGACGTCAACACTGAACATTCAAACAAAACATGACGCACAGAAATGTCTTCTCTGCAGACAGAAGTAATACCATGAGAATATTTAGTGTTCTAAGTATTCAGCCTTAATTTATGAATTAATCTAACAATGTGCCTTGGGTGTAATGGTAAAGTAGCCATGTTTTGACTAAAATTCTGCTTAAGTATATACTTTTCTATAATTTGGATTTATTCACAAGAGGATAAATCTAAGGGATTTTTTGATAAATTTTCAGCGTTTCTATTTGCTCCTTCTTTTGCAAGACTGTCTGCTATTTCATTCCACTTTATACCACAGTGAGATGGGACCCAACAAAAATCAATTCTTATACCTAGAGTTATGAAACAATGCAGTAAATGTTTTATTTCAAAAAGCAAATTTCTAGCTTTGCAGTCCCAACGCTCTAGTGATTGTAAAACAGATTTGGAATCAACACACAGTAAGATTTTATATAAAGCAATTGGTGTATCATGTATGTACATCAAAGCCTTCAGTATTGCATGTAATTCTGAGGTATAAATTGAAAACCCCTTTCCTAAATGATATGATTTCCTGACATTTAAAGTTGGTATTATAAAGCCAGAACCGCTGTCAGAGGATTCCATTACCGACCCATCTGTAAACACTTTTAAATGATTTGGATAACCGTTTTCTAAATGTTCTCGAACTCCAGTTGTTAAAATATTTACATCATCACTTTTCTTTAACATAGTGTATTTGTAATCAAAAGGTACAATTGGAGTTGCAACTTAAAACTAGAATGCATACAGAAATTTTGGTGTTGCTGCTATGACTACTGAATTATTGATATTCTTGTTAACACTGATATTGATGTTATTGTTACTAATATATTGGTCACTGCTATCATGCGAATTATTATTGTGATAATAATTATTATTATTATCACCATCATTACTAGTATTGTTATCATTACTTTCCGCAATTATTGCTACTACTACAGCCCTTACCACTAATAATGTATATATGGTTGAAAATAATTGAAGTTTCAGAGGAACATTGAAGCATGCTACTAGTGGAAGTACAATTACTATTACTGTTGAAAATAATTGAAGTTTATCAGAGGAACATAAATCGTGAATGTACGATGTCCTTAGAACAATGATATTGTTGACATTGATATTGATGCTGCTGGTTGTGTAAGGTTGTTCTTGTTGGTGTGTGTTTTTTTCTTCTTTTTTATGACTGTGTCATCCTCAGTGTGATAATGTCGACATTGATTTTCATGTCGATGGTTATGTGAAAAAAGGGATTCTTTATTGTTGAGTGTTTTCATTTTGACTTTTAATTACTTTTTGTGAAAGCATTTGTTGATTTCATTATTACTATTAATTGTTTAACATGTCGACAAGTATGGAAACAGAAAAAAAAACAAGGAGAGAGACCAGTGAAAAAAGGGAATTGATCGAGTTAACAAGTTATTAAGTAATTCAAAAATTTAGATAGCATTGAAAAGGGTGATTAATTAAATTCACAAGTATCACAACAGATGTTTATCACTTACCTAACTACTGATTCGGACACTGGTTCATAGGTTTACAAAGAAACGTGTCAGGGAAAAAACTTGTTGACCACGACACACACTGAGAATCAGAACTGTTCCCAAAGTTGAAAAGTTGACAAAACATAAATGACAAAACTTCGAGGGAAGTTCAGATGGAAGAATAGACAGAAGAAGTGGAGATGATCTGTTTTTGACATAAAAGAATAATAAGATAAAAACAAAAAGAAGAAAAGAAAAGAAAAGAAGAACAGTAGAAACAGTGGAAGGAATAGAAAAGAGTATGTTCAAAGCGGAAAATGTCAGACAGCAGAGGGAAAAGACACAATAAGAATCAGGGAAAAAAAAAAAAAAAAAAAGGCACACAGAAAATGTCTGAGAACAGAGAAATAATACATCACAGCCGGAAAATGATAAAAAAAAAAAAAAAAAAAAGCAGAAACAAAGAGTTCAATAGAAAAGAGGATATTTACAGCGAAGAATCTTGAAAGGCAGGAGAGAAATAAGACGACTTTTTTTTTTTTTTTTCAGGAAAAGCTTATACACTTGGGCATAGGGACGGGAAGCGGGGGGGGGGGGGGGGGGGGGGGGGGGGGGGGGGGAATGGAAGTGTGAACAGTTCTTTTTTTTTTTTTCTTCACTCGTGAGCTGCGCAGTTTCCCAATAAACTAGAGACAAAAGAGGACCTATCTGCAGTACATGTCTTTCAGGAACAAGTGACTCTGACTTCTGACACCAGTCTCATAGCAAAACAACAACAACAACAAAACAACAAAAAAAAACTTAGGAGTATATATCATTATCTGTGTCAGTCTCCATCTATCATCATTGTCATCATTGTGTGTCAGCATCACAGAGCATGGAATTTTGGATTGTGGTTAAAAAAAATTCTTGTTTCATTCAATTGCTCCTACTTAACAGTTGTTTCCAATTATAGGGCTGTTGGCAACGTTTAGCTTGCATTGATTAGTCCATGTATGATCTTGATAAGGCATAAATATAGTTTCCTTTTTTTTTCAATCCATCATCTCCAGCCCCGCTCCCTGCCTACATACTGCTCTCTCCATCCTCGCAATAAATTGAGCTGATTGTGGCAAAGGTGTTATGTTTCGTTTTTAGTGCGTCTGTGTGGTTTTAGTTGTCTCTTTACACTACTGATGTACGAAAAATTCCCCAAACTGCATTCGTGACTTTTAAGTCCTGGATGACTCTCAACAAATTGTTCATTATAATTTGAAAACAAACAAACACACAAACCGTCACTTCCGGACATAATTCGTGTTATATGTAGTACTATTAGTTCTCACGGACCAAATGTCGGTAGGACTGCATCTTTAAAACTCAGGAGAATAAGCACTCCGGGTCATTGTGTCTCTGTAGATACAATCAAAACTCTTGTCCGCCTTTTTTTTGGTCTCCATTGTGGCAATGCTCTGTTTGCTGGCGTCCCTAACCATCTGCTTCAAAAGAGCCAAAAGGTTCAAAACAGTGCTGCCAGGCTGATTCTGAAATCCCCCAATTATGAACATACCACTTTTCTCCTGAAATCTGTGTACTGGCTATCTGTTGAGTCAAGAATTTCATACACACTTGCTTCAAGCTACTCTCCATCTGTCGCTGGTTCTGCTCCCTGCCCATCTGAATGACACTCTTCCTGTCTGCTCTCGCCTTAAAATCTCCGTTCTCCATCAGATGATCACGTTCTCCATACCTTTTTTCTGTCAGAATAAAATTCTTAGGTCAGAGTTGTCTCCCCTACCAGGGTTTAACCGTATGGAACTCCTTCCCACTTACTGTCATCCATTCTCTTTCCACGGCTTCCTTCAAATGTTCCCTAAAGAGCCATCTATCTAAACAGTACGAACCACCACAATCTCCCATTTCCCCCACATACTGTCCCTCCCCTCATCCTGCGTTGTTCCCCCATACGCACCCCTTCTGGGCGGCTCAACATCTCTTTCGTGTGTGTGTGTGTGTGTGTGTGTGTGTGTGTGTGTGTGTGTGTGTGTGTGTGTGTGTTGTATTATTCACTTCTTTTTTACTTATTTGTTCCAATCTTTCAATCGTTCTATTATCATGATTTGCGTAGATATGAACGCTTTGAGCTCAGAAGAGCAAAAACGCTCAAGAAGTATATCATTAAAGCGAGAACTCCGAAATGTCATGCACAGACCTGAGTACGTGTATGTCTATGATACGTAAAAATGGCGCTAGATAATTAGAGAAGATGTCCTTTCTGCCCCCTAGCCCGAGAGGTCTCTGCATTCTGGTTTGTATTGAAGCTGAAATGGAATTTAACACGGACAGAAGCTGAATGAGAAACCACGTGTTCTCAACATCGTCTATGCTCTTCATTTTTGTTTTAATTGATATGTAAATTAACGTATGTGTCGGGTTGTGTGATTCGCGGACTACTGTGACTGCCTTGCGATTGCCACTTGATAAAACAGCCAGTCACCTGTCGACACGACGGCAGTGAACCGGCCTGCTGCCCTCCTCCTCCGAAGAGAACTTTCTTCGCTGTTGCTTTGCTAGCCTCTTAGTCTGGTGCGGGCGTCTCCTTGGTGGGCTGATGTATTTAGCATTATCCAGTAACCAGGCATGGGAATTGGAAAATTCAAAATCAGCTGAAACTAGGGGGGTCCGGGGGCATGCTCCCCTGGAAAATAATTGAAATTTATGGTAAAATCTGTGCATTCTGTGCACACAATTCCTTTAATTTTAAATAGCAAAAATGTGTATTTTCTGGACTAAAAACAGTGATTACAAAAGTATTAATTCTTTCTTATGTTCATTCTCTCTGTAATAGACTGTCATACCCTGTTATTAATTTAAAATAATAATGACAATTAATATCTTCATGCAAGCAATTTTTTTTTTACCTTCATCTGTTGAATTCAATAAGCACTTGTGGTAAAGTGTTGCCTGACAAGTTTGCAACCTATCTTGGTGAAAAAAGCAGAAAAAAAAAACAAACCACACACACACACACACACACACACACACACACACACACACACCTGGTAAACACAAGTTTTTGAAGTCTTCATGCAGTACTGGCAGTCCACACTCTGAAAATTGGAAGTCTTCATGTAGTACTGGCAGTCCACACTCTGAAAATTGAGTTTAGTGTTTTGCTCAAGGTAGTCTGCAGCAAATACTTCTTTGTTTGATAAGGGGGAAAAAACACTAAAAACACCACTTTGGGCAGTCCACATATCAAAAACTGGGAATTCAATTTCAATGCAGTCTGCAGGAAACAATGCTTGGGGTGGGGGTGGGGAAACAGTTTTGGCAGTCCATAGCAATAAAAACTGAAAATACTGTTTAATGTAGTGATTAATCCTTGGAGTCACACATAGATCTATCCAAAACACAATCAAGCTATTCGATCACTGTTCAAAAGCCTACCCAGCCCTAGCTGACCTACAGGTACAAGCAGTAGGTACTTAGAAACTATGTTCTTTTGAAAAAAGATGCTAGTCTTTTGAGTCTTCTTGACAGCAGTCTGTTCCGTTTCAGAACCTCCAGTGTTCATATCAGTCAGCTCCTGCCGTTTCTTTTTCATGGGTTCATTGCTTCTAGCAGGGGAACCAGGTCTTTTCCTTGAGCTTGAGCTGCTTTGCAGTTCCTCATGGTCTGTGGCACCTTTTTTCATGCTGCTGCAACCAACAAACATGCTTCTGATGTCGAGTGCTTGCCTCCTTTCTTGTCAGTTTTCTTCTTGGCACTTTCTTTCTCTTTTCCTTCAGTGTTTGCCTTATCAGATGTTAGATCTTCCTCTCTGTTGACCTGTCCCTCTTCCACGATTCTTTTCTTTTCTGCTGTCTTAGTTGCAGATTTACTTGACACAGGAGCACCAAGACCTACCCTTCTCTCCATCTCTGCTTGTCTATTGATTTCTTTTCTGTCATTGTTAATAATCCATGACTTGTTCATCTTCTCCACCAGCTTTTTTGGCACAGGCTCAGACACAGGATCCTTTTTGGAGAACAAGCTGACTGCTGTGGTGTTGTTGGCTGCCAAGAAATATCTGACCCCTTGCATTGCAGAGTATGTGGCAATGTCCATCCTGCTACAACCAGCATGGAGAATCTCACCCATGCTGCTGAATGAGGCTTCAACAGCTGGGCCATGGAATGCACTCAGCAATTTCTTGGCAACAGCTGTCAGCAGTGGGTATCTTTTACAGTCCATCTTTGCCCAAAACTGATCAAGAGATGTTCCAGGAGCTGGTGTATCGATGCTTGGTGAGGTGGTATAAGAATCCACCTCTTGCTCAAAGGCATCCGAGTCATCTGGAGCAACAAGAACATGAAGTGATTTTTCTTTAGTTGTCTTCCTGTGAACAGTCACAGTCACCTTTGCAAGAGCCTTCAGATAGCTCTGGGCAGTAGAAGTAGTCCTAACAGTCCAGTCCAGGGCAGCACAGCCTTTCAAAACTGCATTGTTGACTGGCATTTTTCTCTGGAGGCTCAAGCACAGGCAATATAAGCTTCTTTCAACTTGTGCATGAATTTCTTCATGCGACTGACGCCTTCCCTTGTTGCCAATAACTCTGCAGCTTTACTGGGAAAGAACATGGCTTTCTCAGACTTCTGATTCTGGGCATCCTCAATGCAGACTTTATGGGGCATCTTTGTCAGAGCTTCTGGTTTCAGAAAACGGGCACAGAACTCGTTGAAAAGCTCATGCTGCTGGTCATGGAGCCGGTGCATTGATGGCTCTTTCTTCTGAAAGAAGAGAACATACTTCTTCAGGCTGGGAAGAACTGATATATAGATGTGCAAAGTGCAGAGAGAGTCGATTCGCAACTGGAAACATTTCTCTGTCAGCCTTGCTTTTCTATCTTTCCCATCCATTGTGAAAGAGGAGAACTTTTGTCTCAAGTACCCCTGCAACTCTTTGACTACTTTCTTACCAGTGTCTGAAACCTCCCTTTTCTTCAAAATCTCAGCCACAAAATCTGCATACAGATCCTTGTCTTCTCCTCTCAGAAAGCTGTAATAAAAAACAGTGTACGGATCAAAGAGAGACGCAGCGTGTCCACAGAGACATCCAACACTGACAACCACCTGTGGGGCACATATCTCTCGGGGGTTGTGGGTTTGATCCCCAGAATGCGACAAATGTCAAAGAAAACATCTTTCAGTTCTTGGCTCCACTTGAAGTCAGTGTGCAGATCTCTCATGAACGCTTCGATGTGACCGTCAAAGGGCTGACAAAACTCCTTGGCTGCAATGTGGGCATGATGACATGTGTCACCATCGATGTCCAGTAAGGTAGGCACCTTGTCTCTGATGAGCTTTTCAAGACCATTTTTGGCTCCCCGCATAACAGCACATGAGTCCATAAGTACTGAAACCACACTGTTCCAGCTCAGCTCCAGTCTTGTGAACAGTTCATCAAGCTCAATGAAAAGTGCCTGAGCAGTGGTGGTGGTCACAGTAATAGCACCAAGGTGATTTACAAGAACTTTGTTCACTGAAAGTGAAAAATGAGAGACAAGTACAGCCAGAACTTTCTGGTTGGTCTTGCTGGTTGCCTCATCTATGTTGAGGCTGAATGAAGATGACCTCAGTTCATCAAGGAGGGTCTCCTGCAGGTAGGGGGCAAGACCTTCACGCAGTTTGTATGAAGCAGTTGTCCTGTCCATTTGCAGCTCCTGAAGTGCAGCTTTGTCAAGACTTGCTGCCTGAAAACAGAAAGCAGGCACAAAATGAAAATTGGAAAATTGCAGACATAAGGTGGTGACTGCAGACATGCTTACCTTACAAAATGGTCTGTATCAACAGTTTAATGCAAATGCAGCCATACATACTTGTATACAAGCAGCATAACAGATGCACTCTCACACACATTTCACTTGTAAAATGGAAAACTTGCCATTAAAACACCGTTACCTTAATTCACTGTTTACAAGAGGAAAGGTATACAGGACAGCCATTAAACAGTTTCCTTGACTTACCATACCTTCTTTTTCACAATTGAATAAAAGACTTTTTTTTTGAGACCTGACCCTCATAATTCTATCTCTTCCTTGGTTTTGTTTCTTTATTTTTGTTTTATATCTTTCCCAAATACTCTTTTATTTGTCTTCTTTGTCTTCAGCCCCCCTCTCCAGATCTCCCACCCCAACCCCTGCTTAGCAGTACATTGCTTAGAAACTTATGAGTATCACATTTTACACTCCCATGCTGGCCTTTCACACTTAAATGGATGCCTGCCTGTTACATTCTGCCAAGTGTATGAGTGTGTGTGTGTGTGTGTGTGTGTGTGTGTGTGTGTGTGTGTGTGTGTGTGTGTGTGTGTATGTGCTACTCTGTGTGTGTGTGTGTGTGTGTGTGTGTGTGTGTGTGTGTGTGTGTGTGTGTGATTACAAACACAGAGAGAGACTATTCTTTAAGTTTAAGGTGGGCTGGGTGTGTCTATGTATCTAAGAGAGAGAGAGAGAGAGAGAGAGAGAGAGAGAGAGAGAGAGAGAGAGAGATCAGCTTCTCTGCATTTGTGACAGACTGACAGAGACATGTATATAAAGAGCCAGATAGAGATCAAAAGCATTCCAATGTGCCCTGCCTTCCTTAACCCATCACCCCCATCTCCCTCACACACACACAAGCACTTCATAAGCACATACAGCTCTAAGAATATGCAAAGACAATTTACATAAACACAACAGAAAGTGAGAAAGAGATATAAAAACAAACAGAAAAAAAAATTAAAAAGAAAAAAAAATGAAGCAATCTCTAATAATAAGTTGAATTACATACCTTGGTGTACTCAATACGATCAGGAACAATACTGAGCGATAAACCCTTCTCTGCAACAAAGGCAACTGTCATAGCTTGAAGGCTGCTGACTCTGTCTTTCACAGACGTTAATGTTAAGGGCTTGTCTTTGGGCTGTGCAGAGGTAAGCTTGAGTGCTGGATCAATTCCATATGCAGCGTCACATGGTTCAGCTCCTAACACACACACACAAAATAAATAAATATTCAAATTTTGTCTTTTCTTTAAAACCAACTTACCAGTACTATTCGTAATAAAAGAAAACACTAATGCTGGTTGATTAGAACTCTGTTTTCTGTTACAATGAGTAGTCTCCCAATATCATAAATATTCAAGTTATACTTTCACTTTTTATTTAAATTCATTACCCATTACCTTATATTAATCAGCCCCAATCTTCCTTAAATCTTATTCATAATCATAATCCTATTACCCCATCCCCAAGCCCCATTTTAACAGCATGAAATAATACTAATAACACGGCCTCACTTAACTGTATTGTTCCATAGTCCATACCTCGCTGCCCCAGTGCCACTATTGTATTAACCAAAACAGCATACTCCTGCTGTGTGAAACATCCCCCTCTCTAGTCTGGTGTTTGTTGTTGGTTCTTTTAATTTACAATTAACATGTCTGCATTTCTATTTATAGTCATGAAATTTTTTTTTTTTTTTTTTACTGCTCTTGATTAAAACAATCATTTCTGTAACCAATTTAACATCTACATCCTTAACCCTTCCGACCCACCTAATGTTAACCATTCCCTTCAATTTCAACTGCTGAAGGCCTGACACAGCAGTAGTGACTTTTTCTTCAGCCAGTTATCAGCTGATTTTGCAAAATATGAACATTCCTTGACAATAATTAACTTACAAATGTATATATCTAAAAAAAAAATTAAAAAAAAAGAATATAGCAAAGTTTTATTTATTTTTAAAAATTTTTTTGCCAGTAAAAAAAGTCAGTCATGATGAGGAGCTGGGAAAAAAGGAAGAAAAAATAAAAAGAAGAAACCGAAAACATTGTTGCAAGCAACTGAGGCCCATTTAAAAAAAAAAAAAAAAGCAAAAAACAAAAAACAAAAAACCCACCAAAAACATGCAAACAAAAAAAATTCATATATGTATACACTACATGTTTAAAACAAGATAAAGCACCAGAAAAAAAAAAAAAAAAAAAATATATATATATATATTGTTTGTTTGTTTTTTTGCTGCAGGTTGCAATTGAACACTTCATTTCACAATACTTTCCCGTAATTTCCATCTGTCTATTGTCAAAATTACCTGGTAAGCGTTGGTTGTTTGCAAGAGTAGCACTCTTCTCCAAGTGTCTTTGCCGGCCAGATGGTCCGTCAGCGCTACCAATCCACGACTTCCATACTGGACATGCTTGTTGCAAGTGACGCATCGTGCCTCGCCTGGCAAGTCCACTTTACGGAATCGCGTGCCGACACGTTCTTTCCTTAACTCTCTTTCCATTGTACAATGATACGCGTCGCCATTGTTCTCTCTTCTCGAGCGGAAGCGGAAAACAGAGTAAGCTGAACACACAATGTTCCAGTCGCCTCCGGGCATGCGCGAGACGGTGCACAGGATTTTCCCCCCGCGCGAAAAACTTACTCGGCGGATTTTTTTTTTTTCCGCGGACAGATTTTTTTGTTTCAGCGGACAGAATTTTTTTTTCAGCTGAAATCCGCGAATCCGCGGCCAATTCCCATGCCTGAGTGACGCTGTTGAAGTCTCGGTGGCTGGTCCTCTCTATGGACAGAACGCCTTGTCCGTACAGTTGCACGGACCTCTGTGATTGGATGCACAGGCACGGACAGCACATTACTCAAGTCGTCCTTCCTGGAATTCTCATGGGGAATGCTGGGATCGGTTCTGCCAGAGTCAATGCTCCAGTTTGCTGAACAAAGTAAGTAGCATCATAGCAACAGTGGTTATATCCTGGCACTGGAAGAACTTTTTCTTCTGCAGACGAGGCCAGGACAGCCTTCTTCAATCTCAGACTGGCCTGTCAAACGTTGCATGGGGACGAGTTTGGGGCATAAAGGCTTAATAGTTACTGATGCCCCAATATCTCTCAGTACTGGCAGCTCATCTCTTCCACTTTTGCCTCACTTTCTGGTGAGAATGCTCTGTAGCAGCGCTCCTAGCACAGTTCGTTACTATCGCTACACTGATGTGTGCCATCTTCCACAAGGATTGCTGTGAACTGCTCATCCTTACATGCGTTTTGCGTCGTTGGGCAGTCGCGGGCTCTGTGCTGTCCTCCTCAAGGAAGAAAGGCTTCGACCTCCTGAAAATGAGTCAGCTGATCAGTGGTAGTGGAGCTAACTGTCCACGGAAGTATTCCTTTCTTTAGTTGTTGGTCTCTCGTCCTAATGCTTGAAGGTGTCTGGTTCGTTATTCCTGTCGTGCAAAATCTGAAGATAATGTTTTGTCTCCGACGGTCAGCAATTAAAGCTTTTTTATTTTTATTTTTAGCACAATTAAGGACTTCTGCATGGTAGACCGCTTCATCTAAATCCTGGGGTAGCTTCACATGGATAAACCGAGCTTCATTTTAAAGGATGTTGGTTCATACCTCAAGTAGGAAAAGCTTGATGTCTGAGCAACCCCCTCTCCTGCTTAGCCATCTAGATCTAGGGCCAGAGAGACCCAGAACTTGTTGATTTGTAGAAAAGGTTTGTCAAAGACCCATGGCTTTCATTTTGGACTAAATCTTTACACTTATACAACGAAGGGGAAAAATATTTCAATCGCACAAAAAGAAACGGTAACAAACTACAAAGCGAATGCTTACGAACACAGTAGATAAGGCAGAACAAGAAACGAATGCAATGCTAACGCGTAAAATGTCCACACAGGTTTTATGCTACCGGTTTCGATTTTTCAACAGCTTACACGCAACCAAATTTTGACGTCACGATTGGTGACGTTGACTGATATTACGAACACACTTGTTGGCCTACCTAAACCATGTCTGCAGAGCCGCAAGGTAATGACAAAAGTAACTCAGGAATCTTCAGGCAATAGTCATACATGATTTCTTCAAAACACCACGACCAGCAAAACAAAATACGAGTATCTTGGTTCACTGTTCCATTGCCAGCCAAAACTCAAATCAAAGGAGTACATGTTCAGGCAAAAGCTGTACAGTAGGGAGTAGTTGCATCAGGAACTCGATTAGGAAGCAACAAAACCACAACTGGAAAGTCTGGGAAATGGCAACAAACTAGTGATCATTCAGTTTTCAGTGGAGTATTAAGTGAAACATGATCGTGTGGTAGCTTTCAACAGAGAAGTTCAAATTCCGCAGTGATCAAAGACACCTCTCAGGATGTTTACATATCAACAGCTGGAAAAGCCCCATCAAAATTGGTCAAGGGGGGTAACCAAACGTATGTCTTAACTTCGTATCCATTACAACATCTCCCACTCCATAAAAGCTTTTCGATTTATCAAACTGTCAAACAATTGAAACACCGACATAAAAATAACGTAAACTTTAATACAATACTTTGGGTTAATATCCAACATATTTGTTAATCTCCATATCGTTCAGAAATTCTGATAATCTGCCCTGACGCCATTATGACGGACTGCTGACTGTGCCATGTTTGAAGCTGATGACCGAACGACGCTTGTTGACATGATAGCTGAGGTATACACCGTCTTTGTCTATCGTGGGTATTTCTTCGATAACTGACTGCATCACCACTATTACTACTACTACTATTGTTGGAAATATTTAGGCCCATGTGGCGCCTATCCTCGATTGGAGACCAAGCTCTCTGCGATTTTCGATCCACTCTCGTTTACACAACAGGCTGCCTACCTTGTTTGAGCTAACAGTAAAGCTGCCTGTTGGCGCTACATTCAGTCGTTCCCCATGTCATTTAGTCAGCATCAGTCACTAAGCTTTCTTTCTTCAGTATTCCGATTTTCACGTAGGGTTCATGCTATGTGTAACCTGGCTCCCGCGAGTTGGTAATGGGATCTTACGTGTGAACAAGATGTTACGCTTGCATTCAAACACAGAACCACAGATTATACTATGTTATAGTCTCATTCGGTGGACTTTTCGCCGTCATCTTAGTAGGGTTTCACCTGTACCAGTGTACCCCGCCTTCAGTTTGGAGATACTTGTGGTGAACCTGTGACAGATGTGCTAAAGGTAATACGCTCTTGTTTTCTACTGATGAATGGTTGTTTTGCCGTGGGAGGGTTTCTACTGATGAATGGTTGTTTTGCCGTGGGAGGGTTTCTACTGATGAATGGTTGTTTTGCCGTGGGAGGGTTTCTCGGGAGAGGAGTGTGGTTTTGTCCTCAAGTTCAGGTGCCCGCAAACTCTCCAACACTTTTCTCCAACTTGCTTGGGGAGGGATCTACACCCGGTCCTTAGGTGATGTAAATGTCCATAGCTCATTAGCTCAGTGACAGTCATTAAGCGTGTCAGGCTTAGGTCTGATCTTTTCTATTCTTCCTGCGTGAGTGTTTTACAAATTCAAAATATCAACACCAAAAGTTCACACTATAATTTCCAATAGAGAGATGTTTTACTATATCCAGTTAGCGATTTCTAATTAGAAAGTAGGACAGGTGCGTTAGTTGTTCCACTATGAGTGTTAGTTCTCCCAACTGATGGACGCTATACCCTGCAACAGCTTTTTGCAAAGACCAGACGAAAAAATGTGATAAAATCACAAACATTGTATGCTATTCTTCAGAAAGTCTCCCCGTTTTTCTTTATTTACCTGAGGTTGTGATGTTATGATTAAATCGGGGGGAAGGGGAGGGGGAGGAGTGGGGAGGTTGTCATAGACATAATCAAATCTACTGTAAATTATGAGTTTAAGAGGTAGATATGTAAAAAAAAAAAAAAAAAAAAAAAAAAAAAAGGTCAGGAGCCGTGGTAAATTAATGAACATATAGCATGACCAAATGAAATTAATGTGATATTTACGGTAAACAAAGGAAGAAAGCCAGGAAGTAATGTAGTAACCATGGTAATAAAGATTAAAATGAAAAAAGTTGTATCAAGATAAGGAAGCCAATGAGCGCTTCAATCACCATGCTGAATTAGAGTAACACGAAAAATTAAATCAAAGGAATGAAACCAAGAAGAAATTTAGCAACCATGCCGAATAAGATTCAGCTGAAGTTCAATAGCCTTTCAGAGAAAAATCAAAACCAAAGAAATCTTCGAAACTCAGAAACACAAAAATACTTTTACTATGGCCAGAATCACAATTCCCAGATCTATCCCAGAATAGGTTGGGAATAAGATGAGATGGAAGCGACCACACACATGCGACTGCACACCATTTCGCTGCTATACCTGTGGAGAAATTGGGGATTTTTCTTTTTTTTCTTTTTTTTTTGCTGCACACCTAAAATATGAAAAAAGATGCGGAGGGATTGGTCACTGGGAATTTCAGTGTAAAGGTCCTGGAGGACACAACACTTAAAGCGAAGCAAACGCTTTAAACAAAGTATGTATAATGACGAGGCAGAGGTCTTATCCAAAACAAAACACCTTTCTGTCAGTCGGAAATGAAATGAGGCAGGGAACAGTAAACGATAAACAGTAAACAAGTGGGGTATTTTTTGCTCCCATAAGAAAACCTAACACAGAGTAACTTTTATTCAAGACTGGCACAGCCTTTTAAACTTGAATAAAGTCAGACAAATACATAGACGAACAATCTAATAGTGGGGGAAAAAACAAGCACAGGCGTTCCCAAAATGGGAACCGCCGATTTGTCGCACACGCCGATTTGTCGCACGTGCGACAAATCAGCGGAAAAAGGGGTGTGCTGAACCGCCGATTTGTCGCACAAGCCGATTTGTCGTACGTGCGACAAATCGGCGGTTCAGCCTCACGCTGCTTTGTCGCACATGTATAGGTGTGTGTGTGTGTGTGTGTGTGTGTGTGTGTGTGTGTGTGTGTGTGTGTGTGTGTGTGTTGTGTGTGTGTGTGTGTGTGTGTGTGTGTGTGTGTGTGTGTGTGTGAATGGGAGAGAGAGATGAAAAAGAGAGAGAGAGAGAGAGAGAGAGAGAGAGAGAGAGAGAGAGAGAGATGAAATGAAAATGAAATGAAATATGAAACGAAATGAAATGAGTGAAATGAAAAATCTTTTAATTATTTTGCAAAACCTTCAACTAGGTCTGCTTCACAGATATATATCCAAAGATGGGCTTTGCTGCTGGCGAGGAGAGAGAGAGAGAGGAGAGAGAGAGAGAGAGAGAGAGAGAGAGAGAGAAGAAGCACTAATCGTGTTGCTTGATGTCTTAGAGTGATTAAGAGATAACATAAAAGCCAATTTGACGACTTCAGACTGACCTTTAATATGTCAAATTTACACAACCTATAAGTAAAACGGGAGAGAGTCTTTACAGTAGTTATAGTTGTTCATATAATCATATTAAGCGATGATATTTCTTCAGACATGACATGTTCTCGATGGCTATCATTTTGTTTCCGTCATGTCTCACTTACCAGGACAAACACAATCTCTCGCGTGTAACAGATAATAGGTATAAAAAGAAACGGAAAGAGAATGTTCTGCTACTATATTGTGGGATTTGCTCATCTTTAGATGGAAATATACCGTCAATTTGCATAATGTACAAGAGCACCGTTGGTTTCAACTAGACCTCCCCTTAGTTCCAACGAATATCCTCGATTTGGAACCAACGATGATCTAACTCATTCAAAGTCAGCCATGCACGCCACCAATGTTGGTTTCTGATTATGTTTCTTATTTCCATAATTAGTCCGCTGCCTCTCCCAGCATATCTGGAGAGACGTCTGACACTGACAGGATTTGGAACTCTTCTGAGGACAGACTCAGAAATATAGATCAGGGGTCTCGGGATATTTGCTGTTAATGCTCGCATGCGGGTGTTTACCTGTGCTATGGCTAAAAGGCTGCTGGGATCCACGGCAATTGCCATGTGAACTATCATGGTTAATAGTTCACAGGGCAATGTATCAAAAGACATTCCCCTGACAGTCCTCTCATCATGACCGCCCTATCTCCCATCCTCCTCATCACTCTGTCCTCCTCCCTCCTCATCACTCTGTCCTCCTCCCTCCTCATCACTCTGTCCTTCTCCCTCCTCATCACTCTGTCCTCCTCCCTCCTCATCACTCTGTCCTCCTCCCTCCTCATCACTCTGTCCTTCTCCCTCCTCATCACTCTGTCCTCCTCCCTCCTCATCACTCTGTCCTTCTCCCTCCTCATCACTCTGTCCTTCTTCCTCCTCATCACTCTGTCCTCCTCCCTCCTCATCACTCTGTCCTTCTCCCTCCTCATCACTTTGTTCTTCTTCCTCCTCATCACTCTGTCCTCTTCCCTCCTCATCACTCTGTCCTCCTCCCTCCTCATCACTCTGTCCTCCTCCCTCCTCATCACTCTGTCCTCCTCCCTCCTCATCACTCTGTCCTCCTCCCTCCTCATCACTCTGTCCTTCTTCCTCCTCATCACTCTGTCCTTCTCCCTCCTCATCACTCTGTCCTTCTTCCTCCTCATCACTCTGTCCTTCTTCCTCCTCATCACTCTGTCCTTCTCCCTCCTCACCACTTTGTTCTTCTTCCTCCTCATCACTCTGTCCTTCTCCCTCCTCATCACTTTGTTCTTCTTCCTCCTCATCACTCTGTCCTCTTCCCTCCTCATCACTTTGTTCTTCTTCCTCCTCACCACTCTGTCCTTCTCCCTCCTCATCACTTTGTTCTTCTTCCTCCTCATCACTCTGTCCTCTTCCCTCCTCATCACTTTGTTCTTCTTCCTCCTCATCACTCTGTCCTCTTCCCTCCTCATCACTCTGTCCTTCTCCCTCCTCATCACTTTGTTCTTCTTCCTCCTCACCACTCTGTCCTCTTCCCTCCTCATCACTTTGTTTTTCTTCCTCCTCATCACTCTGTCCTCTTCCCTCCTCATCACTTTGTTCTTCTTCCTCCTCACCACTCTGTCCTCTTCCCTCCTCATCACTTTGTTCTTCTTCCTCCTCACCACTCTGTCCTCTTCCCTCCTCATCACTTTGTTCTTCTTCCTCCTCATCACTCTGTCCTCTTCCCTCCTCATCACTTTGTTCTTCTTCCTCCTCACCACTCTGTCCTCTTCCCTCCTCATCACTTTGTTCTTCTTCCTCCTCATCACTCTGTCCTCTTCCCTCCTCATCACTTTGTTCTTCTTCCTCCTCACCACTCTGTCCTCTTCCCTCCTCATCACTTTGTTCTTCTTCCTCCTCATCACTCTGTCCTCCTCCCTCCTCATCACTCTGTCCTCTTCCCTCCTCATCACTTTGTTCTTCTTCCTCCTCATCACTCTGTCCTCCTCCCTCCTCACCACTCTGTCCTCTTCCCTCCTCACCACTTTGTTCTTCTTCCTCCTCATCACTCTGTCCTCTTCCCTCCTCATCACTCTGTCCTCCTCCCTCGTCCTCCTCCCTCATCACTCTGTCCTCCTTCCTCCTCATCACTCTGTCCTCCTCCCTCCTCATCACTCTGTCCTCCTCCCTCCTCATCACTCTGTCCTCCTCCCTCCTCATTTCTGCTCCGTCTGTCAATTCTCAAAAACTTGAGGAATTCTTCCTGGCACTCTTTTGTGAGTCCAAGGCTCAGGTAGTGCTCACCATCAACATCGTGCCCCAGTGTCAAGAGAAAAACATGTGGATTGTAAATGTTTGAAGGTGACACCAAGCGGTTATACTGTCGACCTCTTGACGACACCACAAGCACCTGCACATTGTATAATCTGGCGAGAGCAGCAAGTGTCACGTTATCTCCAAACTCATTTTCTTTTCTCATTTTCCTGTTGTACTTTCCATAACTTCCTGGCACAAAGGAATTGTACAGGTCCGGAAATTCTTCAAGATGGTCTACCGTTTCCCTTCTTAAGCTTTGTGGCGACCTATGGATCCCATGAAGGGACAACTGATGTGAAAAAGCTTCGAATTGACATGCTCCCAGCACCTCATTTGGGTCGAGTAATATGTGCACGCCGTCTTCCTGTGGATCTGCTTCCTTTGTTTTGTTCTCAATTAGGTACTTTTGATTGTGTTTGGCTCTTTGTTTTTTCATTTTTTCTTTCTGGGAAGTTCTGCTCGTGATGTTCTCAACTGATAGCCACGTGCTGCAATATTCGCTATCTGCATCTACAAAGTTGACCTTGTATTTGGCCAGTCGAGGATGCTTTCCAACAATCTTCGCCTCAAAAATCCTTCCTCGCTCTTTTCTCATCCTCCCTTTTTGTGGCAACTTGACAAGGACCCGTTCATTTTCCTTGTAGACGTTTGGAGGGAATTTCTTTCCATACTGTCTGACTTTTTTTTCAGCACATCTCTTTGTTGCTTCAAGGACTTCTTGATGAAGGCTCGTGTTCTTCTTCACCTGTGCAGGAGTATTCATATTAAGTTCTCTCTTTGGGGTGTTATTCATGGCCTCCTGTACTTGGTGGATCGATGCGGCCCACAGCTTCTTGGTGTGCTTCTTCAAGTATCTCAGCTTCCTCCGAATAATTCTATGCGTTGTTTCAATCTTCCCTTGTGCCCGGGGATTATGTGGACTTGATCGGTTCATCTCTATTTTGCGACGGCGTGCAAGACGTGAAACCTCGCCAAGGAACTCCCCTCCATTGTCACATTGGATGATTCTTGGTGCTCCGTGCTCGACAATGATCTTTTCCAACTCCATGGCAACGGACGGACTCGTTTTGTCAGCAAGCGGACGGAGATACATATATCTGGAAAAAATGTCAATGACTGTCAAGATGTACTTGTATGTCCGGCCGTCAGATTCTGCTGGTTTCATTGACATAAGGTCAATCTGCCAATGGACTTGGGTTTTTTTGGCAATGACGGGTTTCAGGGGAGCCTTGTTTGAAAAGCGTGCATTTAACTTCGTGTGCTCCGCTGATTTTTGCAACACGTCCCGGGTAGTTCGTCTGGACAACCCTGCCTTTTCCTGGCAGATTCTTTTGTGCACAGGGGATCCTCCACCAGAGAGCGATGCTGCCCACGTGCGCTTCACAGCAGCTTTGTGTTTGTCTGTTGTCAGGACACGTTTCCCCCGAAAAAACAGATGCCCTCCTTTCAAGGAAAAATCTTCCTTTTTCCTCTGCAGCATTCTCGTCGCAGCTTTCTCCTCCTGAGTTCGTTTCCTGAACACATTGGAAGGCTTGTAGCTTCTATCCAACATAGAAACTAGAAGCTTATATCTTCCAGGGTCCATTTCATGGATGTACTTGTCAGGTGTTTTTCGTCTTCCCCTCTCCGCCATGTCCTGAAAATCACAAGGAGAACATTTTAGAACTGGTTCAAATGTTAAATCTTCTAGGTATTCGAGAGAGAGAGAGAGAGAGAGAGAGAGGAGAGAGAGAGAGAGAGAGACAGACGAGAGAGAGAGAGAGAGAGAGAGTGTGTGTGTGTGTGTGTGTGTGTGTGTGTGCGTGTGTGTGTGTGTGTGTGTGTGTGTGTGTGTGTGTGTGTTGGTGTCCAGCTCCAACACCAACTGACCACATAACTCAACGATCGGGTAGCTTACTCTAACAAGTTTTCGCCAGCTTGCCACCGGACTCATGCGTAGGGAGACAGTCCCTGTTGCGTCACCGGCGGTTTTCTACCTGCCTTTGGGAAAGACCACATCCCCTGGGACGGGTACACTCTAATCAATGTACATTTACACAGAAATTCATACAAGCAAAATCAACATAACTCTGATGAATGACAAAGTGCTTACCATATCAGCCAGAAGCAGAAGAAAAGATCGAGAAACCAGCCGTACAAAGTGTCTCTGTGTTGCCCTCTGACCCTCTGCACAGGCAGCTCAAAACTCATGCATCGATCTCAAACTGAAATAGGAAAAATACATACGGTCAGTAAACCACTAAGGGACTAGCAGACGGACAGACAAACACGTAAACAGACATGCATGCCTGTCAGACAGACCATAAGACACACCAGCATGCACACTTGACAGACAAGTGGACAGGGTAACCATCTGACATCACATGAGAACGCGTAGCGCATCGAAGTAAGTCGTCCACGACATAATTATTATGAATTGTTTCTGTCCATGCAATATTGTTTCCGGGTATCTTACATCTGCTAAAGTATGCACCGTGGCATGGAGTCATTTGTGGGAGGGGATTGTGAATAGGGAGTGGAAAGAATAACGGGAAGATGGAATGGGAAGAAACGGAGGGGGGGGGGGGGGGGGGAGGGGGGGAGGGGGGGAGGGGGGCTAGTTGGATGTACCTTGCAATGGATACCCGGGAGTAGGAGTCAGGATCGATATCTATCAAGAATGTTCATTTAGGCCAAAATCCATGCAGGAAACAGTTCACTGGGTTCCTATCTCAAGTAAGTAAGGGTAGGTATTAAACTTGCAATCGTAGTTTGCATGGTTTGCGAAGAAACAAAATGGGCATAACTCTACTGGAAAAATTAATGATATGATCAATGACAAACTGCTTAGCATATAAGAAAGAAGCAGAAGAAAAAGGCGTAGAGAAACCAGCCGTTGACCTCTGACCCTCTACACAGGCAGTTCTCGTGCATTGATTTCAAACTGAAATATGGAAAATACACAAGGTCAGTAAACCGCTAAGAGACGGGCAGACAGACAAACACACGTAAATAGACACGCAAGCATTTCAGACGCGCCATACGGCGGCTGTCAAACGGGGAAGCACGTCAACTACAATGTCGCACGTGCGTCATTTTTCGTCCGCACTATTGTATTGTGATCACCCTCCTTTTTTCTGCTGCACGTGTTGAACGTGCGTCATTTAAGGGCGACGATTTCATTGAAACGAAAGGAAAACTAGTCCACTTATAAAGTGCAAATATCAAGAAAAGTTGCACTTCCTTACGTGGCAAACAAGTAAACTTTGACTTCTGGCATGAACCTCTCTCTGAAAATCTCTATAGAAAAGAAGACAATTGATGCATGTTTAATACATTCAGCGATAGAGAATAAAAGTTTGAGTCTTTCTTACCTGATGAGCTGCTTTGCCGCATCACAAAAAGGCGCCCTTGTCTGTTCTGTAGCTCAGATGGCACTCTCTGAATTGTTTCCCATCCACATTCAAACTACAAATGGGAAGTGTCAGGGGCCAGATGCAAAAGTCGCGGATAGGAACTTTAGCCCGGCGATAAGTTCACTTCCGGTGATAAAGTTATCTCGGGGGTAAATGTTCTTATGCACGAGTCCAAGTTTACCCCATCCCTAGGACGAAGTCGAGCGCTAAACTATCGGGCCGATTTTCTGAGGATAAATGCCTTAACCCGGGGATAGGATGTAAACAGTATGGCGGACACGGTGATTCGTAGGCGATACCAACGACGACTCTTGGCCAGAAACAGGCTTTTTTCGGGACAGGAAAAAAAACCCGTTTGATGTGTATGATGATGTAACACGTGTCAAAAAGTTTCGGTTTTATCAAGAAGAAATTGTAGCAATTACTGACAGCATAAATGATGACATCAAACTTTCGAAGCGAAAGGGTGCGCTGCACCGATCCTTCACGTGACGCGATTTTATGCCTGTGGAGCTTTTCAAGACACACACACACACACACACACACACATACTCTCTGGCTCGTGCTCACACACACACGCGCGCGCGCGCGCGCGCACACACACAACACACACACACACACACACACACACACAATTGAATAGACCATTCCCCCTCCACCCCCACGCATATGCACGAGCACGCACACACACAAGCATGCGAAAAAAAAAAAAGGACACCAAACTAACTAGGCCTATGCCATTCACCCAATACAAGGCAACGCCGCGAACTGAATAGGCTATGCGAAAGTGATCTCGGCAACTTGGCGTTTGGCAAGGATTTTCACCGGAAAAGGCTCTTGCACGTGCGCATAACGAGAGCATTTCGGAAAAGTCCTTAACTAAAAATAGATTGTGGCTTATCCCCCAGTTAGCTATCGTCGCACCCAACCCCGACTTCTGCATCGAGCTGAGGCTAAAAATTTATCCCGAGGATAGCTAGTCTAAGGATAGGCTCTATGGCCGGGATAAACTGTCGTCGACTAATGCATATGGGCCCAGACAGTTGACTTTGCCCAGGCATAACAAGGGTGTCGCCGAGCGGCTGACAGGCCCGTTTCTCCATGTCCAGTGACTGACACTGACACATACATACACTAATACAAACACACACGCACGTGCGCGAGTACACGCATATCCAACATATTACAAGCACAAATACGCAGATACATTCATACCCCACACACACACACACACACACGCACGCACGCACGCACGCATGCACGCGCGCAGGCACACACACACACACATACACACACACACACACACACACACACACACACCACATGCAAGCACACATTAGCAACATACAGTCATGTCAGACATTAAAAAACAAAACAGATACAAAAGCTAGTTGTGAGCATAAGAATTTTAAGACTGAAAAAAAAAATCATGAGAGAGAGAGAGAGAGAGAGAGAGAGAGAGAGGCAGACAGACAGACAGACAGTGTGTGTGTGTGTGTGTGTGTGTGGAGAGAGAGAGAGAGAGAGAGAGAGAGAATGCGTGGCGCCCAAT
Organism: Conus canariensis; assembly: GCA_033310375.1. Taxonomy (NCBI): domain Eukaryota; kingdom Metazoa; phylum Mollusca; class Gastropoda; order Neogastropoda; family Conidae; genus Conus; species Conus canariensis. The sequence continues at coordinate 35,788,885 of CM065725.1, forward strand.
ATACTATAGGTTCCCACGGTCTCCTGAAAGCTATTTGCTATTTTTGCAAAATAATTAAAAGATTTTTCATTTCATTTCGTTTCATTTTTCATTTCATTTTCATTTCATCTCTCAATCTCTCTCTCTGTCTCTCTCTCTCTCTCTCTCTTTTCATCTCTCTCTCCCATTCACCACACACACACACACACACACACGGACACACACAGACACACACACACCTATACATGTGCGACAAAGCAGCGTGAGGCTGAACCGCCGATTTGTCGCACGTACGACAAATCGGCTTGTGCGACAAATCGGCGGTTCAGCACACCCCTTTTTCCGCTGATTTGTCGCACGTGCGACAAATCGGCGTGTGCGACAAATCGGCGGTTCCCAAACTGTCTTCCTAGTAATGACTTGGCAAAGATTTGGACTTAAGGAGGGGGGAGGTGGGGGGGGGGGGGGCATTTGAAGATGGAGAAACTGGGAACATGAAATTAAGAAAATATGTTACAGATATGAAAACTCTTCACTAGCTGCATAAGGGAACTATCGCAATTCCTTTTGAAGGCAGATATATTTGTATTGCCTGCTCCTAGGCCTTTCGTCCGCTGGGTCGGAACTCATCAGGGAGACATGGCTGGTTGTGTCTGCGCTCCTGGCGTCAAATAGAGACACACCACAGTCCATAATACTATGGTGTTCTCACCACCAAGGGTGCAAAAAAGAATCCAACAGCACCCCCAAAGCAGCCAGCGAAGAGTAGCAAATGAAACCAAACGAAAGTGTGGGGAGGAAAAAAGTTGCTGAAAAACTAAAGACATTATGCAAATAGTATAAAATGTAGGGGACAATCTTTGAGCCTACACTTGAGGATCCACCCAAAGATGCAAGGGAGATCAAAAGACAAACACACAGACGGACAGAAACAAATACAAATAACCTCAATTTAATCAAAACAAAATCGGAAATGAAATGAGGCAGGGAACAGTAAACGATAAACAGTAAACAAGTGGGGTATTTTTTGCTCCCATAAGAAAACCTAACACAGAGTAACTTTTATTCAAGACTGGCACAGCCTTTTAAACTTGAATAAAGTCAGACAAATACATAGACGAACAATCTAATAGTGGGGGAAAAAACAAGCGCAGGCCAACAACTGAACTGTCTTCCTAGTAATGACTTGGCAAAGATTTGGACTTAAGGAGGGGGGAGGGCATTTGAAGATGGAGAAACTGGGAACATGAAATTAAGAAAATATGTTACAGATATGAAAACTCTTCACTAGCTGCATAAGGGAACTATCGCAATTCCTTTTGAAGGCAGATATATTTGTATTGCCTGCTTCGAGGCCTTTCGTCCGCTGGGTCGGAACTCATCAGGGAGACACGGCTGGTTGTGTCTGCGCTCCTGGCGTCAAATAGAGACACACCACAGTCCATAATACTATGGTGTTCTCACCATCAGGGGTGCAAAAAAGAATCCAACAGCACCCCAAAGCAGCCAGCGAAGAGTAGCAAATGAAACCAAACGAAATTGTGGGGAGGAAAAAAGTTGCTGAAAAACTAAAGACATTATGCAAATAGTATAAAATGTAGGGGACAATCTTTGAGCCTACGCTTGAGGATCCCCCTCTATTAGATTGTTCGTCTATGTATTTGTCTGACTTTATTCAAGTTTAAAAGGCTGTGCCAGTCTTGAATAAAAGTTACTCTGTGTTAGGTTTTCTTATGGGAGCAAAAAATACCCCACTTGTTTACTGTTTATCGTTTACTGTTCCCTGCCTCATTTAATTTCCGATTTTGTTTTGATTAAATTGAGGTTATTTGTATTTGTTTCTGTCCGTCTGTGTGTTTGTCTTTGGATCTCCCTTGCATCTTTGGGTGGATCCTCAAGCGTAGGCTCAAAGATTGTCCCCTACATTTTATACTATTTGCATAATGTCTTTAGTTTTTCAGCAACTTTTTTCCTCCCCACACTTTCGTTTGGTTTCATTTGCTACTCTTCGCTGGCTGCTTTGGGGGTGCTGTTGGATTCTTTTTTGCACCCTTGGTGGTGAGAACACCATAGTATTATGGACTGTGGTGTGTCTCTATTTGACGCCAGGAGCGCAGACACAACCAGCCATGTCTCCCTGATGAGTTCCGACCCAGCGGACGAAAGGCCTAGGAGCAGGCAATACAAATATATCTGCCTTCAAAAGGGATTGCGATAGTTCCCTTATGCAGCTAATGAAGAGTTTTCATGTCTGTAACATATTTTCTTAATTTCATGTTCCCAGTTTCTCCATCTTCAAATGCCCCCCCCCCCCCCCCCCCCCCCCCACCTCCCCCCTCCTTAAGTCCAAATCTTTGCCAAGTCATTACTAGGAAGACAGTTCAGTTGTTGGCCTGCACTTGTTTTTTTCCCCCACTATTAGATTGTTCGTCTATGTATTTGTCTGACTTTATTCAAGTTTAAAAGGCTGTGCCAGTCTTGAATAAAAGTTACTCTGTGTTAGGTTTTCTTATGGGAGCAAAAAATACCCCACTTGTTTCTGTCAGTCGAAAAAATCTGTGCAGCTGACGGAGGAAATTCGCAGTTCTCGATTGAGAGATTTCTGGACCAACTGGGACCTCCCTCTGGGGAAGGAAGTGGTTGGAACGGCCCACATGGGCGCAGAATAGTCGTGCAGGCCACGGTGAAGTTGCAGAATGGCAGCGCACCGATCGCCGAACTGCCCCACAGCCTCAAGAGCCGGCCGACAGCGGCACTGGCTTGACCCGTCGTCAGTGCTAATGCGAGTAAGGCAGGCTGCGCCGCTCTGCGTCTGTCACTCATCTGTGTGTTTCTCGCTGCTAATGCCACCCCTTAGCATGTGTGATGAACGACGACGACGACGACAGTTTAAGGGTATGGGCTCTTAAATCAAAGATTGCACTGGGAGGAGAACAGTAATAGCATTGTTTTTTTATAGTTTAAGGGACAGAGCTTTTAAATAACGGCCTAAACTAGGAGAATAATATTAACATTGTTCCCTTAGCAGGAAAAGGTCCGTATCTTAAAAAGCTGTGCAAGAAAAATCTAGAGAATAGAAAAAAGGTAGTCGGAGTGTGCAGTATTTATTCATTAGGCACAATGGCAGGCAATACACGCAAAGATGCCGGGCGACATCAACGCTAGGTTGACCGATGACAACACGCTTTGGGGACGGCGCTCACTTAGGCCTAACGGTCCCTATTCGGCAAACAGATGTGGGAACAACGCCAAACTGAGTGCTGAACACTTACAACGGCGTGTATCTTTTTACCACATGATGACATATGGCTTGGAATTTACAATTAATGAAAGCAAAAACAAAAAATAAAGCAAATCATATAGCTACTTCTTAGCCTACACCACAGGTGGTAAAATGTGCTCCTTTGTATCAGTTTAACGCACCTGCCAGTGAACTTAATTCTAAAACCGCCTGACAAAAGAACAAACATATTACAAAACAAACACTACGCGTTTCCACCTCTTTGGTTTTCTTCAGGCAAGACAAACAACAGTCTAGACAATACCAGCCGCCGTGGCGAAGTGGTTAGCGTCGCGGACTCCCGGCTGGGAGGTCATGGGTTCGAATCCCATCAGAGTCATGTGGGTTTTTCTGCCCCGACCGGCTCCTACCCAGAGTTGAGTTTGCTGCGGACTCAGTTGGGGAGACTGGGACCACACAGTCGAGTTTCATCCACTTAATGGATGCGTTTCTGAGAGTGTTGCTCAAATTTCCTGACCAACACTGCAGATGCCTGTATCTCTCGGGCCTGGTTGACGCCGGGATATATTATGAAAGGAAGCGTAGAGTACAGCCCTGTCATGTAGTCTCATACCGAAAATGGAAATCCGTAGCATCATCTTAATCATCCTCATTCTCATCGATCAGCATTAAAAAAATGTCTCAAATTCTGTGGCCCTTCATGCTCCGCTCTCATGGTGACCTCAATTTCGATGTTCTCTCCACGTCTGTGGCCTTGGTTTGGTTCCGTCGGGGTCACCAGAATCGGCGAGTCTATGGGGGCTGTCGTTGGACGGACGTGGTGGCGCCCTCCGGAGGGAGAACTCACTCACGCCGGCTCCGCGACTAAGCAATTATTGTCGTCAGTAGGGGGCTTAGTAGGTGGTGTCCTGCGTATGTTAGATCAGAACAGGCGCCACTGAACACCACCGAAGTGACTCGGCAGCAGTGCAGTGTCTCCTCCGTGGGTTGCCTCTTGACTTGACATTGACTGCTCCCTGTGGATTTCCGGTGCTGGGGCTGCGGCGGGGTCGACCGGGCTGTGGCTGTGGACGGGGTGTCGGAATGAGCGGCGTGGGTGCACTGCCTCTGAGGTGGCGTGAGTTTGGGACAGCAAAAAAAAACAAAAAAACAGTCTAGACAATGAAAATGGAGCAGGAACAGTTACTTATCCCCTCAAACTGGGCGCAAAACGGATGTGGAATGGACTTAGATCTAAAACGTGTAGTCCTGGGTACACAGATCATTTCACTGATATTGCACACTCTGGTATATGCGATCCTGTTCAAAGTAGAGAATGTCAATATGCGGACTCTATTCCACCCATCTTATTTTGCACGAAAACCCCCCTTTTCACAAACAAATCTCGTCCATCTCATGCTACTTTTTGCCAAAATTGACACCTTTTTTACAATCAAAATTAACATGCAAAAACCTCCAAAATTGACGTAATCGTTATTTTAAAATGGGGGGCTTACGTGCAAAACAAAAAAATGGGTGATATAGAGTCCGCATATTGACATTCTCTCCTAGCTAAGCAAAGCACCTCAATCAACTCGGTCAAGCGATCACATAGGGTCGTTTGACCCAGTTTACCGCTGAGCTTTGTAGGTCAAGCGATCACATAGGGTCGTTTGACCCAGTTTACCGCTGAGCTTTGTAGGTCAAGCGATCACATAGGGTCGTTTGACCCAGTTTACCGCTGAGCTTTGTAGGTCAAAGCGATCACATAGGGTCGTTTGACCCAGTTTACCGCTGAGCTTTGTAGGTCAAGCGATCACATAGGGTCGTTTGACCCAGTTTACTACCAACAGAATCACTATTTACCCTTTCTCTCTTCTGATTCTTGCGCAAACAAGAAGAATGGCTTGCTTAATTTTTTAAATTGGTGTTTATAATCTGGTTTTAAAAAATGAAGCCCGGAGTAGTTGCAGAGCTTATTGATATATTTAGAGATTGGGAGTTGCAGGAAAGGAGCTGGGGGGTTGATAGAGAAGAGTTTGAAGAATTAATTACGGAGCTTTTTGAGCGCGTAGATATGCGAGAAAGCGTAAGGAACGCCATCAGTAAACTACCGCATTCTTGGCCCCATCCAGTTATAAAGTTGTTTGCTATTTTAATTGATCAAATAGCTCCTGAAGATTTTAATCTGACCGCTTCTACTGACCCTGAAGGAGTAACTGTTACCTTTAAACCTAAACAGTTTTTAAGATTAGTAAAAGACTATGAATAATAAATAACAGCTGAATTTACAATTATTTTTTTATTGCTTTTAAAAATGGATTGCGACGAGCTATTAAAGTGTGAGGAGGCAGCAGACCTCTGTCATAAAGAAAGATTATACTCGCTGGCTGCGTGTGGGAAAACCAGGCAGTATTTAGGCGTTGAACTAAGTATTGAACAGATTCAGCAATTGTCTACATCAGACGTTGAGAAGTATTACGCTAGGTACGAAGCACAGCTAGGATCAAAAATGGTTAGATCGGTGGGACAGACAATAATTAGTTTATATGCTAAGTTAATAGGCAAGATAGCGCCGATTGATTCAGAAGAAGATTTAAAATATGACTTAACACAAGATCCGGTTTTAACCAAGTCCCTAGAATCTCTTGCATGTGACATGTATTATAGATTTGGGACGTTGCTATGTCCATTCATCATGGGATTAATTACTTTTAATCATATTAATTTTAATCATATTAATTTTAATCAGACTAAAAAAAATGAGGCGAGCAGGAGAAGACTCCACAGGAGCAGAATGTCCCACAAGTGAATTTACAGGCGAGTGCCCCACAAGTGAATCCACAACTGAGTGTCCCGCAAGTGAGTGTCCCGCAGGTGAGTAGTGTTACTAAGTCTAAAAATCCTGGACGTGTTGAGGCCGGTCGTAAACTAGCTGAATACAACAGACTGCAAAAAGCAAACCAAGCAGCAAAACAAAAATTATTAGATAGTAATACAACATCAGCACCAGCACCAACCCCTCCACCAACAACAACACAATCAAACTATAAGATGTATTATTATGTACTGGGGAGTATTGTTGTTGGTGGAGGGGTTTTGGCATACAAGCGCCTAAAGCCATACTTAGCAACAAAGTCACAAATCCCCACAAAAACAGTAAAAGAACCAGCTTCTGCAAAAAAAGTACAACCTCCTGCTGTAGACCCATTTTTAATAAATTAGTTTTTTAAATGTGTTGTTAAGTACTGGCTAAGTACAAGCTAAGTACTGGTTAAGTCAGTTATAACAAGTTAAGTGCAAGTTAAGTGCAAGTTAAGTGCAAGTTAAGTGCAGGTCATGTTAAGTACTAGTTAAGATCTTAAGTTAAGTACTAGTTAAGATCTTAAGTTAAGTACTAGTTAAGATCTTAAGTTAAGTACTAGTTAAGTCGGACAAGTCAGTTCTCCGGGGGCCTATAGCGTATGAAAACTCAGGATTAACGTAAGTTCGCTTGTTATTGTTAGAAACTAGTGACTTCTTATTAACAGCAGTTGTGTTTACTTGATGAAGAGTAGAGCGCAGATTAACATTTGTGTGATAAAATACTTCGCGTTCAAAGAGAGCCTGCTTGTAGTTGTTGTGACTTATTTCTTTTTTTACAACTTCTTTATCTATGCCCTTAGCTTTCTTTGTTACAGAAGTCTGGGTAGCAACGCTATACATCTTTGACCGCAGGCCAACATATTCTTGTATAACCGTCCCATTAAATTCATCCTTCATCTTTCCAATCACTTTCTTGTTCACGGTTGAGTGTAAAGGCGAATCTTTAGGATAGTCACATGTGTCGTACCATCCATCAGCTCCTTTAGCTACCTCTATTTCCATGTCTTTGTAAAAGTCTTCAGTTGGAATGTCCATAATAAAACTATCAGTGTCTGTGTAAAGGACATTTGATTCTGGGTACAGCGGTTTAAAGTAGTCGTATAGAAATTCAAGCATTAACAATTTTGACAGCTCTAACACTGCGAATCCGATAAACACCGACTTGTCCACCTTCACACTCAGTTTCTTCATCATAATGCCAACCAGGCTGTCGCTAAATATTCTAAAGTCTTGATAGTTAGGTTTAGAGGTCAGCTTAATTGCTTGTTTTTTGTTTGTAACTAATCTTACATCTTTACGATTGTGTACGTTCTCCATGGTTTTGCCAAAACAACTGTTGTTCATCAACTTAAAAAAGTCTTTTTCTGAAGCGTCAGTGGCCGCAGTCCTAAGATCAGTGTTCTTCATGATGTATGGTCTCATGAAAGGCTCTTGGTCAAAGGTAATTATTCTGTGAACGGCGGTAAGTTTCAGTCCGTGTCTTAAGTAAAATTGTAACAGCCGGTAATGACAGACATATTTAGTTTTGTTAAAGAGGTTAGGCACGAGTTTAGGCGGTTCTGTGGGACTCATCTTTAATCTTTCTGCGGCTAAGGGGAAATCGTTATGAAGGTCGTGCAACTCTGCGGGATAATCTAAGTCTACTTCCAAGATTAATCCTATTGGATTATCGGGCGTAAGCTGTGATAGCATACTCAACACGGCAGTAACCTCATGAGGCCCGTTTATCATTTCAAAGTTTCTTAATGGCAGTGCCTGGCTCATGGCCCACCCATACAGATTGTTGGCGTCTAAGTACATCAGATAGTTGGATGGTTTAGTTGGATCATAATCGTCTAAATGCTTGTTGTTGGCTCTGCGGTAAGGATGACAGGCCATGCTAATGCCTCCTCTCAGCCCGCCCTCAATCATCTGAAGTGTATCCAGATCAGAGATTAAGTCAATCTGAACGTTTGTATACTTCAAGAATGCATCCCAAGACAACCCCGGGGAAGAGATGTACTGTGACGAATCCAGACCGTAGTGTTTCATGCAAGTGGATCTGTAATTCTGAAAGACGTCAGCTAATAAACACACGTCGGCCAATAAATATTGATCGTGATAATCGCCCATCGTTTTGCAGTGCAATTTTGTCCAGGCTTTTTGCGCGTATTCATAGTCGGCGTCAGATATGTCCTTTCTTCTAAGACGACTGTAAAAGTCTTCCTTTGCTGGCAGCGCCGGCTCGTCAAACCTCTCCCACGAGTCCATGTATTCATAAGGATAGACGCCTTTACGGACTAAAGATGGGTCGAAATACTTTTTAGTGATTGGATAATCTTGTAGAGATTCTGCTAATTTGTCTAAACTCCCCATCAGATGTTGGGCAGAGTCATAGAAGGATAAACAGTCAAGAGTAAAGGTCATATACTTTTCTGAAGACTGTGCAATGCAGCTAACCCTCTTATATTTAGAAGTCACTGCTTGCATGATAAAGTGAGAATCGTAGCCCCGTAAGTTATGAAAGAAGATTGGCAGTTTCCATGTCTTGGGATCAACCTTAAGTTGAAGATTACAGATATTATGCGCTGCCCCTCTGAATTTTCCAGTAATGTGATCATGGTCCCTTACAGCATCGCCTGATAATTCTCTGTTGCATATCCAGCAGTGGGTAGCTGATTTATAACGTTCTTCATCTTCGGGGGTCATCTTAATGCCTGAAAGGTTCAGCTGATTAGAGAATTGATTGCGAAGGTGCTTCATCTGCTCCAAAAATCGACCGGCTGCGTTGGGGCCTCTGTAAATCTCCGGCTGTGTGTGTCCACCGTCTGACCTAACAACGACGAATGCATAAGAACAGATCTGATGACGAGATAATAAGGTTGTTTTTTGTTGTGTCCGTTCTTGGGGGCCGTAGTACTGTGGCAAGATTGCTTCAAAGTCAGCATAGACTACGTATGGGCTCATCTGCATTTTTCGTACATTCTTAAACCTGACTCTAGACCCGGGCGGGGGCGCAATAATTTCGGTTTTACAGTCTTCAAAACTTTTACAATGTTTCTTATGTTTGTCAGCTGCCTGTATAGATGGAATTCTAACCAAACACCTTCTACAAAGCTCTTGTTTAGATTTATGCTTTGATGTATATTCTAACAGTCTGCTAATCGATCTGATTAATACATAATGGCTCTGGGAACCGTCTGCAAACAGAATCAAGTCCACATGATTCTCAAGTGATTCGCCTAAAGGGGGAGCTTTGGGGGAGACTCTTATGGGCTGTAAATTGTCTACTACAGACCATGTGTATACGTTTACGGTTATCGGTTTGTTTTGCTCTTCAAACTGGCTGATACTGTCTATGTCTACTGGAAAGTCTATGTTATTAAAGTTTAGCTCATTTATATACTGCCTGTAATTGGAAACTCTGTCTGGGTGCTTTTTAACAGGGTGTAAATGCGCCAAAACACACCACATGAAACATAAGTTGTCTGAATTATGTATATTTAAGACTGCTCGTTTAAGAACTAACTCTCTCGGGAGAGGGATGTAAGAATTGCCGACAATATCATAGAACTTTGTTTGTCTTAATTTGATTTCGAGGACTGTTCCTTTAGACCAACCGGAGCCGCGCTGTTTCGCTTCTTCAATCGCCTGATCAAACTGTGTAAGCATGTAATCAGCCCAGCCAGGTGTAAAGTTGCGATAGCTGATTACTTTTTTCTGTATAGTTGAAACCCAGACTTGCATACTACTATCATCGTGGGTTATATAATTAATTAGAACAACCAACATGACTTTTACTGGCGGGTTAATTTGAAGAAACTCTGGAATTTTAGAAATAGCATGTGTTACACTTTTCTGAACGTTTGTAGGGTTAATAATGTCCATGTCTATGACCGTGTCCATGTCTACTTCACTAAACGTATCGCTTAATTGTTCATTACCGTCAAATATCTCCTCCCACGTATATAGTTTTCCAACCTCGGATTTACTTGTGGGGTTCATTTTTAACCCACAAATATTTACGTAAATAAAAAAAAATAAATGTAAGTAAAAGTAAGTAAACGCGCTTTTATTCTTCACCCAAGCGTTGCAATACTTCAAGACACCCTAATCTTACAAGAACGCCTGCCAATACTTTAGCTTTTTCTGAATCACTACAGTCAATGTTTAACTCTTTGATTGCTTTGTCAAATAGTTCACTATGATTTTTGATTAAATTGTTTACATCATTCTCAAACCCAGATTTACTAAAATCAATGTTTAACACTTTCATCGTTTCGTCAAATAGTTCATTACAATTTTCTACTAAAATCATTAGATCAGATTCGCTGTGTTTGGCCGTCATTTTTAAATCTAAAAATTAAATAAATAAAAAAATAAAACCATGAGTATAACGCCGGTTAATTATGCAGTGCCTATTGTTTGCATTATAGTTTATTCAACCCTAGCAAAATGTTTGTTAAGAATAAAACCGCCCAACATAGGAAAGATAGAAGATTCGCCGAAACTAGTTACAACCTTATTTTAGCTCTGGCAACAAAAGATTATCTGATTAAAAAGCACATAGACAGTCTTTCATATTATGATTATTTTAATTATTTTTTTAGTTAATAAAAAATATGAGCACTGCAAAGATCATCAATACGATTTACCACTCTGCTGTAATCGGCGGCCTTAGTATAGGATATAGCATGTTAGCAAAAAACATGTTTAAAATGAGGCCAGCTGATCTAGGAAGGTTAGACATTGAGGATGTTGTTAAGGTTATAGCTGTAATAACGGCGGGGATTGCCTCAAAAGACTTTCTTGTTACACAGGGGATTATCCCAGAAAACATCAATGCATAGAAGATTAATGCATTTAGGCAGATTGATTTATAAAAAATATTCATTCTAAAAAATATTGATTTATAAAAAAGATTCATTCATTTATAAAAAAGATGTCTGGAATAGTTCTGATGGTGGGCGGGGCTATTGTTAATGCATTGGCTTTCTCCGGCAGTAATTATATGTTTAGTAAATTGCGGTCTGATGAAGAGAGAGAACGCCATAACAAGGCAATGGAAGATTTAGCTAAGGCAAGAGACGCTTACGAGAAAAGGAGAATTGCTCACTTAGACTTTATTAATAAAAAGTTAAGAGAACAGGGACATGCAGAGCACACATTTACAGACGTTGATGAAGCAATGAATGAATATTACTTAGTGACAGGAAAGAAGTTTCTAACATCGTCACCGCCAGAACTGTCTGACTTTTATGAACCATCTGAGGATCAGAAAATGGTAGAAATAGGCTTTATTATAGGTGCCATGGGAGCAATCTTTCTTCTTGCATATTCAATCTAAAAACATAGTTAAAATGTAATAAAAACAGTCTCTTATGGACGATACGAAGTACAAAATATATTATTCTCCTGGAGGGTATTGGAAAGGAAAGGCTGCTATTGATAAACTGAGTAAAGCTGCTAGGGTGTCTGAATCAGAAGCAAAAGACTGGCTTTCAAAACAAGCGATCTGGCAAATATATCTGCCTGCCCCAAAAAGAATAATAAGACCTCGATTTGTTAACTCAGTTCCTAATGACACCCACCAGATGGACTTGTTGTACCTTCCACATGACAAAGTTAGAAGAAAAAAGTTTAAGTATGCTCTTACAGTTGTTGACATGGCTTCGAGGTATAAAGATGCTGAGCCTTTAACGGATAAAAGCTCAACTGCTGTGGCTGTGGCTTTACAGCAAATATACATGCGAGGTCCATTAAAGTATCCTAGGCTGATTCAGGTTGATGATGGGAAAGAGTTTAAAGGAGCTGTAAACCAGTTGTTTTTAAGACATCGGGTTACAGTTAAGAGAGGGATCCCAGGCAACCATCGCTCCCAAGCTCTAGTAGAAAACTTTAATAAGAATCTAGCTGAGCGTCTGTTTATCTATCAATACCACAGAGATCTTATGGACAGGACGCGCAACACAGAATGGGTTAGGAGATTGCCAGCAGTCTTACGCGCCATGAACAATGAAGAATTTAAAGCAACGG